>JAJHSJ010000007.1:39444245-39744245 GCA_021015155.1 Magnolia officinalis
CGAGAGCAGCCGGGTAATGAGACTTATCCTAGATTTTAGGGTAACCTAGCGTCAATGATTTCACAAGTTTTGGGTCTTACAAATCGTATTTAAAGTGATAGTGTTAAATTTCACAGGCACTCTAGTTTAACACTAGCTAATTCTCGCCTAATTTCTAAAGGATTTAGTCCTGGGCGATTTCGGTCTGAGGTGGTACTTAGTCCTTTGTAGCAATGTTTAGTTTAAGTATTATTCTTCATGACCTAAACTTTAAGATAGTGTCTGATGTGAAAGTACTTAGAAAATTTAATGAACAAGGTGGTGAAGGGTGGGATTTGTGAAGGACATGGGTTAAGGAGCGATTTTAGACTGTGGGATTCAGTACTGACAAGTTAATAAGGTGTTAGGATCGACCCATTGCCTAAGGACGTCTAATCCCAGGTTGGCAAAAATCTGGAATGTTACAGATCAACTCAGTGGGGCTATAAGGCAAAGGTTAACATGTTATCAATTCAGTCAAGCAGTAATGATAAAGTAATACAACAAACATTCCTAAGTACTCTGGTTAATGCAAGGATGATATGTATTAATGATGCATGCCCTCGCCTACACTCCCTTTGCGACATCATCTCACAGTCGTCCAACTAAACTCCAACTATGCTAAACTCCCACACCAAAGGAAAGTGCAATGTGGTGCATGGTTGTGTTAGCCAAGTTCTTAATTGGACCTATTCATACAGCAGAGATTCGGAAAGCTAAGGTACTTCCCTTTATATCATGTACCCAAACGATGATCCATATAGGGTCTTCAATCCCAGTTAATCACATACGATAGGAAAGTTATATGGCAACGTCACCCCTGACTTAAAAACAGTGGACAAGCAAGTTTAGGTCATTACGGGAGGCTTGTCACCTTGGCGTAGGCCTAGTTTATACTTGAGGTCCCTACGAGAAAGGCTCGTCACCTTAGCGTAGGCCGACAGCTAGAATACAGTGTCTCATACCATCGTATTCAGCTCACGAGTTTGGGTTTCTCATTGGTCACTACAGGGAGGCTCGTCACCCTAGCCTCAAATGTCCTATTGCAAAAGTGAGACCCACCATCACTAATGAGGGCCTTTGGAGTTCGAAATCTATAAAAAAATATTTTCGTTGAGGATAGTATGACCACTTTGTTGTCATTGGTCCTACTTGGAACTACCTCAATCCACTTTGAAACATAATCCCACCAACCAATATATAAAGAAGTCCAAAAGAAGATGGAAATGGGCCCATAAAATCAATACCCCAATAATAAAAAATCTCCAATGGTAAAATTGGGGAAAAAGGCATCATGTTATGCTGAGACACTCTTCCCAACCTTTGACATTTATCACAAGCAACACAGAAAGCATGGGTTTCTTTAAACATGGTAGGCTAATTAAAACCACACTGCAAGATTTTTGCAGTGGTTTTCTTAGTAGAAAAATGGTCACCACTTGCTCCATGTGGCAAAAAGAAATAACACTCTGAACTTCATCCTCTGGGATACAACGTCTAAAAATTTGATCGGTCCCTATTTATATAAATACGGGTCATCCCAGAAGAAGTTCCTAACCTCGGTTTCAAAACGCTACCTATCTTGTGACTTCCAATGATGTGACATTTTTCCCATTACAAGATAGTTCACTATATCTGTATACCAAGGCAATTTGGAAATCGCAAATAATTGTTCATCTGAGAAAGTGTCCTGGATATGCATATACTCAGTGGAATCATCTAACACCAATCTGGAAAGGTGATCAGTCACTATGTTTTCTACTCATTTCTTATCTTTTATCTCTAAGTCAAATTCTTGGAGTAGGAGGATCCATCTCAAAAGTCTCGGCTTTGTATCCTTCTTAGATAACAAATATTTCAAAGCCGAGTTGTCGTCGTGAAAATGACCACTTTGGATCCCAGCTAGTAGGACCTAAACTTATCCAAAGCAAAAACTACTGCAAATAACTCTTTTTCAGTTGTTGAGTAGTTCACTTGGGCCGAATTTAGAGTTTTACTCGCATAATGAATAATGTAGGGTTGTTTATCTTTCCTTTGGCCCAAAATAGCTCCAATGGCATAATCACTTGCATCGCACATTAGTTCAAAAGGAAGTGTCCAATCTGGTGGACGCATGATAGGTAAAGTGATAAGTGATGATTTAATTTTATTAAAGATACTTGCACACTCATCTGTCCACTTAAATGGAACATCCTGTTGAAGATGATTAGTTAATGGTCTAATAATGACACTAAAGTCCTTGATGAACTTCTATAAAAACCATCATGCCCTAGAAATGTTCTAATATCTCTAACAGTTCGGGGATAGGTAGATTAACAATAATATTGAGTTTTGAGCGATCTACCTCGATTCCATTTTTTGAGATAACATGGCCCAAAACAATTCTTTTTTGAACCATGAAATGACATTTCTCCTAATTTAAGACAAGGTGCTTCTCTTCAAACCTAGACAAGATAAGAGATAAATTGTTGAGGCATTCCTCAAAACTACTCCCAAATACAGCAAAATTGTTCATGAAAACCTCAAAAAACTTCCCAATCATATTTGAAAAAATACTTAACATATATCATTGGAAAGTTGCTGGGGCGTTACACAATCTAAATGTCATCCGTTTCAAATCAAATGTGTCAAATGGATAAGTGAACGTGGTTTTCTCTTGGTCTTCCAGGGCTATCTCTATTTGGTTATATCTATTAAGAAAACTATAGAAGGAGTAACCTGCTACCCTCTCTAGAACTTGATCAATGAATGGTAAAGGGAAATGGTCCTTCTTTGTGACCTGCTTTAATTTTCTATAGTCAATGCAAACATGTCAACCAGTGGTGACACATGTTAGTATGAGTTCATTATTAGAATTATGCACAATAGTTATTCCGGATTACTTTGGGACTACTTGAGTTAGACTTACCCAAAGATATTGGGTAGATGATTCCCACATCCAATAATTTGATCATCTCATTTTTTACAACTTCCATCATGTTTGGATTGAGACGCCTTTGAGGTTGTCTAATTGGTTTGGCGTCCTCATCGAGGTGGATCTGATGGGTGCATATGGAAGGGCTTATACCTTTAATGTCAAAAATGGTCTAGCCTAAGGCTCCTTTGTGGTCCCTTAGAACATTCAACAATTTAATCTCTTAATCCTTGTCTAAAAATGAGGAGATCACCGCAGGATAAGTTTTATTTTCACCTAAGTATACATACTTATGCTCATTTGGTAGTGGTTTAAATCAAGCTTTGGAATATTGGTTGGTGATAGTAGAGGTTGCGAGTCCTTGATAGATAGGATTTGAGTGCGCGGTCTCCATTGTTACATATCAGTGTCCTAGGTGGTAGTGCTCTCATTATCATCACAAATTTCAACAAGCACTTTGTCCAAATCCGAATTTTTCAAGTCCCCAAAGACTTGAATCAATTCCTTAGTCAAACTAGGTTCCAATTCCTCTTCTTCTATCAAGCAGTCCATGAAATTCAGCTCATGGATTTCTTTATTACCAATGGGCTGCTTACATAGATTGAAAATATTTAGCTTTAGAGTCATGTTACCAAAAGATAAGTTCATCATTTCATTTTTACAATTTATTATTACATTTAAAGTTGCTAAGAATGGGCGGCCTAAAATGATGGGAACTTGAGTGCTAGCATTTACACATGGTTCAGTGTCTAGTACAATAAAATCTACGGGGAAGTAGAATTTTTTCACTTGGACTAGCACGTCCTCTAAAATTCTCCTTGGTACCTTAATGGAGCGGTCAGCGAGTTGGAGTGTAATTGTGATTGATTTAAGCTCGCCTAACCCCATTTGTTTGTAAACCGAATAAGGTACTAAGTTGACACTTGCACCCAAATCTAGCAAAGCATGCTCAATTTGAAAATTTCCAATAATACAAGGAATAGTGGCACTTCCCAAGTCTTTATATTGGGTACGACCCTTTGTTGAATGATAGCGCTCACTTTCTCTGTAAGGAAGGCTTTTTTGTGCACATTTAATTTCCTCTTTATAGTGCACAAGTTCTTGAGATATTTAACATATGATGGAATTTGTCTAATGACATCAAGCAGAGGAATACTGACAGTAACCTTTTGGAGCACATCCAACACCTCTTGATATTTCATGGGGACAGTCGGAATCCGTAGTCTAGATGGGAACGAAACTGGAGGCTCATATGACTTAGTCTTTTTATCCTTTTGTTGTTGCGGCTTGTAACATCCCGGATTTTTGCCAACCTGGGATTAGACGTCCTTAGGCGATGGGTCGATCTAAAACCTTATTAACTTGTCAGAACTGAATCCCACAGTCTAAAATCGCTCCTTAACCCATTTCCTTCACAAATCCCACCCTTCACCACCTTATTTTTTTAAAAAAAAATTTCTAAGTACTTTCACATTAGACACTACCTTAAAGTTTAGGTGATGAAGAACAATACTTAAACTAAACATTGCCACAAAGGTCTACGTACCACCTCAGATCGAAATCACTCAGGACTAAATCCTTTAGAAATTAGGTGAGATTTAGCTAGTATTAAACTAGAGTGCCTGTGAAATTAACACCAATCACTTTAAATACGATCTGCAAGACCCAAAACTTGTAGAATCATTGACGCTAGGTTACCCTAAATCTAGGATCAATTTTTATACCGGCTGCTCTCGGGAGCATCTCGAAACTCCGTATCAGATCCGGACCGCACATCGGAAGTCCGATTAACACGAAGTTAAGGAACTAGGACCGCCTCACTAGGCTTGACAATCATCTCGGAAATCAAATTCAGATAGTGTCCCAGTGCTATTCGCTTGAGCTTGGAGTGAAGAGTGTGAGAAATGTGAAATTAATTCAAAATAAAATATCTTGAATAGTAATCTGACACCTCTCGCTTGCGGATCAGTTTTAAGCAACCAGACCGTCAGAATCAGACCAAATTACACCCTCAGATCAGGAGAAATTTCATACACATTTACATGTACTCGGAATCTCCGATCGAGATCCGCTGACCGTTGAACTAAAACTAGTCCGCCACGCGTGTTCTGGAATCTCGACTGAAATGAAAACTTAATAGAACGTAGATCTGGTGTCTGTGAGCTTAAGTCCGACCTTTGGCTCAAGGAGGCTCACCAAAAGTCCTCCGTTGAGCTGAAACAGATGCCTTTTGGACAAAACCCAAGTATACCTTATTCCCAAGTCTATTTCGGTGAGTTTTTAGACTATATAAGGACCTTAGAACCCTCTCTCATAGCCATAAGAATTTGAGATTTGAGAGAGAGAAAAGAGAGAGAAAAGAGAGAGAAAGTGTGGGAGCGGTGGGAGAATCTCCCTGCCACCCTTCCTTGCCGCTCCACGAGCTCCATCGCTCCGTTCTCATCATTTTTCCGGCGATTCCCAGCGCCCATTTTTAGGTAAGAAACCCTAACCCTGATCTGATTTGGGGCTTGGGTGGTTGTAGGTTATGAAATAGCTAACCTATTTCGTTCTATAGGTTGTCAAACTGCCGAATACGGAAGCTTAGCAAACCTATCACTCCGTTACGATTCTACGACAAAAGGTGCGGACTTTAGGTGTATAGGTTATGGTTTTCAATGCTTTCAATGTCAGATAATGATAGATTCATGATCTACATGCAATTGCACATGTACAAAGTGTTGTCCGTTTTCCGTTTCGATTAAAGATGAAAAATATGGAATTCTACATACTCTAGGTATGCGTAGAAAATACGGTATACGTATATATTTTGGAAATGTGTTTGACATGATAATTGTTGTATGAATATATTATATGTGGATAAATTACTGGTTTGGCGAAAGGACTCGCCTTACATGTTTTGCTCATATACACTATGTATGTTGAAATTGTGTATTCTAGAAAGTACCATATACGTATAAATCTTGGAGATGTACTTTTCATGATTATTTGCTGTATCAATATATTATACATGGATAAAATACTCGCTTGGCCAATGGATAACCCTAATACATGTTTTGCTAACATACACTATGTATGTTGTAATAGTGTACTCTAAGTGTTTGTGAAAATGGCTGAATGAGTATAGAATTCTCATTCGTGCACGCCATGACTAATTGTCATGGATATATGATTGTTGTATTGGCGATACCCCTTTAACGAAGGGATTTGCCCTGAATCACGCCACGACCACTATACGCTATATATGTTGAAATGCATAGCCCAAGTGTTTGTGAAAATGTTCAAATGAATATGGAACTTGGATTCCTACTTGCCATGACTATCCGTCGTGGGTGTACGCGTGTTATGATTGGGGCAACTCCCTAGTGAAAGGATTTGGCCTTATACCTATGTGATCAACATATGTCATGTATGTTGGTGTATGTAGTCTGAGTGTTTGTTACAAAGTTTGAATGTGTAGTAGTTAGTAAATTGTAATGTATAAGGGTGTTGAGATATGATTCTTAACTTCTTTTAACTGTGTATGTTTTCCTTGGATAGTTGTGTGATTAGGAATTGAATATGTACAAACTCATGCTTGTGTTGTGCCTCATAACATGCTCAACTGCTTTTATGATTTTATCTATATAATGCATATGTTTAAATTCATATTTACGTTGTATAATCCGTCATGGGTGATGGGGGAGTGGAGCAATGAGTGCGTGCAACAGCCCTGTCAGCCCTAAACGGATAATATCAGACCTTGGTTGTATGATTTGAATCTTAATTCATTACTGCTTTAGCTATCTGCAATTGATTGTGTTTGGGGCTATGATTATAGTCCAGACAATCGGTACCAGAATTGAATTCGTGATTGTGATTCATTTGCCACGTGAGATGTGTTCGACGAACTCGAGTCATACTTCGGTTGGCGATAGTGGTTGGCCACACGAAGTGCTTATGTGCTTCATATCGTTCAACTTGTTGTGCGCTCGAGCTAGCCGAGCTCGTCAAGCAACTCGATATGTCTTATGTATATTCACCATGTTTGACGCTACCGCTTGAACCTAGGGTACCAAACTTACCAGTGAAATCCCGTTAACCATGGTACCTCGATCCGCTAAGACTCATGAGCCGGACATGGTGGTATGGGACACCGTGGTCGAGCTGTCGGCCTACGTTGGGGTTTCGTGCCTCCCCATAATGACCAGTGAGCAACTAGACACGTGAGCTGATTATGGTGGTATGGGAGACTATATTCGAGCTGTCGACACCTACGGCGAGAGCCGAATACGGTGAGACCTGTATTCGTGCTGACGGGCGACGAGTCCTCCGTAGTGTCTTCGAGTATACTCTAAGGTCTGTGATTGGCGACGAGCCCTTCACAGCAACTAGAGCATGAGTTGAGCCGAGTACGGTGAGATCTGTATTCGAGCTGATGGCCAGCGATTGAGCCGAGTACGGTGAGACCTATAATCGAGCTGACGGCCAGCAATAGCCGCACACGGTGAGATCTGTATCCGTGCTGACGGGTGATGAGCCCTTTGTGATGCCTTCGCTATGCCTCTCAAACCATAATATCGTATTAGATTAACTAGGACTGACGACCCTAAAATGGATCATGTTTAGGAATTATACAAGGGAGGTACCTTAGTTCCCAATACTGCTGTTTGAAAATGACTAATAATTACTCGGTAATCATGCTCATCATCGCACTGCATGTGCCTGGTAGATGTGGAGCACTGAGGGATGAACGCATTTGCGAACGTAAGATGGTGTCGCATGAGGGTGGTTTGGCAAGGGCATACATCATGTCATTTCATACTTGCTTAAATAAGAGTAGTTAGAATTGTTTGATTATACTGCTTTATCATTATTGCTTGACTGTGTTGATAACATGTTAACCTATGCTTTATTGTCCCACTGAGTTGATCACTCACTCCCACGTTACGGGACGGTGTTGTACACACCAACCAGATTTATTGAGTTTCAGGTGATGGCGATGATTTTAAAGCAGGCGGACTACTATGATGTGGGGGAGGAGTTCTCCTACTTGTAGCTCTCTAACAGGTTTACGAAGACCTGTTATTGTATTGATGGGGCTATGGTACTTGGGATAGAAGACATTAACTTACACATTTGGTATATTTTAAAAATGTACTTGAAATTTATTAATCTGGTAATGTTATCACACTCTGAGACTCACCACAGTTTTTATATATTTTATATATCTATCACAGTCTTCCGCTTGCAATTTAACTATCTCTAGAGTATGATATGTTGTTTTGGCTTAATCTCACTCATGTTCAATACACTAATGCAGACAACATTAAATCCTCATTATCTATGTTGCATAAGTGATGTTCTCGAAACTCGGGTATTGAGTTATGCTCGACCCCCGAATTTTCGGGATGTTACACGGCTATTGAAACATAGCCGGTTCATCATTCTCTTGAGACAGTAGCTCATCTTACGGTATTTCTACCGGTTGCATTGTCTTGTTATCGACCTCTTTTCCACTTCTTAAGGTAATGATAGCCTTAGCTTATTCATGATGTAGCTCACTTGAATTTGAGTCTCCAATGAAATGTATGTTTCTAGGGTTTCGCATAGGTTGAGAAGGAAGTGTACCTTTTTCCCTAGCATTAGTCAAGTCTTAATCCTAGCCACGACCATCTTTAATTCCTGATTTGATTGGATTAAGACTGATTCATTTGAGCTTGAGAGTTCATGAATGTGGTCAATGCATCCTCCACAGATAATGCTTTGACGGGGGCACATATGGTGCATTGTTAGGTGACCCAAAAAAAGTTATTTTGTGGAGGCATTTGAGGTGCATTGGGCGCATTAATTTATGGTCCATTCCTCCAATTAAGATTAGGATGGTTACACCAATTTGGATTATACGTGTTTCCCATTGGTTATATACTGACCTTTGGTAGTTATTTATAGCATTTGCTTGATCATGCTCATGCGTGATATTTTGTACAACTAAGATTATTGGACAATCCTTGTGTCATGGTCTGTACCACAACAAATGCTACGAAAATTACCTAAGGAAGTGTTTGCTTTAACCATATTAACTTTCCTAATTTCCAAGGCTTCGACCTTTCTAGCCAATGCAGCGAATTTTGCATTAAGGTTGTCTTCCTCTCTTAGGACATACATCCCCGCTTTCTTTAGGAATGGGTCTAGTTTGGTCTAATTTAGCAGAGACATCCCATGTCTATGTATTCTCTGCTAACATATCTAGAAAATCCCAAGCCTCATTATGATCTTTGTCAAGAAAGGTTCCACCACACATCATCTCAATGAACTGACGGGTATCCATGGTAAGCCCCTTTCAGGACGCATCAATCATGTGTCATGGTTCATAACCATGATGTGGACAAGTAATTAGAAGGTCTTTGAAGTGCTCCTAAGATTGAAAAAATAGTTCATTCCCTTTTGGGAGAATGACTGTTTCTTATTTTAGTACAATGTTTTATAATCAGGAAAGAACTTTTTCAAAAACTCTCTACTTAAGGCTTGCCATGTAGTGATGGTATTAGGTCTTAGAGAGTTGAGTCATGCTTTGGTCCAATCCGAAAATGAGAATAACCTAAGCTTAAGTACATCCCTATTGCCATTGTTTACTTGTAATGTTGCAATTACTTCCTCAAAGTCCTTAAGGTGCAAGTAGGAGCTTTCAGAATCTAAGCCATGAAATTTAGGAATCAATTGAATCACACCTGGTTTAAAATCAATATTCCCTGTGAGCAGGGAACACTATACAGGATGGTAAAGTTAATCTCTCAGGGTGTAGATGTTCATGTAAAGTTCATGGTTGGTTTAACACATTCGTATGAACTTCATTTTCATCCTCAGAGGAGGATTGGGTTGATTTTCTCTATTTTGATTTATAGTTGGATTTGGCAGATTTGGATTTGGATTATCAACTGGTTCTGTCATGGAATCCAAGTGATGTTGAGTGCCTCTTCTAAGTAAATGATTAAGGCCTGGAACTAGTCCTCCTTCGGAGGAGAGTCGAATGTTTCGATCCCTACTCCAACAGGACATAAACCATTCACACCACACAACAAATACCACTAATTCAAATAGCAAGTATGATACTTAAAATAAAAATAAAAACTTAACCAACAACCCAGGCGGCAGAGCCGACCATGAGGGTTTAATCTACAAATCAAAATAAATCAACAACCCAGGCGGCAGGGCCAACTATGAGGGTTCAGTCCACAAAGCAAAAATAAATTAATAACCCAGGCAACAGGGCTGACTATGAGGGTTCAATCCACAAAGCAAAAAATAATTCAACAACCCAAGTGGCAGGGCCGACCATAAGGGTTCATCCATAAAGCAAAAAAATCAACAACCTTAATGGCAGGGCCGACCATGAGGGTTCAATCCACAAAGCAAAAATAAAAAATAAATCAATAAAAGTAAAACTAATGCAGAAATTAAACTATGTTAACTGGAAAATAGATTCAACAGATGATCTTTGTGATCAAACAACAACTGCAAGACAACCTTAGCACTTGAGTAATAAAATCCCAAGCAGGGCAACCTTATGTTATAATTAGTGCTTGAAAGACCAAACTGAATTTACTTTCAAAGAAGAAGAAGAAAACATCTACAATAAATTTGGAGGGTTTAGAAGAGAACTTGGCTTAGTCATCTTGTACAAATCTAATCTATCTCAGTCTCTCCCCTACAACGATGCCAAAAACTTAATTGTTTGCCTCCAAGTGCATAGGTTCATAAGTAATATCCTATGAATACAGGGTCGATCCTATGGGAGATGAATTGCGAGAAGGAGAAAATCAAATGCGAAACAAACTAAGTAATAAAAGCTAATCTGATGATTTGATTTTGGGATTTTTGAATGGATGTAATTCAACTGAATTAAAACAACACCCAAGCTTCAAAGTTCCACACATAGGTTAATGTTCCAAAATTATGATGACTTGGATAACTAACTAGGATCTGAGCACTATGGTCAGCCTAATCGAAAAATAAAATAATTTAAACATTTTAAATAAATGATATAAAAGATTAGAAAATCATGGATTTGCACCATTGATATATATTCTCAAGCGTATGTGATTTTAAGAATTCAATATCAATGAGATAATGAAAATCAAAGAAATATAACAAGTCGAGAACCTCTCCTATCTAGGAAATTTGATTGATATAGGGTAAAAGCCTGTCCATCAATGTGGATCTCATATGATGGAAACATATGAATCTCACAAGAGGATAATAAAAAACAAAACCTAAACAATAGATAACATGCATACATCATTTTTTTCATTAAAACAATCAATCATCATAACTTAAAGAATTATTAAACCCTTGTGCTTCCTTCTAGCTTGAGCTAGAGGGAACTTAGAAAAACATAAATAGAATAGAGAAAGAAAGGAACAATAAAGAAATAAATATAAATATAAATGGTTTAAAAGGAAAAATACAACTTATAAAATTGAAAACCCTTAAAAACCCTAAATATTACTCTTGAATGTTTTTAATAATGCTTAGGAATGCCCTAGGAAGCCCTATTTATAAGTAGAGAACTCCACTTTTCGAAAAAAATTGCAAAACCCTAGAAACCGCCTCAAATATACACAGTTTCCCAAAATAGACCTTAGAGCTTTAGAATACACTTTTTCAGGACAATTTTAGGATTCTTCACTTCAAATCTTCGATTTTCTTCATCCTTCACTTGGTTTCTTTGTATCTTTGGCATGTGAATTCTTCAATCTTGGTCTTCAAAGATCCGTCCCTTGCCTTGGTGATTTTTTAGCATCAAATTCATGCTTTTAACACCCTTTTTCAATCCAAGCACTTAAATTCACCTTGCAACACATACATGAGTAAAATAGAATATTAAGTGAATTCATGTTCTTAAAACCAAGATATAAATGGGAAAAATTATGCAATATTTGAGTCCCAACATGAAGCACTCGGATTGTAATCGTCGGGATTCAAAAGTGTCTAAAGCTCCCTTAGGTTACAATAAATCAATTAATTATAAACATTGAATCCTTCTCTAATTCAGGAAAAAAACTGTTAAATCAATGCATTCATTGTACCTGTAGTGCACTACAAATCCAAATATAAACAATTCAAAATGTTTAAAGTAAAATACAAATCTATTTCAATCTACTATAATTATAATAAGCATTTTTATTGAACCAAATAAACTAAATATTGTAATTGAGCTACATGCTTCATCCATTATCCTTATCTAAGAGATTAACCTAGTATGGCTAAAACTTAGAGAGAGAATAAAAAAACTAAAAAGATAAACTAAAATTAATAGATTGAAGAAGAATGATGGATTAGTGGAAGCTCGGACACCCCTAGGTCTCTCTCCTAATCCCTAATTCATACTTAAGAAAACTTAAAACATTCCTTTAAATAGGAAAAATCCACGCCGACTTGGAATAGACTTCAAATTTTTATACTTTTTATTACACTTCAGTCACACCAAACATTACTTCAGGCGCATCCAACATGTCTCTTGGTTATAGCTGAATTTCTTGAAAATCCATATGAACTATCTCCCTCCATTAGGTCGCATCGAACTCTCCTTCGATCACACCAAACATGGCTTCATTCATACCTAAGTGTCGACCTGAATTAACTCTAATACTCACTATTTCTTGTTGGACTATTATGTGCACATTTGGTTGGACTGAACCATCCTTAGGTGGGACTGAATAGTTTGTTATTTCTGTTAATGCACTATGTGATTTTTTAGTCTTTTCTTCATCCATTGTATTTGTTTTTTTTTTTTTTTGTAAAAAAAAATAAAAATAAAAATCTTTGGCATGTAAATTCTTCATTAATGTCCTCCAAATCTCCAAATCTTCATTAATCATTCTTTTGAGCATTAAATCCTCCTCTTAAGCATGCATTCTACTTTAAGTCCAACATTACTTTGCATGTAGAATTTATATATAATTATTTCAAATTAACACTTAATAATAAGAAAGGTAATGTAATTAAGATGATAAATATATAATATTTAGGCATTATCATACCCCCTGACCAACATTTTGCTAGTCCTAAGCAAAAAATGTGAAAGATATTTTAAAACTAAATGAATGAATTCATATAAGTTCAAGCAAATTTAAAAACAATCCAGATAATAGAAGTCTAAAATTCATTAATGGAGAGCAAAACTTGATTCGATCAAACCCCAAATGCAAGGCTTCAATATAATAATAACTCGGTGAGACCGATGTTGAACCTACAGGGATTTAAAATTATGTGATTTTTTAACACTTTTAGAACTATAACTAGAACTAGAACTAATCTATAGAATTTGATTTAAGGAATGATGTAATTGAGTAAAATAAGAAGGAAATCAATAAGATACAAACCACTTGAGCACCAAAGATTCTCTTATAGTCATTCTTAATCTCCTATAGTCATTCTTAATGTTTAATTTACTTGATTCAATTGGATTACTCAAATGGAATCGAAGTCCTATCCTATCAAGACGAATTATAGAGCGTTTAAACCATCATTCATATACCAACATATATTTGAATGTCAAATAAATTGGTTCCCACATAAAGCATCAAAGTACTGATAGCAAAAATTATAACTAAACCACTAATTGAAGTACAAAATTATGCCCAAGTGTTCTAGAGGGGGGTGAATTGGACTTTCAAAACTTTAATCCTACTTCAAAATTAATGCGACTTCTCAAGGCTTGCTGGAGATATTTGGCCTTTAGTCGATGTCATTGAAGTAGGTTCGATGCCATCAAAACTTTTCATCGAACTACCTTCACTTCCATCGAACGTAGCCAAGATTTTCATAGTTGGTTGCTAGACTCGTAAGGCCACTATTTTAATGCCATCGAATAGGTGTTCGATGCTATCGAAGCTACTCGATTGCAATCGACAGAACATTAAATTTTCTATTTGCATCTATCTCCATAAACTTTTAAAAAAACTCTAATCTAAGCTTACCAAAGGTTTTGCAAATGTGGTTTTGGGCAAGATAGATTTATTTCATGTGGGTCTTTTACATAATAGGGTTGGTTTTGAAGTGAGGCTTAATATACTTATAAAGTACACTTGAACTTCTTCAACTTGTTGAGTCTTGGTCTTGTAGTCTTCATATGAGGCTCACTTGACTCTAGGACTCAACATTCACGTACATTGACAAATAAGGGCACTTTCCATCTCTCTCTTTGTTAATTACATGAAAAAATCCTAATAAACCCTAGATGATACGTACAACTCATGATTACGAAACTTTCAACATTACTACTCAATTACAACGAATATTCAAAGACTTGAACTTGGTTCTTGAGTTGACTTGAGTTGAGTTTGTACTCCCCCTATCTTCCTGCATCACCATTGCGCCACAACAGATTCACACCTAATGGTGAGAGTATGGTTCTCCCTTTTTTTGTCAATCATTGGCAAAGGGTTAGTAACATAAATAGCATGTCATAGAATACTAAAGTTGGAGAATCAATTTACTATTTAGGATTGGAAGATAGATTAAACAATCAAATAATTCTACAAGAATATGAATCAAGTGCAAGGAATTATGCGATAACAACAAATCATGCCACAATGATAAATATATCATAAAAGATGCCCAAATATGGCATAATCATCCAAAATCTCAAAATATCAAAAAACACCATAAAACGGAAAAAAAAAAAATCATCCATGTACCACAGTAACAAGCCCAAGTAGGGCACAACTATCCATAAACAACAAACAAAAATAACATCTGATCACTGATATACAAATAAAGATCGATCAGATTAGCTAGGGCATCCAATAAAATAACTAATGCCACAAGCCTAAGACCCTAACTGTGCATCGCTGAACCCGACCCTAACTGGACGAACCACTCTTACGCAAAGTGGAATCACCGCAGCACAGTAGTGTCTTCAACATCTGCTCCATGCCTAAAAGTCTTGCCTCGCAACGCTTGAGCCGCTCTTCCAAGCGGGTATGTCCTTGAAGAATTTTTCCTATGGGATCTGGATGGCGCCGATGATGCAAGTGTGAGTTGAATCCGAGCTACAAGGGATGACAAGTGATGGGAAAGAGTCTCCAGCTGTCGGTATGTCCATGTTTTTGCCCTCGGTCTCATCCTGTTCTTTGATGTCGCTTAGAAGTGCTAGTGACGCGACGAGAACCAGTTGATCGTTTAAGTTCATGTTCAAGATGTTGTCATGATTGAAACGAGTAGTAGGACATGGATGATTCGATGTGTGTAACAGCCTGACAAACCGGGATAGCGTACAAATGAGACTTGGAAATGGGAGAAATTTAAGATGACTTCCCCAGACAATGAAGGCTAACTGACAGAGTATGATGGTTGGCAGACACAGTCAAATCCCTTGACAAACACTATAGAGAATGTTAAGCATGAAAGGAGTGATGTCAGCCCTATTGGTTTCACAGGGATATATGCTTGTACTGAAAATATCATGAAGAACTCTGATCTTGGAGTCTAGATGCATAGAATGCAAATGGTTCCCCTTATGCCTTGGGATCGTCATACCTTTGCACAAGAACCTGGTGACATTACCCCAAACTCCTGGAGAATTAAAATCATGGTTAGTTATGCCGATAGTAAATACTGACACCCCAATGAGTCGAGCAATCATGTCAAGGGTGATCTGAGTGGTGGTCATACTTATAGTGATATCTATGGATGGTGGATCTAGAATTACAGAGTGGCAATATGCCAAAAATTGATATCTGTACGTGCCAAGGTGTGTTGCCAAGATTGAGTACGTTGTCCCATCCAACAACGTCTAACATGGGCTCAATCCGATAGGGCTAAATGCATTTGCAGTCCACAATACATTTTAAAATCAATTCCTTCCACCTAAATATTTCATATGAGGCTTTTGGAGAGAGGAAATGATGGAGATATGACAAGCAACTTACAATTTTGTCTTCTTAGCCCTAAAGGACTCTCCTCGAGTAATGGCCATGCCTTTGTCTTTGGCCATAGTGTAATCTCAAATGAAGAAGATTACCAAGAAAACCTAACCAAGATGCACAAATGAAGGACAAAACCTCAAATCGGTCCTAAAAGCATAAAATGAGGCAACCCAACCAAGAAAGATGTAACGCCCTGAAATTCGGGGGTCGAGTATGAACTCAACTCCCGAGTTCCAACGCATCACTTATGCAACATACACAATGTCGGTTAAATGTTGTCTGAGTTAGCGCAATAAACATGAATGAGATTAAACCAAACAGTAATTCATACTCCAGTTCAATTGCATTTAAAAACAGCGGAAGACTGAAATTTTATATACAAGTATGTAAAGTAACAAAATTTTCTGAACTTCAGAGTATGAGTACTAGCTGAGCACCAATATACATGTAAAGTTTGTAAATTAAAAACCCAAAATACATCCTCAAAAGAGGCCCCGAAAGTCCCGCGATGCAGCCGGCCTAGGCGTAGCCGTCAGAATACTGCATGAAAGAAAACTCCTCCTGGTCCTCATCAACGTCGGGCTCTGGCTCCTGAACCAAGGCGCCCTCTAATCCTGGAACAGAGTCTGGTTGGTGTGTACAACACCGTCCCGTAACGTGGGAGTGAGTAGCTAACTCAGTGGAACAATAATGCATAAGTTAACATGTTATCAAATCAACCAAGCAGTAATGATAAAGCAGTACAAATCAAGCATTTCTAACTACTCTTGTTAAATGCAAAAATGATATGACATGATGCTGTATGCCCTTGCCAAACCACCCTCAAGCGACATCATCTTACGTTCGCGAATGCTTAACTCCCTCAGTGCGCCACATCTACAAAGCACATGCGGTGCGATGATGTTCATGATTACCAAGTTATTATTAGTCCATTTCAATCAGCAGTATTGGGAAACTAAGGTACCTCCCTTGTATCATTCCCAACATGATCCATTCTAGGGTCGTCAATCCTAGTTATTCTCATACGATGTTATGGTTTGAGAAGCTTAGTGATGGCATCGCAACAGGTTCGTCACCCGTCAGTGCGGATACAGATCTCACCGTATGCGGCTCAATTGCTGGCCGTCAGCTCGAGTACAGGTCTCACCGTACTCGGCTCAATCACTAGCCGTCAGCTCAAGTACAGGTCTCACCGTACTCGGCTCAACTCACACTCTAGTTACTGTGAAAGGCTCGTGGCCAATCACAGATACTTAAAGTACACTCGATGATACCACGGAGGACTCGTCGCCCGTCAGCACGAGCACAGATCTCACCGTACTCGGCTCTCGCCGAAGTATCGACAGCTCGAATACAGTGTCCCATACCACCGTATTCGGCTCACGAGATAGTTGCGCAATGGTCACTACGGGGAGGCACATGGCCCCAGCATAGGCCGACAGCTCGACCACGGTGTCCCATACCACCATGCCCGGCTCATGCGTATTAGCGGATCTAGGTACCATGGTTAAACAGGAATCACCACTGGTAAGTTTGGTACCCTAGGTTCAAGCAGTGGCGACCAAACAAGGTGAACACACAACTACACTTCGGTTCAAGTGGCGAGCCTGACTAGCTCGAGCGCACCACAAGTTGAGCGATATGGAGCGCAAAAGCACTCCGCGTGGCCAACCACTATCGCCAACCGAAGTACGACTCGGGTTTGCCGGACCCGTCCTTTGTGGCGACATGAATCTCAGCCACAATCACAAGTCTGGTACCGAGTGTTCGGACTATAAACATAGTCCCAAACTCAAACAGTTTTCATCGCTAGCATGTGAAGTAAAGCATGGTAAACAAGCAATACAAGCATGTTAGTCGGCATGTTATAAAGCATAAAGTAAGACATGACATAAAGCATGTTACAAAGCATGTTGAGAAGCATGTTTAAAGCATTTTGTAATGCATGTAATAAAGCACTATCCCCATAGGGATAGAATTGTGTGTGCAATGCAATTAAGTGGTTGCGGTGAATCACCGCATGGAGGGGATCCTACATGTCTCTAAGGGAGTTGGAGAACCCATATCAGCGCCTATCTGAGGCACTAGTACATGCACATGTACACCTACATGCACATACACAAACACTTAGAATACACGTTTCCAACATACATGACGTATGTTAGGCAAGTTCGTGATTGGGCTGTCCCTAAGCCCCGGGATTTTTTTCCACGTATATCGTATTCATACAGCAAATAATCATTACAATTACATATCCAAAATCCGCACGTATGCGGAATCTCTGGAATACACAATTTCCACATATATGACATTTACACATGAACATATATTTTTGCGATCCTTTCGCCAAACTAGCATTTTATCCACACATGATATAATCAAACATTAAATAAACATGTTAAACATTTTCTCAACAAAAATACGTATACGGTATTTCTACGTATATCAAGAGTATGTAAAATTCCATATTCTTTATCGCTAATCGAAACAGGAAACGGAAAGCACTTTGTACATGTGCATTTGCATGCAGATCATGAATCTATCATTATCTGACATTGAAAGCGTTGAAAACCGTAACTTATACGCTTAAAGTCCTCACCTCAGCCCTTGGAATTCCAACGAATCAGCAAGAAGGTTGGTGCTTCCGTATACGGGAGTTTCTTAGCCTAAAGATCGCATTCGATTAGTCTTTCCTTAACCTATCACTAATCAGGCTCAAATCAGACCTAGGGTTAGGGTTTCTTACCTCAAATGGGGTGGGGGAAACCGCCGGGAAATCTCTTGGGATAGAGCGGTGTAGGCCGTGGGAGAAGTGGAAGCAGCAGGAGGAAGATCGGCGTCGATCTCCACAAGTTTTCTCTCTCTTTTCTCTCTTCTCTCTTAGGGTTTGAACCCAAATTCGTATGGCTGTGAGAGGGGCTGTTCTAAGCCCCTTTTATAGCCAAAAACCTCCCCAAAACAGACTCAGGTTCAAGGGTGACTGCTTACATAGGCATTTCGCCACTTTCCAAGCTCAAAAGGGGTGTTCTGGTGGCCCTCTTTGAGCCAAACGTCAGACTTAAGCTCACCCACTGCGGATCTACGTGGGATTACATTTTCGGCTCGATCGGATTCCCAGATCGCACGTGGCGGACCACTTTCAGTTCAACGGTCAGTGGGCCACGATCGGAATTTCTTAGTACATGTAAATGTTCCTGAAATTTTTCTTAATCCGAGGGTGTAATTTGGTCTGATTCCGACGGTCAGGTTGCTTAATACTGACGCGCAACCGAAAGGTGCCAGATCACTATTCCAGATATTTTCTCTTGGATGGAAATAGTGTTTTTCACACTCCCTCGCTCCGGAGTGAAAATAATGGCCGTGGGACATCGGAATCACCTGATTTTTGAGATGATTGTCAAGCCCAGTGGGGCGGTCCTGGTTCCTTAGCTTCGTGTTACTCGGACTCCCGATGTGCGATCTAGACCTCATACGACGTTTCGTTTCAGTCCCGAGAGCAGACGGGTAATGAGTTTGGCTCTAGACTTTAGGGTAACCTAGAGTCACCAATTCTGCAAGTTTTGGGTCTTGCAGATCGTATTTAAAGCGATCCCAACGGATTTCATGATTTACCGAGTTTAGTACTTAGTTAACTTTGTTAAATTTCTAAAGGATTTAATCCTATGTGATTTCTGGTCGAGGTGGTACTCGGCCCAATGTACGGAAATTTTCAAGTCGTTACAAAAGATGAGAATGAAAACCAAGAAATGGGATGCCTTACCAAGATTGAAGCAAAAATGGAAGAGGAATAACAAGATAAATCATCCACAGAGCTCCGACAGTGATGGGAAGATGAATGAGAAAGTCTGCTCGTGCCTGTATATAAATAGGCAGCATTTTGTTATGTCATCGATGGATCTTCGATTCCATCGAAGCCTTTGCTTCAATGCCATCGAAGTATTTTTTATGCCATCGAGAAATGAACATATAGGTAGAGAGATGCGGAGGATTTTTTATGCCATCGAAGACCTATTCGATTGCATCGAAACAGTCTATCAACACAGATTTTCCAGTTTAGTGTTGACAACCCCAAGTGTAGGGTCATGATATAGTAATAATCTCGGTGAGACCGAGGTTGAATCCACAGGGACTAAAATGTATTCTGAATTTAATTGAACTAGAACTAGACAAAGATCTAAATCTAAATATGAAATCTAAATTTAAAGGAGTAATTGTGAATAAGGTTAAACAATCAATTTAAAGGTGGTAACTAGGGTGCCAAGGATCAACTTTAGCAATTAGGAGGTTACCCTGCATGATTCAAGAGATCCAACTGGAATTAGAGTCTTATCTTATCCAGTTAGAGAAATAAGAGATGGTAAGATCTCTGAACTTCTCATTGATCTAGTCCTCAGAGGAAGATAATTGGGAAGATTAGAAGGAATTCCATCACCCAACCATGCACATGGGACAATAGCAAACAATAGGATTTGCCAATCCAACAATCTCAAATAGGAAAGAAGATATCTAAAGCTATTGTAGATCCATTGTAAGTTAACTCACAACAAACCATTGAAAACTGAAAATATTCCTTAAAATTAACTAGAATTCAATGAAGTTCAATAAAATATGAATCAAAGCAAATTAAACATCCCAATCATGATACAAACTTCACCTCTTAGCCCAAGTTAAGAGGTTTAGCTAACCATAGACATGATTGAACTAATGTCTTTAAAGCAAAGCATAAAACCAACTAAGGAAGAATAAAAAAGCTCTTGGACGATGGCTCCACCCTTCTGCCCCACTCCTTGAACCCTAGAGATGCTTAGGAACGTCCTAGTGACTCTTATTTATAGTTGTGAAGCTCCACCTTACGCACCAACTTGAGAATTCCACAAGCCAACCTTGAAATCGCCTCAATTTATGTAGCTGCAACTTTTCCACGCTACGCTTCGATCGGACCGAAGTGACCTTCAGTCGGACCGAAGTTGAATCCGAGGTTGAGTCCAAATTTGGAAAGGATTTCGTTTAGCAGTTGCCCTATTTTAGTCGAACCAAGCTTGGTTTGGTAGGACCAAACTTAAGTTGTCGGTCAGACCGAATTAACTCCAAAATTGGTCATTCTTTGCTGGAGCTTTTTGTGCACTTTCGATCGTGCCAAATCCTCCCTTTGGTCGGACAGAACTGGGTTTCGGTCAAATCGAATACCCATCGGTTGAACCAAATTAGGTCTGAATTCATCGTTGGTCGCTGGTGTTTCGACAAGGAAACAAATGTATTTGATTTGGGAGCATTATCTTATTCAAACAAATAAATGGAACAGTTACAAAGACAATCGTCACATTATTGATTCTGAATTCATTTACATCCTCTGATATCCCTTGATTCTAAGATAGTTACAAAGAATTCCTTGTAAGTTACAATTATCGTAGTTAAATATGAATTTCGACAGCATAACGGCAATGATTTCAATCATCTCCTATGACTTAGGAGGAATAGACAAGTCGACCAATCAGTCTTCAAGAGAATAGAGATTTCGGCAGCATATCAGTGCTATTCCGGTCATCTCCTGAGACTTAGGAGGAATACGCCTTTTCGTCGACGATTCTTCCCTTCCTCCTGAACAAGAAGAACTTGAAGATTTGAAGACTCTAGCCATTCCACCAGCAGCATATCAGCCCATTGCTGTTATAGACTGTCCAGCATTTGGTTTGTACGGGTCCGCGCAAACGACATGACTACAGGAGCCCAATGCTCCTTTACGCGAGTCCGCGCAAACTATATGAGCCCAATGCTCCTTTACACACCTTCTGTCTTCTTCTTCGTCTTTCTTCACTCTGAAATCTTTCAACCCCTTTTGAGAGAAAGAACGGGGTATTTATAGACATTTTTACTGGTGTAAATCTCTGTTCTGGTCGATGTGGGACAAAATAACATCCAACCATTTTTATACCACCGCAAAACACTTTGCGCGGACACGCGCAAACGACATGCTTTGCGCGGTCTCGCGCAATCTATCAGTCCCGCGCAATCTGTCTTCCTTGATCAACCCGCGCAACCCATTTACTTTGCGCGGTCCAGCGCAATCTATTCACTTTGCGCAAACCCGCGCAAAGTAGTCTTTAAACCTGATTTCTTTATCTTCAAACTGATTTTCTTAATCTTTCTCTTCTTCACTTCTTTGCTTATTTTATGCCTCAACAGATGCCCCCTTGATCCTTAATTGAGTCAAATGCATTTTGACAGGCGTGATCCCATACAAATTTTGTATCTTTCTTCATTAACCGAGAAAATGGCTGACACCTTCCTGCGAGGTTTGAAATGAAACGGCGAATGTATGCCAATTTTCCTTGTAAGCTTTCAATTCCTTCAACGTCGTTGGTGGCGGCATATTTTGAATAGCCTTAATTTTTTCTGGATCAATCTCGATCCCTCTGTGTCGTACAACAAAGCCGAGGAATTTGCCAGAAGATACTCCAAATGCACACTTAGCAGGGTTCCTTTGGTTGCTTTCTTCTTTCTGAGCCGACGGAAGACTGATGCTAAATGTTCGTGGTGTTCTTGATGATCTCCCGACCTGACCACCAAGTCATCAACATAGCATTCAACATGTTTATGCATCATATCTTAAAAAATATTTTTCATCGCCCTTTGATATGTTGCCCCAGCATTTTTGAGATCGAAAGGCATAACTTTATAACAATAAATTCCAAGCGGCGTTCTGAAAGCCGTTGCCTCTTCATCTTCGGGTGCCATCCTGATTTGATTATAACATGCGTATCCGTCCATAAAGGACATAATAGCATACTGAGTAGTGCTATAAATTAATAATTCTGTTATCGGGAGAGGGAAGTCATCCTTTAGACATGCTTCATTCAGATCTCTGAAGTCAATGCATACTCTAATCTGCCCATTCTTCTTTTTCACCGGAATAATGTTTGATATCCACTTGGGATATTTAACTTCTCTGATGAACCCAACCTTTATTAGTTTATTTACTCTTTTTCGATTAATGGAATCAGGTCTGGGTGGAATCGCCTTTGTGCTTGCTTTACTGGTTTCTTTTCTTTGGAAATATTTAATCGATGCATTGCTATAGAGAGTTCCAATCCCGGCATTTCTTCATATGTCCAGGTGAAGACGTCTTTATTTTCTTTGAGAAGTTGGCTATATTTCTCAAATTCCTGATCTAAAAGACTGACGCTGATGAATGTATTCCTTGGCTCTTCTGCTGTTCCCAAATTTATTTCTCGCAAGCCATCTATCGTCGGCTGCCCCCCCCTTCTTCTATTTGTCTTGGAGCGGTTTCAGGATACTCGACTACCTTAGCATCTTGCTCTGACATTTGTTCGGCTAGAGTCATATTTACTGATACCATATTTACTGATGATTCTGCTCCTAATCCTTGGAATTTTCTCCGTTTTTCCGTTTCCTGATTACTCCGAGAGGGATTTGAATTCCTTTCCCATGATTCAGTCTAGTGGGCTTGTCACAATCAAAACCCATATTTCTCATGATTTTCTTGCTTACTACACTGTATTTTCTTAAATTCTGCGGTGCTAACTCTCCATGATATATATTGCTTGTGTTTTCATTCTTCACCTCTGCTGCATGCAGCGTGAAACTCTATTGCTTCAGGATATTTAGCACTGGCTCTGACTTGAAATGTTCCTGGGGCGGCTGCAAATGGCTTATATCTTTCGATATTGGGTAAGGGCATTGTGTAATTGGACTGTAAGACTTTCAGCTGTTTCTATCGACAACAATGTCAACGGCGGTTGTCCCGGTTGTCTCAGGCGCTTTGGTACAAAATAGAACTTTTTTCTTGCTTCTGTAGTCCCAGGAGATTCCGCCCTTTCTTCTCTAACTTTATTTATTTGGACATCTTTTAAGACTCTCTTTCCATCATCATTTCCCACTTCTTTGGAGAAACATTTATAATAGCTAGCATCCGCAAAGAAAGACTCAGCTTCTGTATAGGGTTTCGCATCAGCCATTACTTTACACTGCATTCCGTCCTTACAGTATTTGAAACATTGGTGTAGAGTAGAAGGTACAATATTGTACTGATGTATCCACGGCCTTCCCAAGAGAAGGTTATATGTCATCATAGCATTTATAACGTGACATACAACATAGTGATTAATTCACCCACTTCCAATGTTACTGTAATTTTACCGAGTGCGCGTTGTCCATCTTGATTAAACCCCTGTATCATCATTCCACTGGACGCAAATCTGAACGGCGATAACCCAATTTAGTAATCATGGAGAGTGGCAAAAGATTCACTGCGGACCCATTATCTATCATAATCTGTTTTATCTTCTTTTCGCAAATGTACCCTTCTATCATCAATGGCCTGTTATGTTCCATTTCACCAATTAAATCATCATCAGAGAAAGATATTACTGGTAGACAATTCATCTTTTCATTGTTTCTTTCATTCTTCATTTCTATCAGTAAAGTTTCTCTCACATCGTGATCAGACAGTACTTGAATCAAACTCTGCCGAAATTCTTCTGACAACTTGAGCGCATCATAAATACTTAAACATGCCGATATACCCTTCAAGTGGCTAACTACGTCATAAGCCACTTTTGTCGCTGCGTCTCCATTTCTACTTCTATCCTCAGTATTCTGTCTTTCAGTCACTTCTTTCCTTATAACTCCTGCTTTTTGCTTTACCGGACTCATTATCTGCTTCCCTGATCGCAACATAATCATTGTCGCATTTCTTATCGACCTTTGATCTCCCTTCTCTTTTATTCCCCGAGTCTTTTCTTGAATTGATAATACATTTACTGTCGCCCTTGTATTCTTTTCTTTGCTTTCGCTGGTTATTATATCACCTCTATTTATCATTCGCTGTATGATACATTTTAACGTGTAACAATTTTCCGTCGGATGTCCCACTAGGCGATGATACGGCAAAGTTTCTTTCTCGAGTCCTCGTCACATCTTCAGGGCGTTTTGGTTCTGGTAATTCCAGGGTACTGCTTTTAACAATTGTTGCATCATAAGCACCACGTCCTCTTTATCAAACTCAAATCCTTCATGAGAATCGAGCATTCTGGGCTTTTTTCCGCCGTATCTGTCCCTTGATTGATTCCAGCTTTCTTTTCCTTCCGGTCTTTTGTCTCTTGAGCCCCTCGCATCTTGATTTTTCTTATCCCGATTGATGGTGTTGACGGTTGTCCTGCCAGGTATTCTTCTGACAGTTTCATGATGAAATGCTGGCATCTTACGAGTCATTAATTCCAATATATGGGCTTTGGTAGCCAAATCGTGAAAGGTTCAGATATCAGCGCTGGTGAGTCCGAACGCAATTCCTGTCTCCATAGAGTTCAGACACATTTTGACTGTTCCTTTTCTTCCGGCAACTGCCTACACGATGCCCCCAGTGTCTTCTATTGTCTCTATGAATTTTTCAACTGGTTCTCCTTCTCGCTGTCGTACTGAAGCGAATTCTGTGATGCTAACATCGCGCTCTGACGAGAAGAAGTTTGACATGAAAGCATCTTGCATTTCTTCCATGTGCATATAGATCCTGGTGCTAAATTTGAATACCACCTGAAAGCTTTACTTGTCAATGATGATCCAAATAAGCGTAAACAGTATTGAGGTATCGTGGAGAAATTCCCCATGCTGGTGATGAAATGCATCAGGTGTTCTTCTAGTGATCCTTCCCCATTAAATTTCTGGAAATCTGGATGCTTAAAATTGGCTGGAAACGGAACATCATCCTCTACCTCTCTCGGGTAGGGTGTTCGGTATCTGAAACGACCGTATTCGCGCGCTCCCTTTCTATTCTGACTGCTTCTTCGACGACTTGTCTTACATCATCCTGTGTTATAGCTCTTGTCACTGGAACTGACCCTCGCGATCCTATCCCCTGCGGACGGGAGCCTACAAGTTGGTTCTCTTATCCATTTGTTGCTCCCATCATGGGTGGAGCCACTATCTGGGCTACATTATGTGCCAGAGTTGCCAGAGCTTCTCTGAGGTTCCGGCATTCATCCATTAGCACTCTTTGTGCCTCTGCCATTTGATCAACACGTTCTTCAGTAGTTGGTATTTTTCCTTGACCCGTCTCTGCCATATATACTGCGGCCTCTTGACTGTTTGTCGAAGCTGTTTTTTGAGTAAAACGAGAGTATGTTGACGTAACAGGACTTATAAAGAGGGGAGAAATTGGAGTCTCGTTTGACTCTTGTGTACTTCCCGTGCTTTTAACCGATCGAGGTGATACAGTTATGGGCGAGCTTGTTTGAGGTGACACGGGCATCGGTGATCCTATCATCAGTGCTTTGCCTTTCTGCAATTCTGTCCATTTGGTCTTTGGAGCAACCAAAGCTGGAAAATCGTGCAATGAGAACTGCGAAGCAGCTTGTTCAGGATAAATCGCCGGAGGAGCGAGCTCGGGTTTTCTTCTTGCTATACTACGCGTGATTGGTCCCTCAACTCTTGGTACAAGCAATTTCGCCCTGCGGTTCTTTAAGGTCTTTGCTTTTGTCTTTTTGGACAAGACCAAAGTCCAGTTCTCATCACTTTCTTGTGGTTGGGGTGAGACAGAAATGACTCCCGCTTTTACTTGAGTCACTTTGCGCCTGCTTGTAGTGCTTGCTTTAGTATGCTCAGGAGTTTGGCTTGGCGCATATTCAATTACAAACCCAGTAGCAGTGAATCGGAAGTTCACTTTTCTCACAACGTTAGCCATTAGCAATGTTATGTGATTGAATTTGGGTACCTTCCATAACGAAACATACATGAAATTAGTATGCGAAAGATTAAGTAAACTATTTTAGAGATGAAGGGGAGGATGTTCCCACTGAGAGTCGCCATTTTGGCATCTACCAGACGCCAAAAACAGTAATGAGAGTCTCGCAACTTTCCCAATGTTAGTGTTTAATAAGATAAAGGTCCCCAAGAGAGTCGCCATTTTGTTTCGACATGGAAACAAATGTATTTGATTTGGGAGCATTATCTTATTCAAACATAATAATGGAACAGTTACAAAGACAATCATCACATTTTATTGATTCTGAATTCATTTACATCCTCTTGATATCCCTTGATTCTAAGATAGTTTACAAAGAATTCCTTGTAAGTTACAATTATCGTAGTTAAATATGAATTTCGACAGCATAACGACAATGATTTCAATCATCTCCTATGACTTAGGAGGAATTGACAAGTTGACCAATCAGTCTTCAAGAGAATAAAGATTTCATCAGCATCTTTCATGTTATTCGGTAATCTCCTGAGACTTAGGAGGAATACGTCTTTTCGTCGATGATTCTTCCCTTCCTCCTGAACAAGAAGAACTTGAAGATTTGAAGACTCTAGCCATTCCAGTAGCATATCAGCCCATTGTTGTTATAGACTGTCTAGCAGTTGGTTTGCGCGGGTCCGCGCAAACGACATGCTTTGCGCGGGTCCGCGCAAACTACAGGAGCCCAATGCTCCTTTGCGCGAGTCCGCGTAAACTATATGAGCCCAATGCTCCTTTGCACCTTCTGTCTTCTTCTTCGTCTTTCTTCCACTCTGAAATCTTCTAACCCCTTTTGAGAGAAAGAACGGGGTATTTATAGACATTTTTACTGGTGTAAATCTCTGTTCTGGTCGATGTGGGACAAAATAACATCCAACCATTTTTATACCACCGCAAAACACTTTGCGTGGACACTCGCAAACGACATGCTTTGTGCGGTCTCGCACAATCTATCAGTCCTGTGCAATCTGTCTTCCTTGATCAACCCGCGCAACCCATTTACTTTGCGCGGTCCAGCGCAATCTATTCACTTTGCGCGAACCCGCGCAAGTAGTCTTTAAACCTGATTTCTTTATCTTCAAACTGATTTTCTTGATCTTTCTCTTCTTCACTTCTTTGCTTATTTTATGCCTCAACAGCTGACTATTTTAAATGATTTCGGTCGGACCAAACGTGGGTTCAGTCGGACCGAATAGTCTGTTTTCTGCTACAGATTCTGGATTCTTTCAAGTCTTTTCTTTAGCTTTTATACTTAGTTTCCTTCGAGCTTTGGTATGTGAATTCTTTATTCTTGGTCTTTTAAGATCCATCTTTCGCCTTGGTGATTCTTGAATATCAAATCTATGCTTTTAGCATTCTTTTCAATCTAAGCTCTCTGACTCCCCTTGCAACACAAACATGTATAAAATATAACATTAAGCAGTATCGTGTTCGCAAATCTAAGATATAAGTAGGGCAAAATATGCAATATTTAACAGTCAACACACTCCCCAACCAGCATTTTGCTAGTCCCGAGCAAAACATGCGTGAAATAATCTTCGATTCTCAATGCTCAAATGTTTTTCAGAAATCAATCCTTTGTGCAATCAAGTATGAATGAGTAGAATTACGACAAGAAAGCTGGATTTTGAAAACCTAAAGCCGAATCACATAAGCAATCACTCAAGTAGGTTCTTTATCAATTCTTTCAGAGCATAAGTTCATATGTAAAGTCTTTCAATGTGCTTAGTGCAAATTAACTTACTTCCCATAAAAGTACTATCTTTTTATAATGTTATCCGTGCTCATTACTTCAAGACTAGTCGAGAACTCAAGTACTGATTCCGAACTTATCCTCTTTTCCTTTTGTTTTTTTTTTTTTTTTAGTTTTTGATTTTATATCGATCGTCACTTCTATTCATTCAATCTTTTCAAACTTTTCATTTATTTTTCCAGATTTTTCAATCTCTTTTCAAACTTTTTCATTCTTTTTCAGTCTTTTCGCCATTCACGACCTTTTTGTCGATCTCTTGTTTTTTAACTAGTTCTTTCCATCTTTTAAGTTGGATAAAATTCTCCAGACTCGATTCTCAATATCTTTCAATGATCATCATACTAACAATCAAAAATTCTAGTACCATTCACAGAAGGTAAATTGAACGTGTCTTGGGATTTAGATTAACATGATATTCAAACTTTCCCTTAATAAATTGAGTACAAGAACTTTAAGTGCAAGATTACTTAGTCGATTAAACTCTAACAATTCAAAATTCAATTTCTATCTTATCATCATACTCAAAGCATTCTTAAATACACAACTTATCTTTTCCAAACTGGTTTCATCATGAAAAATTGAAATTTTCCACAATTTTTTTCTCAAAACTAGGAAAACGCTGATTAGCTTACCTAATCCACCCCCAACCTAAAATCTACATTGTCCTTAATGTAAAATAAATAAGCATGTAATGCATATTAGGCAACGAAAAGAGAGGAGAAGTGAAGGAAAGGTAGTACCTGAGGAAGGAGAATTGCAACTATTCCAAGGATCTCAACATGAAGATGGGCTAGCACACAGACTAAATAATAAAAGCAAACTATCCTATGAAAGCAATAATCCTAACTACACCTCCATCAGACTAGGAGGTCAATCATGGTAAATAGGATCAATCAAAGGTATGGACATATCCTCTGATTCAAACTTCTCAACAAATGGCTTTAACCAATGTCCATTCACTTTAAAAACACTGTCAATTTGTCGGATTCTTTATCTCGACGGCCCCATGAGGATAGACATTAATAACTGTGAAAGGGCCGGTCCAACGAGATCGGAGTTTACCTCAAAAAAGATGTAACCGAGAATTGTACAAAAGGACTTTTTGACCAGTCAAAAATGATTTTCGAAGGATGTTCCTGTCGTGGAATACCTTCATCTTGTCCTTGTAAATTCTCAAGTTCTCGTATGCGTCATTCCGAATTTCCTCGAGTTCATTTAATTGAAGTTTGCATAACGAGCCAGCATTGTCCATGTTAAAGTTAATATTTTTAATAGCCCAGTAGGCTCTATGTTCCAACTCCACATGCAAGTGACAAGCTTTCTCATAGACGAGTCTAAAGGGAGACATTCCAATTGGGGTCTTGAAGGCAGTACGATAGGCCCATAAAGCATCGGTTAAGTGAGTTGACTAATCCTTACGGTCAGGGTTAACCGTCTTTTCCAAAATTTGTTTAATCTCCTATTGGAAATCTCAGCTTGCCCACTTGTCTGCGGGTGGTATGGAGTGCTCACATTATGAGAGATGTCATATTTCTTTATTAAGTTCTCAAATGGTCTATTACAAAAATGTGAACCTCCGTCACTAATGATGGCCCGAAGCGTTCCGAACCAGGAAATGATGTTTTCTTTGAAAAATCTAATGATCGTACGATGGTCATTATTCTAGTATGGGATCGCTTTGATCCATTTAGTGACATAGTCTACTGATAGAAGCAAAATGTATAAATTCCCAAAGGATTGGGGGAACGGCCCCATGAAATCAATGCCCCAATAATCAAATGCTTCAATCATCAAAATGGGATTCAGTGGCATCATTATTCGACAGGACAACGCTCACAAGCTTTGCAAAACTCATGAGTGTCCTTGAACATTGTGGGCCAGTAAAAGCCACACTGTAAAATTTTGGTCGTGGTCTTTTAAGCAGAAAAATGACCACCACTGGCCTGAGAATGATAGAAGGAGATGACACTTTAGAGTTCATTGTCTAGCACACATCTCCTTAGAATTTGGTCTGGGCAATACTTAAACAAGTATGGATCATCCCAGAAGAATTTACGTACCTCGGCGAAGAACGTTTTCCTATCTTGTGTAGTTCAATGAGTTGGCGTGAAACCTGTGGCAAGATAATTAGTAATATCAGCAAACCAAGATAAGTGGGAGATTTTAAATAGTTGTTCATCAAGGAACATGTCGTTTATAGGTGTCGTCTCAAGGGAATCAGGAAGATCAAGTCGTGAAAGATGGTCAACCACTACGTTCTCTACTCCCTTTTAATCTTTTATTTATTTCTAAATCAAATTCCTGGAGTAGGAGGATCCATCTCATCAAGCGGGTTTTAGCATCATATTTAGAAAGAAGGTACTTCAACGCCGCATGATCAGTGTAGATGATGATCTTGGATCCAATTAAATAGGACCTAAATTTGTCCAAAGCGAACACTACGACTAAGAGTTCCTTCTCCGTAGTAGAGTAGTTTACTTACTTGGACAGAATGTAGAGTTCTACTCGCATAATGAATAACATAGGGATTCTTCTCTTTTATTTGACTTAACATTGCCCCAATAGCATAGTCGGATACGTCACACATGATTTCAAAATGAATGCTCTAGTCGGGTGGCTGCATGATAGGTGCGGTTGTCAACATGCCCCTGAGCTTAGTGAAAGCTTCATGGCATTGCTCGGTCCACTCATATGGTATGTCCCTTTGAGGTAAATGCATAAAGGATGAGAGAGATGACTAAAGTCCTTTATGAATCGTCTGTAAAATTATGCATGTCCTAAGAAGGATCACATGTCCTGTATGCTCTTAGGTGGAGGTAGGTTGGAGATAAGGTCAATTTTAGCCTTGTCTACCTCAATTCCCTTGGACGAAATAATGTGTCCAAGAACAATTCCCTTAGGAACCATGAAATGACACTTCTCCCAGTTCAACACTAAATTCTTCTCTTCACATCGCTTTAGAACATTTTTCAGATTCTCCAAACACTCGTTGAGGGATGGACCAAAGACAGAGAAATTGTTCATGAAGACCTCTAAATACTACCTCACCATGTCAGAAAAGATACTTAACATGCATCGCTGAAAAGTGGCGAGGGCATTACACAACCCGAATGACATCCTTCGGTAAGCAAAGGTGCCATAGGGGCATGTGAATGTAGTTTTCTCTTGATCTTCAAGGGCTATCTCTATCTGATTATAGCCCGAATACCCGTTAAGGAAACAATAGTAAGAGTGACCAGCTAGCCTTTCCAAGATTTGATCAATGAAGGGCAAAAGGTAGTGGTATTTCCTTATAACGGTATTCAAATTCCTGTAGTCAATGCACATTCTCCAACCCGTAGTGACTTTGGTTGGCACAAGTTCATTATCAGCATTGACTAAGATGGTGATTCCGGACATCTTGGAACACCTGAGTTGGACTCACCTATTGACTGTCGGATATAGGGTATATGATACCCACATCCAACAGCCTAAGGACTTCAGTAGCCTTAACCACTTCTTTCATGTTCGGATTCAACGTTGTGTGTTGTCAGGAGGTCTTCGCATTATCCTCAAGATGAATATAATGAGTACAAATCAAAGGATCAATTCCTTTCAGGTTTGTAATTAACCATCCAATGGCTCCTTTATGCTCAATGAGAGTGGAAATAAGCACGCTCTCTTGTTCTTCTCAAGGTGGGAAGAAATCACCACCAGGTATGTCTCATCTTTACTTAAGTAAACATATTTGAGATCAGTGAACAAGGGTTTTAGGTCAAGCTTCAGCACCTTAAACCTAGATGGTAGAAGCACTACATCATTTTGGAGCAATTTTTCAAATTGTGGCCTTCACTGGTTAACTTCAAGTACGACACAGCATCAAGTAGGCATTCATCTCCCTAATCATATCATCGTCTAAATTAGGGGAGTGGGCCAAGTACGTCTCTAAAGGGTCAGAGTATAGAGTCAGGAGTGTTCTATCTTCCACGAAAGAGTCAATCATGTTAATATCATGGGCATCGTCATCATTCTCTGCTTGTTTACTCATATTGAAAAATATGTTGAGCTTCAAGTCATATTCCCGAAAGATAAATTCATGATTCCATTCCTACAATTGATGATTATTATTTGATGTAGCAAGGAATGAATGACCAAGTATGATAGGGATTTGGTTGCTCAAATCTATGATGGGCTAAGTGTCTAAGATGATAAAATCCACTGGATAGTAGAATTTGTCAACCTGGACTAACACATCCTCTATTATCCCTCTTGGTACATGAACTGAGCGATCGGCAAGTTACAATGTGGTCCTCGTGGGTTTTAATTCACATAGACCCAGTTCTTCGTAAATTGAGTAAGGAATTAGATTAACGCTCACCCCTAAGTCAAGAAGTGCATGCTCAATCCTGTAGTTCACATTACACAAGTGATAGTTTGGCTACCGGGATCTTTGTATTTATGTGACACATCTTGTTTGAGGATGACACTCACTTTTTCTATAAAAAAATATCTTCTTTTGAATGTTTTGCTATCTTTTGATAGTGTATAGGTCTTTCGGGAATTTGGCATATGAAGGAATTTGTTTAACGACATCTAGAAGAGGGATGTTGACCTTTACTTGCTTAAGCACGTCTAGAATATCCTGAGAGTTAGAGAGGGGTTTTGGTGCAATCAACCATTAGGGGAATGGAGCAATCAGATTACCTTGAGGTTTCGGTTCTAAACCATGTGGAGTAGTGCTAGGTCCATCATTCTCATCTACTTCCGGGTCTTTAGGCTTTTCAGCCTGTACCAGAATGGTTTTGTCAATTGTCTTCTTACTCCTATTAGTGGTGATAGACTTAGCTTGCTCCATTTGATTTGAAGAGCTTGGGTCACTAATTTCACATTGTGGTTTTGGATTGGGGAGAGGTTGGGCTGGAAGCACCCCTTTCTCCCTAGTCGTTAAGTGTGACTTGATCCTTTGAATGACCTTAGTAAGGTCTTGGAAGGCTTGTTGTGTGCCTTGATTGAAAAGCTCTTGATTTTGGATGTGTTTTAAAACTAGATCCTCCTGGGTGTTTAGAGTCAAATATTGCATATTATCCCCCATTTATCTCTTAGTTTTACAAACATAATATTGCTTAATGGTATATTTTACATATGTTTGTGTTGCAAGGTGAATTTAAGGGGTTGGATTGAAAAGAACGCTAAAAGCATGGATTTAGTGTTCCAAAGTCACCAAAACGAAGAAGGAATCTTTGGAGACTAAGAGTAAAGATTTCAAGACTCCAAGATCTAAGAAAACCAATTGGAGAAGAAAGGAAGTCGAAAGAACAAGGACAAAGATCACAAAGATCGTGTCATCAAGAACCGTTCGATGACATCAAATTATGAGGGAAAATCGAGTTGGTTGTTGGACATATTGGGTGCATTTCTCGATCAATCGAAGACATGTTTGATAACTCAAAGGAAGGTACTCGATGACATCGAATACTGCTCGATGACATTGAATTTATTGAATAAATTGAAGCAATATTCGATGTCATCGAGTTGGTTGATGACCGTTTGGACACATTCTCGATGACTCGAAGACTAGTTCGATGAATCGAAGCTTTGTTCAATGACATCGAAGGACGGTTCGATGACACAGAAACTTACGTAGCGCGAAAGAAGAAATGGCGTGACTTTCATATTCAAACCCCTTCGATGACGTCGAAGGCGTTACGCAGTATGCCTAAATTAGATCCAGTTTTGTGATTTTTCCGAACTTTGCTTATAAATAGGGGTTTCTAGTCACTTTTTAGGATATCAAGGGTTTGGAGAAGTAGAGAAAAGGGCGGAGCCACTTCCCGAGAGTTCTTCTTCTCTTTTCTTTAGTTTTTAATGCTTTCTTCTAGTGTTTTTAATCCAATGATGTCAATGGTTGGCTAGATCCCTTAGTTAGGGCTAAGGGGTGAAGCTTGTAGCATGATTAGGATGCTTTTCTTATTTGATTCTTGTTATTGTTGAGCTCCTTTGATTCTAGTTTGATATTTGAGGAATACTTTTAATGTTTAATGGTTTATTGTGACTTAAATTACAATGGATCTGCAATAGCTTGAAGTACTTTCTTTTTGTCTTTGGAGTTTGTGATAATAGAAATCTTGTTGTTCTCCATCGTCCATTAGGCATCGCGGAGTGATGGTATCCTTTATATTCTTCATAACTCTCCCATAATTAGTTGTAGGATCGGTATACCTTGTTGTCTACCATAATCTCCTGGACATGGTTAGGTGATGGAATCACTTCCAATCTTCACAACTTTCATCCGTTGAGAATTAGGTTAATGGAGGTTCGGTTATGATCTTATTGAATATCTTCCAATTGGATAGGTTAGGACTCCAATTCCAATTGAGTGCCTTGGATCAAATAAAGAGATGTCCTAATAGCTACAAGTGGATCCCTGGAAACCCTAGTTCCCACCTTTAAATTCTTAAGTTTCCAAATTCATCATCTCACAATTGCTCCCTACTTTCCTGATTTAGGTTAGATCTTTTTCTAGTACTGATTCTAATTACTTTCAAAATAGACACACACGATTACTCCTTGTGGATTCAACCTCGGTCTCACCGAGAGTATTACTACATCACGACCCTACACTTGGGGTTGTGAACACTGAGGTTTCCTTTGTTTCAAAAATTGGTTAAGGATCCCTTGAGGGGTAATCGTTTGTTCATTCCTCCAACTGAAATTTGGATGGTTTCTCCAGCCGGAGTTGTATGTATTGGAGGTGGTTCCGTTGAAAGGACTCTGGTAGTTATTTACAGCATTAGATTGCTCATTCAGAATTTCTTAAAAAGAAGGTATGGTTGGGCAATTTTCAATAGTATGCACATTGCAGGCGAAAATACCGCAAACAACTTCCTTAGCCCTATCCTTCTTGAGTTCCATGGCCTCGAGTTTTCTTGTGAGATTGGCCACTTTAACATTTATATCATCTTCCTCTTTCAAAACATACATTTCAACCCTCTCCTTTGATTAAGTAAGCTTAGAAGTGGTGTTCGGTTTTGAGGAGATGTCCCATGATTGTGCGTTTTCAGTAAGTTTGTTAAAATAATCCCACACATCGTCAACATCTTTGTTCATGAATTCCCCATTACACATTGTCTCGACCAATTGACGCATGGAAGATGTTAGTCCATCATAGAAGAAATTTGTTATGTGCCACGTTTCAAAACCGTGTGTGTGGGCATGAACTGACAAGATCCTTGAATCGCTCCCAACATTGGAAAAATGTCTCATCTTCCTTTTGGAGAAAGTTCATGATCGACTTTCTGATGGTGTTCGTCTTATGGTATAGAAAAAATTTATTTATGAACTCCCTCGTCATGTCATTCTATCTGCTAATAAATAGTGGATGTAGTGAATGTAACTAAGTTTTAGCTTTCTCTTTCAATGAAAAGGGAAAGAGTTTTAGCCTAATCGTGCCTTCAGGCACATTAGGAAAGTATAGAGTGGGTATTATCTCATCAAACTCTTTTAAGTGTAAATATGGACTTTCTGATTCAAGTCCATGGATTTTTTTAAGGAGTAGGATCACTCCTGACTTGATATCCATATTTCCTGTATTTTTTGAAAAAAATCATACAGGAAGGTGCACTCACCCCTGCCGGTTGTAAATAATCTCATAGAGTACGAGGCGGGGGTGTATGATGCACCTCATTCTCATCCTGGGCTTCTTCAATGGGAGGTTGAGGTGGATTTGCAGGTTGATTAGCAGCCATCACTTCAATTGACTCTGAGGATCTCAAGTTTTGTTTAATCCGGTGATGGATAGGCAACCCTTCAACTCATCCTCCTTCACTCAAGAGACGTAGAGTGTTATCACGGACCCACTTCAGCATGAAACACTCTCAGACCTCAAGTTCAGAATCTAACCTAAACTTAAAGAAGAAACTAGAAAAATAAAGAAAATAAGGAATCTAGAAATGATAGAAGAGAGAGAATTAGAAAGAAGTTACTAGATTAGAGAGTTCTATGTTAGGATCCTACAAAATAGAAAATCAAGTTAGTTTCTAAAAACAAAGTAGAAAAATCCTAATCTAGAAACAAAAAGTCAGTCCTAATCTTAACTTAATTCTAAAACCAATTAATTTCAAAGAAGCACATTCGTTAGTCCCCGACAACGACGCCAAAAACTTGTTCACAACCCCTAGTGTAGGGTCATGATGTAGTAATAATCTCGGTGAGATCGAGGTCGAATCCACAGTGACTAAACTTGTATGTATTATGAATTTAACTAGAACTAGAACTAGACAAAGATCTAAATCTAAATATAAAATCTGAATTTGAAGGACTAATTGTGAATAAGGTTAAACAATTAATTTAAAGGTGGTAACTAGGGTGTCAGGGATCCACTTGTAGCAATTGGAAAGCTACCTTCCATGATTCAAGAGATCCAACTGGAATTAGAGTCTTATCTTATCTAGTTAGAGAAAGAAGAGATGGTCAGATCTCTAAACTTCTCATTGATCCAGATTGGGAAGATCGGAAGGATTCCATCACCCAACCATGCCCATGGGACGACGACAAACAATAAGATTTACCAATTAAGCAATCTCAAATAGGAAAGAAAATATCTAAAACTATCGCAGATCCATTATAATTTAACTCACAACAAACCATTGAAAACTGAAAATATTCCTTAAAATCAAACTAAAATTCAATGAAGTTCAATAAAAACATGAATCAAAGCAAAGTAAATATCTCAATCATGTTACAAGCTTCACCTCTTAGCGCTAACTAAGAGGTTTAACCAACCATAAACATGATTAAACTAATGTCTCTCAAACAAAGCATAAAAACCAAGGAAGAAGAAGAAAGCTCTTAGACGATGGCTCCACCCTTTTGCTCCACTCCTTGAACCCTAGAAGATGCCAAGGAACGTCCTAGGGACTCCTATTTATGTTGTGAAGCTCCACCTTACGCACCGACATGAGATTTCTGCAAACTGACCTTGAAATCGCCTCAATTTACGCAGCCACAGATTTTCCGTACTACACTTCGGTCGAACATAAGTTGAATCCAAGGTTAAGTCCGAATTTGGAAAGGATTTTGGTTAGCAGTTGCCCGATTTTGGTCGGACCGAACTTGGTTCAGTCAAACCAAACTTAAGTTGTCGGTCGAACCGAATTAACTTAAAAACTCATTTTCGCAGGATCTTTTTGTGCACTTTCGGTCGCATCGAATCCTCCCTTCAGTAGGACAGAACTGGGGTTCGGTCGGACAGAATTAGCTTTGAATTTCATCATTGGTCGCTAGACTGTTTTGAGTGATTTCGGTCAGAACAAACAGTCAGTTTTCTGCTACAAATTCTGCATTCTTTCAAGTCTTTTCTTCAGCTTTTGTACTTAGCTTCCTTGGATCTTTGGTATATGAATTCTTCATTTTTGATCTTCTAAGATCCATGTTTCACCTTGGTGATACTCTATGCTTTTAGCATTCTTTTCAATCCAAGCTCTCAGATTCACCTTGCAACACAAACGTGTATAAAATATAACATTAAGCAGTATCATGTTCGCAAAATCATGATATAAGCAGGGGAAAATATGCAATATTTGACACTCAACATTCAACTCGCACCAACCTTTACTATGAGATGTACACTGATATTCACCAATAAATAAGCATTTGTATGCCCAAAAAATACACTAGAACAGAAAATTAATAAAAACTTATAAACATATATGTTAAAAAAGAATGATAAGGCTAAATCTTTAAATATAACAGAGAAAACAGTCCATAAATGAGATTAGACCGCACATACTCCAATAGATTTTTGGATATCTCAAAATCTATTGGCATCCAGCGGTTTTGTTAAAATATCGGCAAGTTGTCGCTCGGTAGGCACATGATCTAACACTATCACATTTTCCTTTACAAGATCACATATAAAATGTTGTCGAATGTCATTGTGCTTTGTTCTTGAATGTTGAACTGGATTTTTTGAAATGTTAATGGCACTAGTGTTGTCACAAAATAATGTCATTGTAGATTGATCAATCCCATAATCTAACAACATTTGTTTCATCCAAAGAAGATGTGCGCAATAACTACCAACTACAATGTATTCGTCCTTGGCAGTAGACAAAGATATCGATTTTTATTTCTTATTATGCCAAGATACAAGAGAGTTGTTGATATAAAAACAATCACCGCTGGTTGATTTGCGATCAACTAAATTACCGACCCAGTCGATATCTAAATACCCGACAATGATAGTAGATGTGTCAAATGGATACCATAGCCCAAAATCAATAGTCTCAGCTAGTGGCCTGGGAACTAGTTGCCACATCTCATTTCTCTCAAATTGTTTCAGCTCATCTTGCATTGTTGCAATCCAATATTCATATTTTAGTGCTTTTTTTAAAACATTTTTAGGTTCAATTATTGAGATGAAGAAGATATGATTGTAGATGATCTCAAGCTGGCATCGAGTCTTCACACTAGCTTTAGGATCTCCAATAATTTGATTTATGGGATGATCCTTAATAACTAGTATGTTACCCAACAGTTGAGACTCAAGTGGAGGAGTAGAATTGTTATTAGGTTTACCTATAATGCATGGTTCCACATCATCCTCCTCATCAATAGTAAAACCATTTTTTTTTTTCATGTGGTTGGTCATCAACAACCACATTGACTGATTCTTGTATTGTAAGGATCCTCAAATTGTAGACTTTATAAGCACGACTATTTAAAGAATATCCCAAGAAGATGTCATTGTCGCTTTTAGAATCAAATTTAACTAGTTGTTCCAGGTCTCTAAGAATATAACATTTGCTACCAAAGACTCAGAAATATTTTACACTAGGTTGTTTTCTATTCCACAGTTCATACAGAGTTTTGTTTAGACCTACTCTAAGATATACATAATTAATAATATAGCAGGAAGTGTCACACCCTAAACTTGGAAACTGGGTTTAGAAAATTCTCGATCGCCGAATCTGGCACCAACAGCCTCCATAGTACCCCATTCTTGGCTCCCAGTACCCATATACTGGATTCCGATCTTGAGGTCCTACAAGGAGGATTTTCATAATAAATTTCATAAAGAGAAGCATAACCACAAGCATAACCCACAACAATAACAAGAAATGTCACCACATATCCTCTATAACCAAAAACTTTGAGTACAAGGCATGAAGGGAAATACAATATAGAGATATCAAAAACTCCAGAAGCTCAGCCACACACTCCTACCTCAACTCGACTGCCTCTATCGTGCATAAACTTAAAGAAAGCTTAAAGGGTGGTGTAAGTGTGTGCGCAATATAAGCGTGCTCAGAATGCAATATCATAATAATATGGAAACATACAGGCAAGTCCATAAATATCATCAGCCTCATTCAGACTACGCGATGTAAAACCATAATAGGCTAATGACATATCTAGGCCATGTAATGCAAAATCATAATAGCCCAAATGTCATATACCGAGGGTGCAATGCAATATGCAATGCAAATGAATGACGAAGCTGGAGTGTGTAGTTGGGATGATAGTACGTGGTATCGTAAGCTCTGGGGTTTATCACAAGGGACTTCTATCCAAACCAGTCTCATACCTAAATTTGGATAGCTAGACTCAATGTGGTAAACTCCTGATCTCAGGTTAGTCACGCCCTAACCAAAATCCTGGCCATTGTGAAGGTACACATAATGATTTGGTTGTGTAGCACCAGCCGGAGTGGATAGTGGATGAATGAATGAATGAATCGAATGCTGAGTATACAACCCCTGCATAGTAGCCTGTCACACAGTAGCCTATCAATCACTAGTACCTCGCCCAGACCCTTAGGCCCCGCCCACAACAGCGTCCGCCCATGTGTGCTCGCCCATGTGTGTAACAGTGACGAGTGTCATAATATTAGTACCGTACATCTTTAGGATCATCACCATGGTCTAATACAATGCTGTCAGCCATACTAAGGTTATGCGGTGCAAGGCCTACGTGGCCAACGTCATATGCACGATGCAATCACAAGTCATGTCAGTCCTCATCTGAATCCACATATCAGCACTCTCTGGACAATCACCAGGGTCTCATACACTCAACACCAATCATCACCCCAACTGGACGCGCGACCATGCAAGTGGAAGAGACCTCAGTACCCGCCTGACTAGTAGTCTGCTAATATCTATCCAGTATGTCGGTAGTAGATCCATTTACGAGCTGGTTAGACTCAGCCTAGCAGTGTCCCCTACTCTCGGGCGGATAAGGTCACACCCCCTTCCAACCGACCACGACACAGTGGGATATGCGGCCTAATGGTATTCGACACTCATGCGCTCATACATCCACTCGGTCTCAACGTTGGAACATCCTCCATGGTACTATAAGGGTTTAGGAACTTTCACCCAGGGTCATCTATGACGCACCTATGCTAGAACCAATATTTCTAGTGTCCAATCCTGCCATTCACGATATGCATGTGGATGCTATGGTCCTGATGTCGCTAAGGCATATAAAAATCATGTCACACAATATGAGATGCATTAGTCACACTATCCAGTCATGAAGAAATCCTACGTGTACTGCGCGCTCATGTGAGGCAACTCCGTTTCTCAGGAAGTTCCGAAAATAACCAACTCAATGGCATATGTTATGGTCAATCACTCCCATAACAAGCATGCAAATGATGAGTATAGGCATGAATCATGGTGTATGCCATGTATGATTATCAAACAAAACAATGATTGGTGTCACACAATCACAATGGGCCTCACACATTGCAATGGGCCTCATCCAGTCACAATAGGCCTCTTACAATCACAATGGGCCTCATACAATCACAATGGACCTCATACCATTACAACACAATGGTCCTCACACATCGCAATGGGCCTCATACAATCACAATAGGCCTCATACAATCACAATGGGCCTCATACAATCACAATGGGTCTTGCACAATCACGATGGGCCTCACACAATCACGATGAACCTCATACAATCACAATGGGCCTCATACAATCACAATGGGCCTTGTAAGACCCATATCCTAGTCTGTACCATTCTGTAGGCTTCCGCGGTCCTTCCGGTCGAATTCCGGTAATCCTCGACCCATATCCGATGTTTGCGCGTGATCCTAAGCCGAGTCCTACATATCAAAGTCGGCTTAACCTGAATCTTGTACCCTAGCGACTGCGCCGTCGCCCTGGTTCCAACGCCGCAACTCGCGTACCGAACCGATACCCGGGCCAGGAGATGTGGGCCCGCGTTCATTCTGAAGAAATGTCGTGCGTTGTGAATTTCGAGCGAATCCTACAACATGTCCCATCAATCAGTCAATCAATTAAGTCAAGTACGCACCATACCTCAAGTACCAACACCCATCCCTACTTTTTCCACAAGTCAACTCTCTCTCTCCCCTACCTATCTCTCTTTTACAAAAATTCAAACACACCCATAGCTCTTCATCCCCTTTCCTTACAACACCCATCCCATATCAATCCATCAATTCCTCTCTCCCTCTCATTATCTAAACAATTCCCAAATCCCATGAGAGCTTCCAACATCCAAGCTCTCTCCCAAAACTAAGTGTGGCCCACCTTCTCATCTCCAATCTCAACCACTCATTCTCCATCAACCTCCATTAAAATGTAACGCAAGGAGCATAGGAGTCCAAGGAGCTAAAGAAGAAGGCCGATAGGTGGGTGATCCACCGTTGATTTCATTTAAGGGCCCACTTATGATGGGACCCACTTTGATTTATGTGTTGTGATCAAAGAGGGGCCCATAGTGGCGGGGTCCCTCCAATCCATCGTTCTCTCTCTCTCTCTCATTTTCTCTTCTTCATTGTTGATGGCCCACCTGATGATTTATATATTGTATCCATGTTGTCCATTTAGTGAACCACACTACAACCCACTGGTAGAGCCCACCTTGCTATCCAAACTTGGATGAAGGAAAATACAAACATCAGTTGATCCAAACCTTGGTGGGCCACCACGTGGACCCACCTTGATGTATTCATGTGTATCCATCACCATCCATTTACCAGGACAGTGGGACCCCACAGTAGATATACGGTGTATATAAACCGTCAGTCCAGCATCTAGACCTTGGATGCTGGAGCTTCCTAAAATTAAAATAATATATAAAAAAAAAAGGTAAAAGAAAAGAGAGATAAGATATAATATTATATTAAATTTATATATATATATATATATATATATATATATATATATATATATATATATATACACGTGTACGTGGTGGGCCCTATGTGGGACCCACCTGCTGGACAATGATATTATATAATATTATAATATATAATAATAGATATTATATAATATATATAATATATCATATTATATAAATATGTTATGGTTGGCCACTTCCACCTGGAACCCACCTTTAATATGAAATCTGTACCGTCCAGATTCATCTGGACGGTGGGTCTGGGCTGCCACCTGTTATGCTTGCATGGCATATAATATATATTGTATAATATTATATTATATAATATATTATATTAAAAAAATGATATTTTAGTGGGCCACACCCACATGGGACCCACCTTTGTTGATGGTCGAATGGCCAGAGCAATGCATCAGCTAAATAGCTGCTGTATTGACGTGGGCTATGTGGCTAGCGTGGTATGATCCACACCGTCCCCACCTCAGGACAGTGGGACCCTTGACATACAGCTGTTGTACATGTAGCAGTGGACGGTGGGCCATGCGTAATGTGTGTGGAGTTTATCCACACCTTCCAGTAAATCTGGACGGGTGGGACCCCACCCATGATCTATGTATCGAATCCAAACCATCAACCATCTGGCCGAATGATTTGTGTGATCCTCCACATGTGGGATTTGGGACCCATCTCCCATGCCATGCACAGCCCCACCATGATGCATGTGTTGTATCCGCAACGTCCAATCCAATTTGAAAGAATATTTTTAAGGCTTGAGACTAAGAATAAGACAGGTCTAGTATCATGTGGACCACACTGCAGAAACCGTGGGATTAAACGTCTACCATCGCAACCCTTTGAGTTGCAAAAATTTTGGACCAATATGATATTTGTTTTCCTCTAAGATCAGGTCTTTGTGGCCTTATGAATAGACTGGATGGGAAATGAATGTTATGGTGGGCCCACTAGGATTTTAATAGTGGGAACCCTTAACACCACTCTTAGGTATGGCATGGTCCTGATGATCCTTTGGATATATATATATATATATATATATATATATATATTATATATATATATATATATATATATATAATAATGCTCTAATATAATCTTTAACAATAAAATGAATTGTGTTGACTGGCCCATTTAAATCCGCCCACTTAACTCGACCCAATTGATTCGGCCCATTTGTACCGGCCCATTTAAATTGGCCCAATGACTCGGCCCATTTATATCGGTCCATTTAAATCGGCCCACTTGACTTGGCCCATTTGATTCGGCCCATTGACTCAGCCCAATTGATGTAGCCCGTTTGTACCAGCCCATTTGATTCGACCCGTTGATACACCCGATGTAATATACATTGGCTCATGAGTGAGGCCCAATGTGATGTGTATATGCCCCATAAAATGCTGAGTATGTAATCCTGCTCAGTAAGTTTGCATGTCAGTACTGTATATATCTGGGATCATCACTGGGGTCTAATATACTACAAGCCAAATTGCCGCCACATCACGTGCAACAAGGTGAGTGGAAGAGACCTCACTATCTGCCTTGCCAGTAGTCTGTCAATACCTACCTAACATATCGATAGCAAACCCAATCCTTGAGTTGGTCAAACTCAACCTAGCTTTGCCCCCTCCTCTCAGGCGAGTAAGGCTGCACCCCCTTCTAACTGACCACAACACAGTGGGAAGCACAACCTCCTGGTATTTGGCACTCTGTGCTCAAAACATCCACTCGGTCTAGGCATTGGAGCGAGCTCTGGTACTAAGAGGGTTTAGGGAATTTCACCCAGGGACATCCATAGCACCCCATATAAAAAAAGATTTTCGGTGTCCCATCTGACCATCCACCATATACCTGTGGAAACTATGGCCCAGATATCGCTAGGGCGCTAAGTGATCATGTCACACAATGCGAGATGCATGAGTCATATCATCCAGTCATGTATCAAACCTACGCGTACCGCACGATCATGAGGGGCAACTCTGTCTCATAAGGAGTCCCATAATAAACCAACCCAATGGCATATGCTAGGATCAATCACTCCTCATAACAAGCATACATATGATGCGTATGGGCATGTATCATGATGTAATAAAGTACATAGGCATGATTATCTGATAGGGTAGACAACAAAAATCCACAGTCGACCATCACTGGCATATCACATACAAAGACTAGGAAGTAAATGACATGCCCCTTCTACACTATAGGAGTCCATATGATATGTCCTATGTTAGACTAACATTAGCCTCCCAAGGCACTAATATATCATATATCCCAAGACGGGGTCCACTGGAAGGACAACGGGGCTAACCCATACATCAAGATAGACTCTACACAGTGGATATACTAAATCTAGTAGCACGGATCCTTCCGTCTACGGTGATGATGAACTCTCATCATATCAAGGTTGGGCCTAGGTAGCCTACCTTTGAACTTAAGGATCCGGAATGGACTTCCTTCACCATACTATCATATGGCCCACTAGATGCCCTAAGGGGGCCAAATAAGTCCTAGATAGACTCCAAGATTAACATAATTCTACTACCAACTAATGGGGGCCCAACTCATTTGGGTTAGCCCAATGCGAATAGGCGGATCATGCAAATATCAATAGGGCCCAATGATTAGGATCAAGCCACTAAGGGAATATGAGAATGGGCCTAACAAAGGCCTATGAAGGTCACTATGTGGACATTTAACCATCATTGCCCATCAATGTGGACATTTAACCAACATTGCTCCCAAGGAGTGGCCCACATAGAGCCTAACATATAGTGGGCCCATGGCCTCATACAAGGGCCTAATATACATCACAATGAACCTCACACAAGGGCCACATATACATCACATCATGCCTCACATACATCACACTGGGCCTCACATATTAAAATGGGCCGCATCACATGGGCCTCATATACATCAAGTGGACTGCATCGCATGGGCCTCATAGACATCGCAATGGGTCACATCGCATGGGCCTTACACATCGCAATGGGCCGTATCTCATGGGCTTAATACACATCACAATGGGCCGTATCTCATGGGCTTAATACACATTACAATGGGCCTCATATGCGTCGCAATGGGCCTCTCACACAGCCTGATATACATCACAATGGGCCGATCACACGGACCTACTATACATCACGATGCGCCTCACTCAAGGTCCACATATACATCACATCGGGCCTTACCAAATGGGCCACAAATAAATCACAATGGGCCTCAAACTTGGACCTCAAACAATCACAATGGGCCACATCCCATGGGCCTCAAATACATCATATTGGGCCTCACATAAGGGCCTTATATACGTCACATTGGGCCTCGTGGGGCAATTCATGGGTTAATAAAAATGGATGGGCAACATGTGTAATATGTACACCAAGGTGGGCCTCACAGGTCAGCCCCTATGGTCCAGAAAATCAGGTAGATAGTGTGCCCATAACACATAACAAGGTGGGCTGGTGCATCACCAAATGGGTCTTATGTGGCAGCCCATGGTCTAGCCAACATAGATGAGAATACATTAAGGTGGCCTTGCACATGCCAAATGGGTCCTACCAGATGGACAACATAAATATACAACACATACGTTTTGGGTGGGTCGTCTGCCTCGAACGGCGAGGATGAAACATGTATAATATGGAGGGCCTTACACATTACAACGGGCCCCATCAGTAGGTGGCTATCTCAGATATAAAATGTATACCACCGATGTCCATCCCCTGTTGGCGCTAAGCAGATGGACGGTCTAGGTGAAATATATTATCGAAAGTGGGCCCTGCTGGCACATGGGCCACCCAGGGGCTGGACCGACCCCAACTACCCACTCAACCAGGTGGGCCTGGTAGGGAAAATCAAAGACATCTCAATGGTCCTGCTATACACAGGTGGACAGCAACTCTGGCCCGTCTCTTGGGCCCTATCCTGATATGATCTCTCTAGATGGACGATGTAGATATAACATACATCAAGGTGGCGTCCACATGAGGGGGGCTACCCCACATATCTACCTATCAGGTGGGCCTAGGAGGTCCATCAAACACACACAGTGGGCATGGTTGCCTGTTGGGTTTGTCCAACAAATGGACAGTCTGAAATAGCCTCACATGCTGGACGATTGTTGATACATAATACATATACCAAGGTGGGTCCCACCTACCCACACTTATCACACATGTGGGGTGGGCCCACCCTTAAAATAGATGGCGATGTGGAGAAATACGTACATCTTGGTGTGGCCCACGTCTCAAACGAACGGACGGCTGGATATAACATGACCTCGTGATGCAACCCACCGTCCAACAACATGGATGGTGGAGATAAAACACATTTATCATGGTGTGGTCCACATAAGTGGATGACGTGGATAGTAGATACATTGGAGGTGGGTCCCACCGTCCAGCAGTTGTTTGACGGTGTAAGATAAGACCCATACATTACGGACGGATCCACAGAACTTGCTGACATTGCTACAACAGCAAGCCGCTGGTCCAACAGATGGACAGTTGGATGAAACACATGCTTCACGTGGGGCCCACAGGACTTGATGACGTTAGCTACAGCAAGTGGTCCTAACAGATGGATGGCGCGGATAGCAAATACATCACGGTGCACTCCACATATCACCGTCCAGGGGGGTGCTGGACGGTGTGATTTACAACACGTCGTTAAGGCAGGGGCCCATCCCACATGTGCAACACGTGTGGGTGGGTTCTGCGTCCTGCCATATGGATGGACGACAGTGGATATACATATCATCAAGGTGGGTTACACATGGACATGGCCCACCTGATTTGGATCAATCTGATATTAGTGTTTTCCCTTCGATCTGGCCAGTCCAAATGAGCAGCTAGATTGGACCCCAGCCATGGTAACGAGGTGGACTCCACTTGGGCAGCGATGTGGCCCACAAAATGGACAGCGTGGATCATACATCTAGGTGAGCCATCATACACAAAAAGAGAGAGAAGGAAGAAGAGAGAGAGAGAGAGAGAGAGAGAGAGAGAGAGAGAGAGAGAGATCGTGTGATGGAGGGCTCCGCCACTACGAGCCCTCCTAGGATTACAATACATACATCAAGATGGGTCCCAAATAGGATCCATACCATCAATCGGTAAGCCTCACTTGATTCATCACAAAAATCACAATATAATCCTATAAACACCCACCGTTGGATCTTCTTGGTCCGATGGAATACCAAACTCCTTGTCTCTCTCTTTGATAGAGGTTGATGAAGGTTGGAGGGTTGGGATAAGAGATGAGAGGATAGGAAATGGGCCACACTTGTCTTTTCTCTCCTTGGGAAAGGCTTGGACGTCCACGTCTCTTGGTGCTTGGGAATGGGTGGAGCATGAGAGAGAGAGAGGGTGGTTATAAGAGAGAGGTAATGGGTGTGAGTGATGGATGTACTTAACTTGAGAGTTGACTTAGATAGGTTGCTTGCCTTTGAGAGAAAGAAAGCATGTGCTAGAGATGGGATGTGTACTTGATTGATTGATTTGATTGATTTGAAAGGTGGTAGAGATTCTCTTTAGATTCCTCAAAATAGCACGGGCCCACAACTCCTAGCCTGGGTATCGTATCGGTGCGTAAGACGCGGCATTGGAACCGTTGTGACAACGTGGTCGCTAGGGTAAAAGTCTCGGGTTGAGTTGACTCAGATCTACGGGACGTGACTTACGGTCATGCGCAAATGCCGATTATAAGTCGCAATTTGCCGAAATTCAACTTGGAGGACCGCGAGAGTCTAAGGAACAGTACGGTTTAGGATACGGGCCTTACATTGGATGGGCAGCAAAGATTCAATCACATACATCATATTAGGCTTACAATCAGCCCACAAGGCCCAGCACAATTGATGGGCGGCACTAGCATGTGGACGGACACTAAGGTTGGACGTCCACCCCATTTAGGTCTGCGTGGAGTCCAAAAATCTGGACAACAAGGTCCTCATACAATCAGTTGGTTAGTGGGCCGTGCAAGAAATAAACGGGACCCATAATCACATAAAAACACAGGCATAGAGAGTACTAAAAACACCGTTAATCTGATGGGCCACACTACTTTAAAATAATCAACTAAATGCAGAATTTTCTAGGCCTTTACTTCACATCCAGCCCACCCAACTTCCTGGGCCTACTGGGGTCTAGCAAATACATTATCTGGGCAAAACAATTAATTCATAGTGGCTCATATATATTGCAGTGTGCCCCACCAGATGGAATCATAAATAGAACTCATAAAGAAAAAAAAGTTGGGCTTGCTGCTGGACTACAAGTCCAGCAACACCCCAATCAATTTGGGCATCCATAGGGCCTAGACAGCTAGCCCATATCAGGCACATAGTGGGCCCCAACACTGGACGTCCCACCAGGGGTGGACCACATCCAAGTGGGCCACATCCAAGTGGGCCACACAAAATGGGGGAACAACTGGGCACAACACATCATCAAAGTGGGCTATATGGGACAACCCTTAGCCCAGGAAAATGGTGGGACAGGATTTTATATGGCACGTCCATCATGGTAGACGTCTTTGGGCAGCCCATAGGCTCAAAAAAATAGCTTGGCAAGGGAAACAACGCATGCATCATAGTGGCTCCCACACAATCCACCATAATAGATGGGCAGCACATACATTAGAGTGGACTGTAAGGCTGGTTATCTAGTCCATCTAGACCTGCTAGACGTCCAAATATCTAGATTGTCTGGTCCTTATTCAATCAGATGAAAAGTGGGCCTTACACGACACTAAAGGGGTCCACAATTTCGAAAAAAATAGAGGAATGTTGTGTACGCATTATACTTCCAATAAGGTGGGCCTCAATTTTTTCAAAGGGCATTAACATGCAGCAAATTGGGTCCTTGCTGGCCATCCAGCCCTTCTGGGCCTGCTGGACGTCTAGCAGATAGATAATCTGAATAAAATACATACATCTTGGTGGGCCAAACACACCGCAGGGGGGCCACCAGCTAGACATCATAAATACAACGCATACACCAGAGAGGGCATGCTGCTGGACGGTTAGTCCAACAGCATCTCGGGCCATCTGGGCATTCATTGGATGGCTGGACAATGTGGATATCACACATCTGGTGGGTCCACACGTGGCAGGTGGGCCTTACATGCAATGGATCGCGTGAGTGTAGAATACATACAACAGGTGGGTCACATGTCCCACGGACGATGTGAATTCAGTACAGAGATCATGGTGGGTTTCCACATCCCACCCATCTGGACGGACGACGTGGAATAAAATAGATACATCATGGCCGATCTTTTGATCTGGATGGTCTGGATGACCACATACAAATGGTGGGGCCCACATCCAGTAATCGACGATGTGGATATACATCATATGGGCCCCACGTGTCCCAGCCCTAGACGGCATGGGAAAACACATGCATCATGGGTGCCTCACGTCCAGGCCCCTGGACGGATGACCTGGATATAAAACACATACCTCACATGGGTCCCACCATCCACGTGTGGACGATGGACTGCATGGATGAAACGTATACATCAGAGGTGGGTCCACACGTGTGGCCCACCTCAGCTTTGAATAAAGCTGATATTTGGGTCCTTCCACTGTCCAGACCTACTGGTGGACTGGACAGTGCTGATACAACACATCCATCAGGTGGGTCCCACCGTCCCGAAGGCTGGACGATGAGGACATAATACATAAATCAAGGTTGGCCCACCAGCTTGAATCAAACTGATATATGTGTCTTCTCTTCTATCCAAACAAGCTGGAAGTTATGCTGACCGATGACCTGGATGGACACATCATCAAGATGGCCCCACGTTCAGCAGAATGGATGGACGGTCTGGATGGCATGCATACGTGATGGGGTCCACAGAGGGTGGGCCACCCCACAGACCAAAATGATATTTGTGTTTCCCCTGCAAAGCAAGCCTGCATGACCGACCAGTCATGCAGGCCCACATCGGGCAACACAGCGGGCCCTATTGTTGGACGTCATGGATAAAACGCATACATACAAGTGGGGTCCATGCATGTGGCCCACTAAGCTTGGGATCAAGCTAATATTTGTTTGTTATTTCCATCAACCAGGCCTACATGGTCCGACCAGCCATGCAGGCCCAATCAAGGCAGCAAGATGGGCCTATTTGCTGGACTGTGGGTGTCTCACTGGATGGATGGTTTAGATATCACATGCATCAGCAATGGTGGGCCATCAAACCAAGGAAAAAAAGGAGAGAGATAAAGGAAGAGAGAAAGAGAGAGAGAGAAAAGCACCCCCTATGATCTTCTCATTCTTCAACCCTATGATTTAATGCTCCTAGGAAGCTCTTTAAATGGTGGAGATGGCCTCTGGATGGTTGGATTAGTGGGGAAATTAGGTGGAAGATGGCTGGATTTTGGGGGTTTGCTTAGATGTCCCAAGCTCTCTCTAACATTGGAGAATGGGAGAAAGAGGGAGGGAGATAGAGACAAGAGGGAGAGAGAGGTAATGATGATGGTAGGGCAATCATAGCTTGTAAGAGATTGAGGAAGAGATTGACATCATGGCTTGCAAGAGATAGGCTAGCAATCATAACTTGCTAGGGTAGGGTGGCTATAGCTCATGATTACCTAGGAAATGATGTCATATAGAATAGGTGGGTCCCGTAATGTGTGGTCCACGACCATTATAATGTGCGGTCCATATCTCACGATCTAAGCGTCAGATTGGCATATGAGATGCGATGTCGGAACCACGGCGACGACACTGTCGCAATGGCATAAATCTCAAGTTGAACCAACTTGGGTTCACAGGATGCAACTCTGGGTCACGCGTAAACTCTATCTACAGGTCGCGAGTCGCCGGAATTCGACCGGGTGGACTGCGAGATCTTAGGGAATGAAATGGTACTAGGACATGGGCCTGACCGGCGGTGTTGATGGCTTTGGCCCAGAAAACATTTGGCAATTTTTTACTATTAAGCATTATCGAGTCCATCTCTTTTAACACCCTATTTTTCCTTTCCACTATTCTGTTTTGTCGTGGAGTTTGTAGAGCTGAGAATTCATGTCGCATTCCATTTTCATCATAGTACCTTTGGAATCGGTCATTCTTAAACTCTCCTTTATGATCACTCCGTATTCTATCAATGACATATCCCTTTTCAGTTTGGAGTGGCTTTGCAAGTTTATTAAATTCTTCAAATGCATCAGAGTTTTCACAAAGAAAGCGATCTAAGTGAATCTGGAGTTATCGTCAACTACTACCAGAAAATATCTCCTTCTTCCATGGCTCTCAACTATTGTGGGACCTATCAGATCTATATGCAATAAATCCATAAGTTTTGAAGTTGCTACGGTGGTTGTCTTCTTATGTGCGAATTTTATATATTTTCCTTTAAGACAATCATCGCACACAACTTTCTCCTTTTTTCCGTTCTTAGGAAGTCCCCTTACCAGATTTTTTTAGCTGAGTTGAGATAGGTTTCAGTAGTGTACATGCCCATGTCTTTAGTGCCACAATTCAAACTCATTATCCCATGTCATGTTACATCTTGTGGACGGGGCATTTTCTCCACTGCTTTCAATCACATAGCAATTGTCACTTGTGAGGAGATATTTCATAATCAATTTACCTATGCGGTTAGAGATCTCGCACATGTCCTTGGAGAAAGAGACTGGGTGTTCTTTGTCATAAATTTGGAAAATACTTAGAAGATTGTGTTTTAGTCCCTTAACACAAAGAACATTTTCAAACTTGGGCAATCCAGGCCCAACTATTGTCCCACGTCCAACTATCTTGGCAGTGGTCCCATCTCCAAATGTAACTGACCCACCATCAAATTCAGCATAATCACAAAAGTGGGTTCAGTCACCACTCATATGCCTAGAGTAACTTCTATCAAGATACCATTTTGAACTACTGCCTGCTTTAAGTGCGATATGAATCACAAGGAATTTGTTCTTATTCTTCACCACCCATTTGGTGACCATCCTCTTTAGAGATGATGTTTTCCTTTTGTTTTCTCCTTGAGGCTGGTTATCCATGGGTGCTTTGGATTTTTCGGGCAACTGATCCATATTCCCCTAATTCATCAGTTCTTTGGTCTTCTGAATCAAATGATTTACTTACTTTAGAAATTCCTCCATCCTCTTTGTCATTTTAGGAGTGGGATATTTCCTCATTTCACTTGGTATTTTCATTGGAGGACTCTTTGGTTTCTACATCATTTTTCCAGTTGGTTTGAATTTATCTATATTGCTCAACTGGAAGTGGAGTGTGGGTGTCTAAATGTAAGATATTTAAATTTGTAATGCCCCATGTCTCCACATGCTTGACAGATAGGAGTAGCTTTTGTGTTGTTGTTCGAAGAAATTGATTTCTTAGTCATAGGAGGTGTAGGAGAAGGGCTCAATTTACCTGTTTCATAGCCTAAGCCTCTCTTATCCCTAGGGTTTCTACCCAAGCCTAAGATTCCTAGTTTTTCATCGCTTTGGGAGAATCTAAGTTCAGCTGATTTTTTGGATTTCTCTACATCTAGTTTTAGTTTTTGATTTCTAGTTTTTCAACCTCTTATTTTCTGTCTCTACATGTTGAATTTTCCTATTTTGTTCTTCATTTTGAGATTGGCATCTACTACTTCTTTTCCAAGTAAGTTTTTCTCAGTATAAAAATCAATATTATCATCAGCTAACTTGTTGTTGATAGCAAATGCCTCATCCAAAACTTCTTTCAGCTGTTTTATTTCATCATTGGCCTGACTTAGTTTTTTCAAGGTGTTTTTGCTTTGTATATACAGCTGGCCATAGGCCTCATGGATGTTTTCTTCTTCTTTTTCATCTTAGGAGGCCTTTTCAGTTAGTTTCTCATCTATCTCCTCATTGTCCCCTAGATCTGGGATCACCGTAGTGGTGAAGGCCATGATTATTTTCAATTATTCTTGGTCCCCATCGCTTTCAAACTCACTTGTATCTGATTATGAGTCTCCGGTGTTGTCCCATGTGGCCTTTGATTTCTTTATGGGACATTAGTAGATAGATGGCCATACTTTCTACAGTTGTAACATTCGGGCTCTTTGGACTTTCTGAATGATTTTCCTATTTGGCGCTTATGGTTCGATTGTTTCCCCTAGTTGTTGTATGTTCTTCAACATTTGTTGTTGAAGAATTTTTTTTAAACCGCTTGGCGAAAAGGGCCACATCCTCATCTCCATTTTCTTCTTCATTGTTCTCTTCTGATTCAACTTTGTTTTTAGAGGTTATGAGGACAATATGTTTGGATTTTGTGGGAGTTTTAAAGTATAGCTCAAAGGTTTGTAGGGAACCTACTAGTTGCTCTACTTTCATCTCATCAATGTCCCTTCACTCTTCTATGGTGGTGACTTTGGAGTTGAAGCGTTTCGACAGGGATCTCAAGATTGTCCTACATATTTTAGGTACTGGAACTCTTTCTCCAAGTCCCCACATGGAGTTACATATGTCATTCAGTTTTGTGTAAAACTCCATGAACGCCTCATGTTTGTCCATTTTAATGTTTTCAAATTGGACTGTCAAGAGCTATAACTTTAAGCACTTTACCCTGCTTGTTCCTTCATGGGTGGTTTCCAATAAATCTCATGCTTCTTTTGAGGTTCCACACATACAAATTTGCTTCAATTATTCTTGTGAAACTACACAGTAAATAACATTCATTATTTTGGTATTACCTTTTTTCATTTGCTTCTCATAGTTAGTCCACATTGCCTCTAGTTTTAGTCTAGAGATGGTAGTGCCATTATCAAGTACCACTTGTTCCATTGGTGGCACATATCTTCTCAACAATTTCCCAAACTTCATGGTCCAAAGATTGCAAGAATATTTTCATTCTAGCTTTCCAATATACATAGTTTGAATCATCAAAGATAGGTTGACGAGAGACCGATATTCCCTCTCCCTTAGTCATATTTCCAACTTCGGTTAGGATCTTCCTCCAGGTTGTTAAACCCTTCAAGAAGAACCCTCTCTGATACTAATTGAAATTGCATTTAAATAGCTAATTGAAGTACGAAATTATGCCCAAGTGTCCTAGAGCGGGGTGAATAGGACTTTTAAAACTTTATTCCTACTTAAAAATTAATGCGACTTAATTTAAACAAAAGTAAGCATGATTATCATAAATATAAAAAAAAAAATTCACACACAAAAGATAGGATAGTGAAATGTATAATAGTTGCAATACATTAAAAATGTAGTGTGCGAAATTAATCACATCATGAATCAATACATCATAGATAGGAGCATACATCACAAACACAACGATATATAGTGGTTCAACTATGTTCCTACTCCACTCCCAGTTGACACACTCATCCCCATGAATGTAATAGATTTCACTATCCAATGGTTTTAAATCAGGTTAACCATAAATATTTATAACCTAAACAAGGTTAGTTAGAATGCCTACACAAGACAACCCTAGGTGCCTACACATGGCAACTCACAATGCCTACACAAAGAAACTTCTAGGGACTACACAAGGCAACCTATAATGCCTACACAATGCAGTAGATTCTACAAAAGGACACTACACATTTTCTTCGATCGGAGGCTTACGAAAGGTTTTAGCGAGTTTGACAACCAGACTCTGAATCCCAATCCTACACAAGGGGTACAGACACAATGGACTCTAAAACTTACTTATACGTGAGTGAGACCCGTTTTAGAACATGTTTTTTAAGATCTTCCTAGTTGTGAAGAGTATTCAGCTCCCTTGTACCACAACCGCTTATAGATGCTCCAATCGAGTTGCCGAAGTTGTTGGGTTTAGGGTTTGGTTGATCTACTCTAGTTACTGATTTGCATTTAAGATCTAGAGAATATTCCCACAAGCCAAGCATTCAAGGATCCCAATACAATGATTTGACATTAAAAAAGAGCTGCTGGATGATCAATGAATGCCAGAGTTCATTCTTCAATCAAAGCTATGAATATACTTATAAGTTCCTTTAAGAAATAGATTGAATGATGAACTCCTATGGGAAAGAGGGCTTGAGGGCAAAGGTAATAACTCTTTCAAAGCTTCCTTCACTACACACTCAAAAAGTTAAGAAGCAACCTAAGTGTTTATGTAAACTCAAATCTCAATGGTAAAAAAAGGGCAGAACTCGATCATTGTCGATGCCATCGAAGGGTCTTTGATGCCATCGAAGTTTCCTTCGATGTCATCGAACCTTCTTCGATTGTATCGACTTTCTGCACTAATATTTTCAAATAAGTGAAGAACATATTATGTTTGATGCCATCGAAGGGCCTTTCAATGTCATCGAGAGATGGCTCGTTGCCATTGGGATTTTCCTTGAAAAATCACTTGGTTGTTGGACATATTGAACACTTTTTCAATGTCATCAAACGTGCTTTAATGCCATCGAGATTTGAATCTTGATATCATCGAAGAAATTTTGATTGCATTGAGAATAAATAAAGTTTCCTATGAAAACTTACTAGACTATTTGGTCCAATTTCGATACCATCGAATAGCCTTTCGATGTCATTGAAATTTGAATTTCGATGTCATCGAAATTTGAATTTCGATTTCATCAAATGGCTTTTGATGCCCTCGAGAATATATAATTTTCCTTGAAAGCTTGCTAGACAAACTAGTCCCATTTTCAATGCATTGTATTCAAAGTATTTATTGTGCCCTTAGTATATGATAGATCAATAGATTTTATATATCAATCCCTTGAAAATATATAAGCGATCACTATTAGCTTTCCTAAGCATCAAATGTGCTTAGAGTCAATAATTGATCAAAGTAAAATAAAAATAAATCTTCATTCAAACCAATTATCCATGATTTGTTCAACATTCAAACCAATAACATGAATGAAAGTAAACTAAGACATTAAAAATCGATAAAAGCTTAATGTCTTAGACTTATCTAATAGATTTCGCCAACCATATATATGGTTGAACTAAAGTCAAAAAGAAAAACATAAAAACCGAAGAAGATGTGAAGGATTGGAGAAGAATAATGACTCTTTAGAAGTTTCATAACTCCTTACTCTCTCTTCTACCCTAGTTTGTGTCTAGGAATGATAGAATCACCCCTTTATATAGGAAAAACTCGCACCATCTTGAAACCAACTTTAATTTTACACACTTATGTTATGCTTCGGTCGCACCGATGATAGCCATCAGTCACATCGAAGTCGTACCAGGTCTAGTTGAAGATACCTTCTACTGCAGACAAATTTCACCAAAATATATCTGAAGTCTTTATCTCCCTCGGGTCACACCAAACCTCCCTTTGGTAGCACTAAACATGGCTTCAGTCGAACCTCAGTATCGAGCTGAATTTCTTCTGAAAATTACAATTTTTTGATGGACTTTTCCGTGTATATTCGGTCAGGCTAACCCAACCTTAGGTGGGAGCGAATAGTCTATTATTTCTATTGATGCACTTTGTAATTTTTCTAGTTTTTTCTCTCTTTTGCACTTGGTTTTCTTAGATCTTTGGCACTTAAAATCTTCATTAATAACCTTCACATCTTCAAATATTCATTTGGTCATTCTTTAAGCATTAAATCTTCTCTTTAATCCTTATTTTCATCATATCTCTTCAAATCACTTTATTTAGCAAAACATATATAAATATATCAATTAAACACATCTATGCTTATCAAACCAATGCACAATAAGGGAAAAATATATAATATTTGACACTCAATATCCCCCTAACCAGTATTTTTCTAGTCCCTAGCAAAACATGGGAAAAACTAATCTTCAAAACCCAAATTTCAAACCTCTATCTGAAAAACAACATTTTGTTCAATCCTATACATATGTATGTAAAATTCAATCATACAAGAATGAAATATCATTAGTTTAGAACTTAAAATCTCTAGCAAACCATTAAACTAAATTCTCCTTCATCAATCAATTAACAAAGTACAATTCAATATTAAGTTCCTAGTGTACTCAATGAATTCCAACTAAAAATCTATGACAGTCAGCCTTCCTTTCTATAATGTTAACTATGATAATTACCTCAAAGTGGTCAGATCAATACAAGATATTAATTCCGAACCCATCTCCTTTTTCACTTATTTTTTCAATGTTTTGGTTTTTTATTGACAGTTTTCACACTATCGATTTTTTTTTTCTTTCTTTCTTTCTTTCCTTCATTGTTTTATCATTTAAGCACATGCAATAAGTAGCCATTTTTTATTCTACTTCTTTTATCTGGTCTTTTTCTTCTTTTCATACCAAGGTAGATAAGGATCTCCAAGCTTGGTTCCTAATACTCTTGAGTAATCATCAAGCTAAAACACTAGGAGTTTAAGTTAACCTTTAAAGAATATGCGTTAGATGTGAATTATGAACTAGACTCAATTGTTGTTTAAATTTTCCTATCATTCAATTCATTAAAAAGTATGTTCAAAAATCTACTAAGTAGACTCTAAAATTTTTAAAATTACTTTATATCCCATCATCTTACACTCAAATATATTCAGATACAAAGAATATCGATATTCAAAGAGAGTTTAAAATATGAAAAAAAAAAAAAAAAAAAAAATCTCAAATACTAAAAATACTGATTAGTTCCATCTAATCTCACCCCCAACCTAAAATCGACATTGTCCTCAATGTAAAAAGATATGGAATGCATTATAACATGACATAATGAAAATTAAAAAAAGAATGAGTAAGAAAGAGTACATGAAGAAGATCAATGGGATGACATGAAGTCTCCACCATCTAAAGGGGTTTCCACTAGACTAAAACAAGCTAAACAAAACCTAAGCTATTCTAGCCTAATACTAAGAAGTAAATGGATAGATGGACCTCCATTAGACTAGAAGGCTAATCCTGACAGACAGGATCATTCATAGCCATGGACATATCTTGTGAATCAAACTTCTTAACAAATGGTTTAAGGCGATGACCACTCATTTTGAAAATGTTACCATTCACAAGATTTTCTATCTCAATAGCCCTATAAGTTGTTGATCCAATGATATTTTACTTTACCAAAAAAAAACAAAAAAGATGAATTCTCGAGTTATATAAAAGGACTTTCTATTTTGGTTTAAAGTTTTTTTGAATGATGTTATTGTCAGGGAACATTTTATCATGTCCTTGTATATTTGAGAGTTCTCGTAAGCCTGGTTTCATATTTCTTCAAGTTCATTATGTTGTAACTTGTGCAACAAGCTAGGTTTATCAAGATTGAAGTTTACATTCTTTAAAACCAATATGCCTTATGTTCCAACTGTATAGGCAAGTGGCAAGCCTTCCCATAAACAAGTCTATAAAGTGAAATACCAATAGGGGTTTTATATGCCATACGGTAAGCCCACAGTGCATCAGTTAGCCGAAGTAATCAATCCTTGCGATCTAAGTTAACCATTGTCTCAAGGATTTGTTTAATCTCCCTATTTGATATTTCAGCTTGGCCACTTATTTGAGGGTGATAGGGGGTACTCAAGTTGTGTGAAATACCATATTTATTCATTAATGTTTCGAATGGTCTATTGTAAAAGTGAGATCTTCCATCACTTATGATGGCTCGAGGTGTTCCAAACCTAACTAAAATATTTTCTTTCAAAAACTTAATGACCATGCAATGGTCATTATTCCGACACGAATTTACCTCAACCCATTTAGAGACATAATCTACGACGAAAAGAATATAGAGATTTATAAATAAATAAAAAATTGTGGGAATGGTCCCATGAAATCGATGCCCCAACAATTGAATGCCTCAATGAATAAAATGGGGTTCAACAACATCATATTTGGACAAGATAATCCTCCTAAATTTTGGTATCTTTTGCGCACTTTGCAGAGTTCATTATTGTCTTTCAACATATTAGGCCAATAAAGACTACACTACAGAATTTTTGTTATGATCTTCTTAGCCGAAAAGTCATGCATTAACTAGTGGATGGATAAGGATTGTGAGTTGTAGGTGATGCATGACGGATGATGAGATGGATTATTTCAATTGTTGTTTGAAGTGATGTGGCACAAAATAAGACATGCATTGGATGCATGTGTAGGATGAGGTGGACGTGGGCCATGATGAGTTTCTAATGCATGGGGAGGGTTAATGATGGATTTTGGAGCAGAAATCATTTTTGTCTCATAATGCATTGTCTTATATGTGCTAGATATTCATTTGACATATAGTGATTGTCCTATCTTGTGATAAATTTCATGTTTTAGAAAGTGAGTTTTAGGCCTACATGGGCCCAAGTTCAATGGACCTAGCACAATAAAGGTTACATATTGTTTTAAGATATGCAATTTGGGTTATAAATTTGATGGGCCATATCTCACTAACTGAGGGTCAGATTGACGTACGGTTTTCACTATTGTGACCGCAACGATGACGCAATACACATGATAGAGGTTTCAAGGTTATCTGGAGCAAATCACTTATGTGGGGTTGATGGGTGCACTAGGGTACAATGTATAGTCTATCAATGGTGTGGGTTGGGACACGTGTGCACACGAGCGATGTTACAAAGGACCAGGATCCCACGGGTAAGAAATGATCACCCACTTGGAATGGGCCCTATGTTATTGTCGAAGTCCTTAAAGGTGAAGCTTATCTCTTGTGTGATAATGATGAGAAAGTTGCAAAAACTCTAAATAACATGCGATTCTTAAAGGCCACTATCCCTCCTATTGGAAATAGTGTAGGGTCAAGACAAATAATGCAAAGAGATGAGCTCCTTACAGTTGATTGGAAAAACAGAAGATTTTATTAATGCAGGAAGGGACTTTGACCATCGGCCAATACAAAAATACATAAGAATAAAAATGTGTACAATAAAGGGGTGCAATCAGCCGATCGAGCAGAGTTCAGATATAAGCCACTTGGATCTCTTGGAACTCCTTAAGTGCTGACACTTTAGCCTCCTTGGCTAGTGGCACTACGCCAAAATCGCTGTTTTGCGACGGACCAAATCCGTCGTAAAACCAAATAAACGACGGACTTCGTCCGTCGCTTGGTCCGTCCTGTTTACTGGGTCGTTTTTGGTTTTACGACGGATTTTATCCGTCGTTTAATCTGCGACGGATAAGGTCCGTCGCATCATAGCGACGGATAAAATCCGTCGTAAAAAATAAAAATCCGTCGGTAATATTCAAAAAATTAGTCGTCACTAAAAACATTAGCGACGGATAAGGTCCGTCGCTAATTGAGTAAGCGACGGACCTCGTATCCGTCGCTGATTTTCAACAGTAAGAAATTAGCGACGGATAAGGTCCGTCGCTAAAATATCTGTAAAAATAAAAATATCGACTATTTATTATTATTATTTTTTTATCTTGCACCTAATAGTCATTCAAAAAATAATTCACACTATTGTTTGATAAGAATCCTATTCACAAATTTGGTAACAACTCAATTCAATAAAAGAGGAAATGGCCCACTCCAACAAAAATTGACTTTAACCCTGCTAACTAAACACTTTCCCCCCAAACTAGGACCCATACAAAAGAAATTACCCGGAACTTCAACTGTTGGCTATGCCTTGCCTTGCCTTGGCTACTTCATATCTTCTCTTGTTCAACCTTCTTTTGAGCCCTTCCTACATATATTACAAACAACCAGATTCAATCCAAGAAAAGGCAAGTTTAGTCAACCCTTCGTATATTATAAGTAACTAGCTCAAATCCATGAAAAGTGAATAGTTTAATCAACTGAAACCAATTAACAAAATAAATATTAGAATTCATCCTAGCCATTAGACGTTCAGGTATGAGCGTTTCTTAACTTCATAGCATTCACTGGGAGAGCACAATATAGTTTGAAAAGATCTTTAGATGTTGGAATCAATACACAACAGCGCAATGCAATCTTCATTTAATGCACTAGTGTCTAACAAAATGACCAAATGAAAGTGTAGGAACTGCGAAATTCCTATTTCCCAACAAGATACACCTGCATAATCAGAAGATAGCAACAACTTGTCAGTGCTTGTAACAGCTTTCATTATGAAACTGCATCTCTATTACCATTTGGTCCATGAAACCAAACCCAAAAAATATCTTTGATTCCCCCATCCATCCATTCAACCATCATACAGTTATATTCATAAATACATACCGTGGAACTCTAACCCATCCACCGACAACATCATCACTACCTTAAACTAGTTCCATCCCTTTTAATCCCACCTAATGCAACCGGCCAAACATGCCCTTAATGTCATTGGGGCACAATCCTTGAAATAACAAATTGGAAAACATACATTAGATGATACAACCTGCTAACCAAGCCATTCGTAAAGTTCGTTCTATGCATCATATCTGTGTTGAAAGATGCATGTGTTGCTTAACCAATGCTTGGAAAATGGGCACATACATAGTATAGCATACAAGTACATGAAGTGGGAAATGGGATAAAATGACTGAAGAGCATCAAAAGACTTGAGAGCATCAAAAGACTCTAGGCCATTGAGATTGCAATTCTCAATCAATAAAAACAGGACACCTAAGCACTGCTACTGTCATATGAATCCTTGTAACATCCCATGATTAATATGCATAACATGCAAACCATCTACATACCAAGAAGCCTCACAGAAAGAGGGAGCTCTGCCTTTAGTAACTTGGTAGCATAGTTTAAGATACCCTCCCTTGAGCAAATATACCTTTGCAAAGACATGGCTCTAGTCCGAACCTGCAAATTGTATATTTAAGTAAATTTGTTAGTAAAAAAAATCAAATACTAAGCCATTGTTAACATAGGGTTAGAAGCACTACTAAGACGAGCATAAAGAATTTTGTAATTTAAACCGTTCACAAGGGTTTGTAATGAATAAAAACGGTGCAATTGCATAGAATCATTTCACAAAATCTGTAATTTAAAAGAATTCTGTAGTACAAAATGGCACTAGTGTGTAACCAAAAGTAGAAAGGGAAGGGTGCTGCTAGCAGCCAGAGTGTGGGTACAAAAATAAAAATAAGAACTCTTCTGTTGGAATATTCTAACCTCTGGATTATTCAAAGCCCTTATTCAGTGGTTAAGCCCACTCCCTATATTCAAAGGAAAAGAGTTTTTATTTTTGAGCTTGGATGGAAAATTACATACCATTCTCATTTTATATGGCCATGAAACCATGGATTGACCACAAAATCCAAACGTCTTGGCGCTTCGATGAGTTATCTGTGAAAAATGAAAATAACATAAACTTCCTCAGAAAGGAACATATATATAGTCTATATAGAAAACAATCATATAAAAAGGACAAACAAATAAAGACCATTGAAAGTAAAACTAAAAAATTTCTCCATAGGTTGGAGGTTTCCTAGCCCCACACTTACCTTGCAAGTAGAACATGAGTTGTACACAAGTCAAGTTAGCTCAGTCAACTCACTCGACTCACCTCGGCTTGAAACTGGATTCGGACAGAGTTGAGTCGGTTTTTGGAGCTTGAAAAAAATTCAAGCCGAGTTCGAGCTTGCCCGAGCTCAAATCATCTGTTATTGCCTATCAAAATTAACTGTAGCTTTTAATCATTGCCGATAGAAACTTTCTAACCACTTTTAGAATAAAAGGAAGAAAACAGTAGACCACATTCATGTATGCATCCAAATCAAAGTCAGCAACTATTTTGGCTTTTCAGGGTATTTTAATATGGCTTTGTATTGCATGACCTAATTTCTAACACTTCAGAGGATTAAAATCTATTGAGTTGTTACATGTTGGGTACCTTGAATTGAAAGAAAAACCATACATGTTGCCAATGCATGTGGTAAAAAAGGTTAATAGGTAAATTCAGATAACTTTTGAGTTCAACATGTGAAGGGTTGTTTTTGCCAGTTCAAAACAATCACCATGTTCTCTGTCCCTAATGTTTTTTAACGGATCTGAATGTCTGTGTGATTCACATGTGTACAGCCATCATCCATTTTGTTGGTCTTAAACAATTTTTCTCAATTGATCAAGAGCAGGAAACTTACATGGGATGTGTTAACATAAAGCTTGGGACCCATGAGAGAGAACTGAAGTGAAGGCGAGGCATTCTTCTTGCGTTGTGGCCCAAGAGGGAGCTCACCATAAACTGGAGCCCATTGCCTAGGTAGTTGGAACTCTAAAAATTGATGAAGCTCATCTATCGGTGGCTTGTCTGAATTAAGAACAAGAGCCAAACTATTAGGAATAAGGCGCCATACAATAAAACAGAGATACTGTTTCCCCTGTTTTTACAGCCAACCAAATACACGTGGCAAAAATACCTCTTGTAGCTAAAAGTAACAAATATAGGAAACATATCTAGAGAACAAAAATATGGTAATACAATATGGATATTGGGAGCTGATCCACTGCCTTTGGAGGCTGGACAATTTCATGGCTCTAGATCGTGTATCACACATGTGGCACCTATGTCATGATCTTAGCCAGGGATCTTGTGGTCTCTGTCATTGATTAACCAATAATAATAAAAAATACTTTGCTTCTAGAATTGTACTATTCTAACCATCTAATTAATGGACCTTTTCTCAATTAGTGTGAGCCATTGCTGACTTTTGTCTTTGTTGTTGTTTTGTGCCACTGATTAAAGGGTTGGATTGTCCAAAAAGTATGATTTTGGACCTATTTGACCTGTTAAATGAATGGTTTCAATCTAGTCCATGTATGCCAGACTTGCATCAATGACACGGAGGCAAAGTTCCTCCCATTACTCAAGAGGCATTTGGTCCAGAATCTGAATAGAAAATTCAACTACAGTAATAATTTTAAAAAATGATAATTGAGGATTTTCTTCAAACAGTCAAATTGAAGTGGACATGTCAAATTTGAAAAAAGTGGAGTCTTCTTGTCACGTGGGTGCTTGGAATAGGGTGCAGTTAGTTTGTGGGATCCAAACTTTTCACGAGTGAATTCCTTTATGCATCTTGTGCATGGTTAATGTAGTGATATCCATCTGTAACCTTCAAATTTAACATGTATAATTGGTCAGTTTCATGCACAACATACCACTGTTTTCTGTAGTGTTACGTCATACCCACATGGAATATCCTGGCAACTTCTCATTTCTAACTTGGATATTTTGGCAGCATACAAATTTTGCATTTCACAATGGCTTATCCAAACATGTGATCATTTTTATGAAATAATAAAACAAATCGACTTGGAAAGGAAGGCTTAAGAAATGTAAGATGTTTCATGAAATGAGATATTTTGCGTCTCTTAACAGAAGTGAAAAGTGGCAATTATGACAATTTTATTGCAATATTATCAGGGTGACATTTTGAAAATGCCAGGAAAATGTCTTCAAAATACTATTAAATATCACAAGTTCACCATGTTTCAGAATATCAGGGATATTTTTTTTTCTATGACTTAACAGGGGTAAGTGAACATACTTACAGCGAAGGTACAGATTCATTGCATGGCTTAGGAACCCACTACCTCGAACACCATTCAAGAGAGAAATTACAGGCACAAAAGACATGGATATCACATCAGGGGCCTGTGAAATTGTAGATAACCACTGGCTATGACTTTGACCATTATCAATACCTCCCCTTCTAGCACGAATGATTACTAAATCCTGCATGTAAGAGAAATGAGGCATTAAGCACATTGAAGTTAGACTGCTCTCTTGACTCTTGAGGTTGCATATATGAATAACTTCTACCAGCAAAAGAGAAAGCTTACATCCTTCTTTGAATGTGACACTATGGGCCTAATAGAATTTGCCATTGCTGGATAGTGTTCCCAGCCAGCTAACTGTTTGTCCTGAAAAGATTCAAGGAAATCATTTCAAACTTAAGAGAATATACAAACCTTGAAGCGGAAAAATGCTGAAGTGTATTGACACCACATACCCTTGTAAAGAAAGTAAATTTATGAAGAAAGAAAAGGACAAACCCTTGCTACAACAAGATCAACCCCCAGAAATACAAATGAAATGAACATTAGCATCCTTGTCTTGTGAAGGAAAAGAAAAACTATGGAGATGAACGATTAAAAATTGGACCATACAGTTGGACAATAAGTTTATCATTAAAAATTTCTTAAGGCCCTCTGTAATGTTTATTTATCATCCAATCTGTTGATAAGGTCACAAAAACCTGAATGAAGGGAAAACACGGAATAGTATTTTGATCCAAAACTTCTGTGGCCCCCAGAAATCCCTACTGTGATTCACCTGAGATTTTGTATCTACCTCAATTTTGATATAATGCCCTCAAATGAGCTGAAAAAACTAATGTACGGTGTGCATCTACAACACATACATCGAGGTGGGCCACACATTCAGGGCCTCACTCACTAACCTGTTAAACTGTTACCTTGCCTCACTTAATCCGTGACTCCCAACGACTGTGTCTTTTGTCAAAGCACACGTCCTTGGAAATCCCATGAAACTACAAACACTATCAGCCCAAAACTGCAAAGCCGACACCTGGCATTTCAAAAGGTCATAGCCACTAAATAAAACTCATAAAGGAGGTCCCGAGTCTAAAGATCTAAAACAAGAATAATATAACAATTATCTTCACAGAGTTAAGGTAGATTGTAATTTTACTCAGAAAAGGGTTTAGCTAAAATAGAAGAGTTTAGCCAAGTTGCTGGGACAAATAGCAGATAAACGATCCAAGAAATACAAATTACCGAATGTGACTACCACCAATTTTCAACTGCATATAAGATGAACTATGGTTTTGGCAGGCTTTTTTACTTTTTCTTCTGCTTTTTTTTTTTTTTTTTTTTTTTTTTTTTTTTTTTTTTGACAATTATAAATGTATTCCAAGTTGAAATAAGGATGCTTGAGTGTCAATCTTACCATGGCTCTGTTCCAAGAATTATCTGCATTAAACTGAGCAAGGACAATATCTCCCTTCTTAGGATTAAAAGCACCAATAACAGGGGCTTCTGGAAGGTTGAACGAAGCTAGCTGCTTTTGAATAGCTGCCACTTTCTGGTCGCCGACTGTTTGGATGTAGAACTTGCCACCTCCAAGTACTTCAGTTACCACCAACTGAAAGCAAAGGCCAGGAAGATACATAAATTATATGATTTAAGAAAAGAAGTAAGAAATATGACAGATAAACAAATGTGACAAAGCACCTGAAGTACTTCCTTCTGTTTGCTTTCGACAACAGATGAACCATTTGCAACTTCCTGTCCTTCAACATAATTCTTCCAAATATGCAGAAAATATCTGTAAGCGGTCCTTCAGAAGAAAAACCAGTCCTGCACCATTTGAATTAACGTTTCTTACTTTCAGTGTCTGTTTTTTAGCAGACTGCTCGGCCTATGCAACGACGGTGTCTTTCGTCAAAGCACATGTCCATCCTCAGAAATCCCATGAAACTACAAACACTATCAGCCCAAAACTGCAAAGTGGACACCTGGCATTTCAAAAGGTCGTAGCCACTAAATAAAAACTCATAAAGGAGGTCCCAAGTCTAACGTGTTGGATTACATTAACAGTCCACCTTGCAAATAACTTTCAAAAACCTAAGATCCAACATGCAAATCAAAAACTGCATCAAAACAAAGACATCAACTATAGAGAGTATCTAACACAGTTTCTAAAGGATTGGGTCGAGTTCATCTGACCTAGATCATTCACTTTGCTGTAGACCAACTTAGTTTGGATTGGGCCGAGTTTTCGGTCCCAAGTGTTTTCGGTTCCACATGTCCCTCTTGAAGAAGTCCAACAACCTGCACATGGAGAGAGAAACAAACGGCAATTAGACATGCAGAATAACAAATGGCTGGAGCACCTTCATGGATGCAACAGACTGTCAACTTACTTGCTGGGGCAATGTACTAAGGCCAAAATCTGAAATTTTGCCTTGGGAATCAATAAGAAGATTTTCAGGCTAAACAAGGAAGATAATTTCTGTTGCTCCAATCTTTGAGCTCCATAAGCAGAGTTGAAATAAAATAAAGTAAGAGCAGATAAGCATCAACTCATGAAGCACTCATCAAACAACCCAAATAGCCTAGCCTCCCTCTTCAAACAAAACTGCTCAAAAAAGCCTCATAAGAAACACTAAGTGAATAATACTAGCCATGTCTATGATAAATGTAAACAAGTGTTCAATTCTAAATAGATGGTAAGTGTAATTTTCAGCCTATGATAAATGAAAACAAGTGATTTTGTACACTACTTTTTCACATGGTTAGAATTGTGTGGTCAGTGTAATTTTCAGCCTATGATCCATTACGTTTGTCCATGATAAACCAACGGTTCGGATCATCAAACACATGCCATATATGCTGTAAAATGAAAGGAAAGGACTGGATCTTCCTAAAAAATCAAGCAAGAAACAGACCCAAAAACCAAAATGCCAAGAACCCATTTCTCAAGACAGAAAATTCAAAGGACCCATCAAATAAATAAAAGAAGAACAAGAATAAGAAATCCAAATGGGCTTTTTAGGCTAGGTTGTTATATGCTAGAACCATACAATACGAGGGGTTTTCTTTTCTTCTTCTTTTTTTTTTTTTTCAGCATTCACAATTATCACTACTATTTCATCTGATTCATTGGTCAACCTTAAACTATCTTCCCGCTAATGGGTCACAAAAGGTTTCAGTAAATAAATTTAGAAAAATAAAAATAAAAAGGAAAAAAGATGAGCTAATTGCCAACTCTCTCTCTCTCTTCTTTTTCTTTTTCTTTTTTTTTTTTTTTTTTGGATCAGTAATAGTAAATTTTATTGAAAAAAAAAAGGTCCAAAGATCGAAAATATAGGCCAGATTAAAGGAACAAGAAGACCGATTAAAAAGGAGGATCTTCCCCAAATACAGAGAGGGGATTGCAACCTGTTGCTTCTGCCCAAGAGTAAACAAACTGTTAACTCTATATGAGACTTCGTAAGCCGACGAGCAAATACCATCAAACAAAACATGGAAGAGCCAGAGATTTAATAAATATCGATCACAAATTAAACATGTGATGTGAAGGTGCCAGTGTATTGATTCCTCATACCCTCAGCCTCTGTGGTGTGAGGAGAATGTATGAAACATTATCTAAACGAAGGAGAGGAACTGTTTGAAATACAACTGGACCCTGTCTACTCCAACAGACTTACAACAATGCCAAATGTAGAACTATAATATTATCACTACTAGTTAACATTGACAAGATCCTTATGATGCACCTTCTAAAAGGAAAAGGAATACCGAGCAGTGCTGCCATTGTTACTACTGCAAAATCAAGCTGCAAAAAGTAGAAACGGTGAATGAAATGCACATCCAAAAGATAATAGAAAAATATTCTAATCAAATTTAGTGAATGAATGCGAATCCATAAGATCCACTATCTAGGAAAGAAAGCTAGTTCTTCCAAATGCCTATTGGTCATAATCACAGCTACATCACATCTATTCCTACGAAAGACAAATTCAATTCAGCCTCCCCAAGTTGCATCCATTCCACATTGCCGAATCTCGACATTGTTACAATCAATGCCAAACGGAACCATGGCCCAACGAGAAGAAAAGAGAAAGCAATGACAGATGGAATGGATTTTAGAATAAAAACAAGGATTTTGAGAGAAGCTCACCCACGGCAGGAGAGATATGCTTGAAATCCTTCAAAGATTCGGAGCTCACCAACCGGCGGAAGAAGAAAATGAGAAAAACCAGGCAGAGCTCGGGCGACGTTCGAAAGAGGAAATCCCTCTTCTGAAATGAGATATTAGCTTCAAGTCCGTAAACTGTGAGTTTTCTATAATTTAACACATCAATTACATTAATACCCATACATTTAAGGGACCGTTTACTAAATGATTAAGATAGTTTTATATAGGAAAAAGTATAAATATTAACCGTTAACAACTACACCTATTATTTAGATGGTCTGGATAATTCTATAGCATTACCACTATTAAGATGAATGAGTCACCACTGTTTTACATCAAACAAAAAACTCACATATTGTCTGTAACGTCACTTGCGCTTTCCATCAGATAGTGCTCTACGGGCCCACCATGATTTAAATGTTTTAATCCACGCCATCCATCCATTTCTCCATATCATTTTAGGGTTAATCCAAAAAAATGAGATCGACATAAATCTCAAGTGGACCACACCACGGGAAAACAGTTGAGATTGAACGTCCACCATTAAAAGCCATACCTTTGGCTACGTCCACCAGAAAATGAGCTCCATGTAAATCTGTGTTATATCTACACCATCCATCCAGTTTGAGATATCATTTTAACTCATGAGCCAAAGAATTAGGCAGATAAAAATCTGCAGTGGACCCCACCATAGAAAACAGCGGTGAGAGTGATTCCCACCGTTGAAACTGTCCTAAGGCCCATCATAATGTTTATTTAAAATCCGACCTGTTCAAATGTTTTTTTTTTTTTTTTTAAGAAAAAAAAAGACATGACATAAGGGAAAACACAAATATTAGCTTCATCTAAAACTTTTAAGGCCTTTAGAAGTTTTTAATGGTGGGCGTCATTGTCCCATGGTTTTAATGTGTTAGGGTCCACAGGAGCTTTGGATTTAACTCATTTTTTAGATATTGCCCTAAAATGCTCTCTCCAAATGGATGGAAGGTGTGGATACAAAACATACATCTTGGTGGGGCCCACGGAACTTGCTGACGTCACTTCTGTAGCTAGTCTGGCTACTCCCCCTAACACCAGCCCCGTGGCGGGTGGTCGGTGCTATGTGGGCCCTACCATGATGTATGTATTTTATCCATTACGTTCATTCATTTTTAAAGATCATTTTAGGGATTTATTCTAGAAATGAGAGGTATATAAATCTCAGGCGTACAACACCACATGAAAACAATAGTGATTGGATATCCATCATTAAAATCCTCCTAAGGCCCACTGTACTGGTTATTTGACATCCAATCTGTTTATTAGGTCATATAGGCCTAGATGAATGGGGAAAACAAAAATCATCTCGATCCAAAACTTTTCTGAACCCCAAAATGTTTTTAATGGTTGACGCTCATTCAACACTGTTTCCTATAATATGGTCCATTTCAGATTGGGATATACTTCATTTTTGGTCTCATGCTGTAAGATGATCTTTAAAAATAGATGGACGGCATGGATGAAACACATACAACATGGTGGGACTCACAGAGCACCGACCGCCAGCCATTGGCTGGCATTAGGGGGAGTAGCCAATCCGTTCTCCTTATTTATGGTGTGGTCCATTTAATCTTTGGATATAATTCATTTTTTGGATAAATCTCTAAAATTATCTCGAAAAATGGGTGAATGGTGTGGGTTAATCCCAAATTTTTAGTAAATCCAAAACTCAAGTGGACCATGCCACACAAAACAGTGTGGAATAATGATTTCCATCGTTATACCTACCTTGGGCCGACAGTAATGTTTATTTGTCATCCAACCTGTTCATAATATCAAAAAGATATGAATGAAGAGAAAATACAAACATTAGCTTGATCTAAAAGTACTTCTATGGCCTCCAAGAATTTTTCAATGGTAGAGGTTCAATCACACTATTTCCTGTGGTGTGGTCCACTTGAGCTTTAGATATACTTCCTTTTGTTCTTTAGACCTCAAATTATCTGTTAACATGGATGAACGGAGTGGATAAAATAAATAAATAATGGTGGACCCCACAAAGTTTACTCCATATGCTAAGGGTTATTAGTAACTCACCTAAATGGAGTAGAGAAGGGTTTCCTTAAAACATTTATAATCATATATTAGGCTCGCCTAAATGTGATTCACATATCCAACCCACTAATTATGTATGTCCCACTTGGACAAGGGGTCAGACCAAGTTTTAGCCGCATCCAAAACTCATGTGGGCCCCACCAAGTGCTTTTATATTTTTTTAGGATGTCTTCACATAGTTTTAGATGGTATGGCCCACCTGAGTTTCGTATACGGATGATTTTTTATATATTTAATAACCTAAAGGGGACACATCAAATGCACGGTGTTGATGTTCGACACACATCATGATGGCCCCACAAAACGTACTAACATTAATTCTTAGGTTCCCGTGAGGTCAATAAGTTGAGTCACAATTTTAACCAAAATATTTGGCCCATTTTATATGTTTGGTCCATTCAATCTATTTTGCTGATCAATACTTTCAATTGACTAGTTACTCACCCCTTGATCAGGCTACATATTTTTTTCACAGATAAATTTTAATTTTCATTTAAAAATAACATTTTTTTTCAAAATGTATATTTTTTACGCTTAATTTTTCTTTAAAAACTTTTAACAAAATATCAATTTTATTATAAAATATTAAAAAAATAAAATACAAATTCTGAATTTTTATTTTCAAAATCTTAAAAAATTTCTCAAAATTTATTTTTTTCTCAAAAATTCCAAAATGCCCATTTTTTTTCTTCAAAAGCGTATCATTTTATTTTCAACTTTTTAATTTTCCTTTTTAAAACGATATTTTTTTCTTTCAAAATCTCAGTGTTTTTATAAATAACTTTTTCTTTTAATTTGAAATTTTTAACATTTCAATTATTTTTTAAAATCACAAAAATTTTCAACTTCTTTATTTTTTGTTAAAAAATGTTTGTTTTTTGTTAAAGTATCGATTCTTTAATATTGTTTAATTTTAAAATTTTCAATTCTTTCTAACTCCAAAATTTTTTTAAAGCATTTATTTTCGAATTTCTCAAATTTATTTTATTTTTCAAAATAGAAACTCTCATTTTTCTTTTTCAAAATATTTTCATTTTTCAACATTGTCAAAATTTTCACATTTTTTGAAATCTTTTTAATTTTCTTTTTCTGGATATTATTTTTTTACTCGAAATCAAATGTTTTTTTTTTTTTTTTTTTTTCAGAAATACATCGCAAATTCGCAATTTTTTTCGCAGATAAATTTCAATTTCCATTTAAAAATTAAATTCTTTTTCAAAATGTATATTTTTTTACTCTTAATTTTTCATTGAAAACTTTTAACAAAATTTCATTTTTATTATAAAATATTTCAAAAAATAAATTAAAATACAAATTCTAAATTTTTATTTTCAAAATATCTTAAATTTTCACAATTTTTAATTTTTTTCCCAAAAATTCCAAAATGCCAATTTTTTTTTTCAAAAGCATCATGTTGCTTTCAACTTTTCAATTTTTTAAAAACAATTATATATATTTTTTCAAAATCTTGGTGTTTTTATAAATAATTTTTTTTTATTTCGAATTTTGAACATTTTCAATTATTTTTCAAAATTACAAAAATTTTCAACTTATTTATTTTTCGTTTCAAAATGTTTGTTTTTTGATAAAGTATCGATTTTTTTATATCATCTTATTTAAAAAAATTTCAATTCTGTTTCACTTCTCCATTTTTTAAAAAAGCATTTTATTCGAACTTGTCAATTTTTATTGAACTTCACAATTTTATTTTTTTTCAAATTGCAAACTCTCATTTTCTTTTTTAAAAATATTTTCATTTTTCAACACTGAAAAATTTCACATTTTTTTAAATATTTTTAAATTTTTTTTAGGATATTATTTTTTCTCAAAATCAAATGCTTTTTTTTTTTTTTTTTTTCAAATTTATCAACTTTATTAAATATTCTTTTTTTTCCCACAAAATAGATTTTTATTAAATCACCATTTTTTTTTTCAAAATCTAATTTTTTTTCTCAAATATTGTTAAATTGTTTAAACTTCTCAATATTCTTTTTCATGCGATATAAGAAATCATTTAAATACTAGTTTTAAATTTAAAAATAAAAATAAAAATTCCACTCATTTGATATAAAAACAAAATAAATTTTCTTTTTACATTCAATCAATTGTTAAAAAATAATCTTAGATAAAAATATGTACAATTAAATCATTGAAATTTTATTAAAAAACAATTATTAGACTTCAAAAAAATTGATTTTTCCACCATATTCTAAAAAAGATGAAAAAAAAAATAATGTACGACGGACCTGATCCGTCGCAAAAGTAACTGAAAAGCGCACCATTTGATATTTTGGGCGGGAATTTGCAACTTTATTTACAGCCGCCAAATCAAAATTTGCGACGGATTTCGTCCGTCGCCTAGTTACGACGGACAAAAATCCGTCGTAAATACGTCGTAAATCAAATTTTAGCGACGGATTTGGGTCTGTCGCTAAATTCCGCGACGTTGGGACGACGGATATTCAAAAAAGACGAGCTTAGCGACGGACCTTTTCCGTTAGCGACGGATTAAATCCGTCGTTAAACCAAGAGATTTTTGCGACGGACTAAGTCCGTCGCAAATTAGCCATTTTGACGTAATGTGGCTACTTACTCCATGACGGTCTCTCGACCATAAACCGGTCGAGGAAGCTTATCACTTCATCGATGCGATGACCAATTTTGGCAACCTCGCTATCGGCTTCTTCCTTGCAAGTGTCACTTTCTTATACTCGAGCTTGATAAAGGTCGATCTGAGAATTGACGAAGGCTAGTAGCTCATGGGAGTAAGGTCAATCCCTGTTTGGATGGAAACATTTTGTCTTGGAGAGGTCGTTGACCAGCTTGTTGTGTTGGGCTTTGAGCGATTGCAGCATGGCCTCGTTAAAACAATGTTAACGGGTCTAGTGCAAGTGATGGCTCCATGAAGTATCATATCAGGCTAAGATAGCTTTAGATTTTGCATTAATGGCAAACCCCTTTCTCATCAAACCGACATGCTTTTATATTATTGAGAACAAACCCCAAGTGCAGGGCTGCGATGTAGTAATAACTCGGTGAGATCAAGGTTGTACCCACATGGACTTATGATTATGAGATTTCTGAAACACTTTAGAACTAGAGTTAGAACTAAAACTAACTTGTGGAATTAAATTTAAGAAGTAGTGATGTAATTGAGAATGAATGTAATATAGATAAAACACAAGAGCGCCAAGGATCTGCTTATAGCCATCCTTAATATTAATACACTTCATTTAATCATATAACTCAACTAGAATCAAAATCCTATCCTCTCTAGTTGGATATGGAATGGTTAACTCATCATTCATAAACCCAGGTAAATTTGAACTTCAATTGCATTGCTTTCTGAAGCATGCACCAAAGTATTGATCGCAGGGAATTCAAAGCATCTATCGTGCCCATAGTCTACGATAGATCAATGGATTTTATAGATCAATCCCTTGTAAAATAGATAAGAAATTACTCTTAGCTTTCCTAAGCATCCAACGTGCTCGGAGTCGACAATGAATCAAAGTAAATTAGAAATAAATTTTCATTTAAACCAAATATCAATAAATTGTTCAACAATCTAATCAAATATTTGAATCAAAGTAAACTAAAACATTAAGAATAACTACAAGCTTCACCTCTTATCCCTAGATAAGCGATTAGCCAATCAAGGACATGATTGAGGTAAAACTCAAAAAGAAAAATGTAAAAATCAAATAGAATAGAAGGATTAGAGATGGAAGACTCAGTGGAAGCTCCACAACTCATTGTTCCATCCCTTTCACCCTGGTTCATCGCTAGAAAAGTTAGAATCACCCCTTTATGTAGGAAAAGTCCACACTAACTTCAATTTTTACACTTATGTTATCCTTTGGTTGCAGCCAACTATAGCCTTCGATTGCATAGAATTTCACTTTGGTCACATTGAATTTTTCTTTTGGTTGTAGTCGGATTTCTCTAATTTCCATCTGAAGTCTGTCTTCTTTAGGTCGCACTGAAACTGCCTTCGGTGGCATTGAACATGGCTTTGATTGCAACGAATGTCGAACCGAATTATGTGTGAAAATCACAATTTGGTTTTTTGGACTATTTTATACATTTTCGATCAGACTAAACCAATCTTAGGTAGGACTGAACAATTTGTTATTTCTGTTAATGCGCTTTGTGATTTAGTCAATCTTCTCTCTCCTTTACACTTGGTTTTCTTAGATCTTTGGGACTTGAAATCTTCATTAAACACCTCTAAATCTCTAAATATTCATTTGGTCACTCTTTAAGCATTAAATATTCTATTTAATCAATCTTTTCATCTTAACTTTCCAAATCACATTGCATAGGAAAACATATGTAATTGGATCGATTAAGCACATCTATGCTTATAAAACCAATGTATAATAATGGGGAAATATACAATATTTCACACTCAATGTGTATCTCCATATCGGCTATAAAATAAGTATCCTCGAGGCGTTATAGTTTTATCATAACCTCTAAAAGTTCTTTGAGAGCTTCATCAGATCGAGATGCTTTTGTATCATACCTAAAAAAAGGATAAACATTATGGAGGGGAGTTTGGGAGAAATACTCAATCCCCGCTATGAGAATTTCCTTCAAAAGGGCCAACGATTATGATCAGATGATTGAAGAGGACATGAAGGCTCGAGGTCTACTAGTGGAAACATCTTCAAAGACATTTAATGATTGCGAGCAACAAGACGTGGCGATTAGGATAACTAAAATAGTGCGGCACCGATTTGTATTCCAAGGGAAGTGGAACAAGCGATCGCAATAAAGGTTAAGTCCTTGGAAAATAATGCACACGTCTCCCTACTTTCATGCACCCCGCTAGCTAGTAAGTTATTACAAAAAAAAAAAAAAAAAAAAAAAAAAAAAAAAAAACAACTCTAAGTGTTGCCTACAACAGAACTAAAAAGGTGGCATCGGTTGATATGACGGAGGGAGGGGGGCCAACATCTTGATCGACAACATTTCTTTGCATATGATTAACCAGTGAGGTAAATCTCAATAAATACAATGATTTGAGTCCTTAACCTTTTCATTTAATGATGCATGCAGTAAAAAAAAATCCTCATCGGCCAAGTATCCAGGGTTAGATATGGCCAATCGTTGTAGTAATGCCATTATTTGGTGCCTTATATTTTGAATGTTGATATCCCGAGGGAAATGATGTCGTTCTATGTTAAAGACATTGTGGCTAGATAGTTATATGTGAGTGGTGCGAGAAGCATAATGAAAAGCGAGTTTATTGAAAGTAAAAGCTAGCCACAAGCCGATTACACGAAAACAAGAAAGAAGAAAACAAACAGTCATTGGCTAAGAAAAGTAGTTCAGGCATATGCTGCCTTTATCTCCTCAAATTCTTGAACATTTTGCAGCTTTTGGGCCTCCAAAACTTCCTTCTATGGTTTCCATTTAGACCCCCCTCCATTAATATGGGTAGGAAGTCCAGAAGTTGGTCGGTGTGAATGTTGGTCGAGAAGACTCTGCCTTCAGCCTCTCTCTTACCGGTGAAGCTCACTCGCAACCAATCCTTGTAGTCAGTGATCTAGGAGCCTATGAAAGAGAGGAGATCCTCCAGAACAACGGGATCCTTCACAGCATAAGTGCATTCCTTCTCCTTAATGTCCTCCACGAGCTCAGTGCATTGTGCTTGAAGGACTCGAAGTAAGTTGTGGTTGAACTGATGCACCATGTTCCATCAGAGACAATCATTCCACACCCTCTCATAAGCATCACTCACGGGATGAGATTATTCCTGAGTAGCAGATAGTTGTCTGAGGTATTCAGCAATTCTCTGGGACTCAAATTTGAGTTGAAAATATCGATCCCTGAGGTAGTGAAGGTTTTTTGGTACTTCCAAAATCTCCCCTAGAGGAGCATTAGATTTATCATCCTTGGAAGCCTCCTTGATGAAGAGTCTGATGTCAAATAGGAGGGAGCACTGACCATAATCTACAAGTAGGCCTTAGCCTGTCTATGGAAAGAGGAAGAGGGTTGGTTAAGGGCCATATTGATGGGGCAGAAGATTTTTGGTAAAATTGGGTTTCAGTGAGTTACAGAATGGAGCCTATTGTTGTTTATATAGGAGACAACAACCCTCCCCCCCCCCCCCCCCCCCAAACGATCGAAGTATCCTAGGTAGTTATGGCATGTAGTGACGCTTCATGTTCTTGGAAAGTAGGAATGTGTAGCTGTCATGGAAATTATTTCACCCATGGTAGTGCACTACTCCTCGTTTTTTGCATGCCACATCATCAGTTGGTTATATGCATTGCAAGAAGTAAATAAATAAATAAATAAATAAAAACTAGGTAAAAGATGGTCGAGGAAACAAAATGGCGTAGTGGCCGATTGTATTGATGAATAAAAAGGGGTACATGGAAAAAGCTAAATTTCAAAAGTAGAAAACCCTGTGAGCATAGCCTTTACTTCTTCCTGTCTCCCCTTCTTCTTAGCCAAGATGGTCTGATGTCTCAAGGTTGCTGTCTAACCTGGCCAATTTCCTCCATTTGTGCCTTATTAAAAAGAGCCAGGTCCTCGATTGCCTTCATCTGGTGGTGCTCAGCTCTCTCATCCTCAAAATTCCTCATCAACGCCATCAACTGTGCTTTTTAGAACGACGATTTGCATGCTCATGCCCTCCAACTTTTCCTAAGATTTCTTCACCTCTTCATGTTCGGCTGAAAGTTTTACAACATCATCACTAACTGTAGCTACTTGGGGAGTTGCATTCGTGCTCTCAGATTTAAGATGGTCGATCATGACGTGGAGCTCGCAATTTTCCTTAATCATGTCTAGGAAACCCTTGAGTGCTGGCAATTTGGTTGTAAGACTCTTATCTAAACGAGAGAAACTTGATACCAGTTGATTAGCTCGGTAAGTTTCTTAATCAGTTCGGTCGATAAAGTTTTTGGTGCCCCTGAGCGTACGAGTGTTTGGAGTTCATCTTTGAGAAGTTGTAGCTCGGTAGATGGCATAGGAGACTTGGCCATAGAAATCATTGCTAAGGGCTAGTTTAAGGGAAGAGAGGATGTCTTCAACTGGAAGAGCATCTTTAGTAGTCATGGCAGGTGCTGGAATATCATCGGCCGATAGCTGCACTTGATCGGACAGTGGTTCCGATTTAGGAACAGAGACATCGACTGCCTGAATTTCTATGGTCTCAGTCTGACCAGGATGGTAACCTTGCATGAAGCATTCGATCGAAGTGGTTCTTCGTTGTTAGGAAGAGGTTCCACGATTGGAGAGAGGTGTTGAGCAATTGTTGGAGTAGACCGCGAAGATGATTCTCTCATAAAAAGTTAGGGAGTCGAAGGCAGATGGTGTTCATTCCCCTCATCTTCATTTTCTTCATCTTCTTGGAGGACAATAATAGTCGACGTCTAAGGATGTTCAACTATGTATGCATGTTTAGTGTTGACGACTGCAGTCTCTAAGGCAGGATGAGGATAAAGAGGTTTGTTGCTTATTGTCCCTTCTAAATTGGTAGCTTGCACCTCTATTGCCTCGATGATGGCGGTCGGTTCTTAATTAAATTATTTTCTATGACCAACACCTTCCAAATAATTATAGTAAAAGTGGAGTTAGAAAGAAAATAATAAGGCATATGTGAACAACTGCGACAATGAATATAAAATCCACCTAAATCAGAAAGGACAACGACATCGATGAATCGATTATCCACATACTAGGGATTTCTTAAGATTTTTTCCATCGCTCAAGTAGAAGTTGGGAATGGTGGTGGATTGGGGTGATATGGAGTGAGATTTTTGTCATTAAAAGGGAGATTATGACCATTCAATCTCTTTATATCCTGCCACCATTTATTCCAACATCGATTATAATGAGCGTTTTTGTGACATTCGAGGCCTTCCTCAATTTCCTTAGTGTACTCTTCAACAAAGAGCCATGTCCAGTATTTGGTTTTGAAATATGTTTCAAAAGAAGACATGACGTTGGGTGAGGAAGTACCTGATTACTGTCTACTGTGTGTTGTGATCGACATTGGTTGGCTCTTTGGTGCTAATAGTGGATTGAACTGATGCAGGCGATGACTAGAATAAGAGGTTGTAGAGATGGATGGAGAGGAGTTCCCAAATTAAGAATCCTCATGGGAGTGGGTAGAGATGGTCGTGGCAAAGACTTTTAAAGAATAGGTCATTTCACCATAACTTTTTAGCGTTTTGGTTACAAAAATGTCTCGGTCACAGGAGCTATTATAGTAATCGTATCAGTCGACTTATTCTTCGGTTTATTTGTTTTTTGACTAGAGGTAGTGGTTGATTGGGATGCCGCTATCTTCTTTCCTCACAACTCCATTGAGGAATAAAGCTAAGTAGTGATGAGTTTGAGAGATTTATTGACCAGTGGCTTGTTATTGCTCTCCCACCAGTCAGAGAAAGAATCCATTATTTTGGGTTGGTTTAGAAAGCTGGGATGCTCAAAAGCCATACTAGTAGAGTGAAAAATAGAATGATTGGAGCCATAAATATCGATTTGATAGGCAATCAGTCGAGAGAAAGGGGGGCTGATTGTAAGTTTTCTGAATGAATGGGCAAGTGATGCATTGGATGAGACTGAATTGTCGACCAAGTAGATTCAGACAATATTGGTCGATTCCAACCTTGGAATTTTTGCTAGTATCCATAGTACCGCCATAGGGAAGATCCTTGCAATTGAGGTTTTCCAGGCGAGGAGCATCTGAGATGCTAATTGTCCATCATTATCTTCAAAGCGGCCTGTGAACCAAGATGGGCTAAATTCTTTGAGCAAGAAAGGAGTTAAAGTTCGGTTACGTTTACCATTGTTGAGAGGAAAGAATGAGTTCATATAACAAGAGAATGTGCGAATATCCTAAGGAAAATGAATAATATGATGACCATAAGAACTATAAATAATATCAGAAGGGACGAGAGAATGTATAAGATTAGAGTGGAAGTATTCATAGATCCACATTTGGAGGAGCTATAATGGTCATCCGTCGGGATATAGCCATTCGGTGGTTAACTTAAAAAATGCCTCTGTATAGGTGGCCAAGCACAAAGGGTGCAAGTGTAAGTTTTCAACCCTAAACAAGCACCTCGGCTAGTTCGTTGTACTCGGTGGTCATCTGGAGAGCATTCAGACAGAGTAAATGATGGCAGATACAGAGTTGTAAGAAATGCCATGTGTTCTTCATACTCGACTGGCCTTTATGTTTGCAATACACATGTATGAAGTGTGAATAGGCTTTGCCAACCTTATTAGTAAAATGTTTTGGTTCCTTCAAAGAGAAGCCTGGTAAGACTGCCTTGTCGAAGGGAAGGAATTGGGTGAGAGTAGAGATGTCCAAAATCGTAGGACTCATAGGACCACATTTGAAGAAGAATGTATTGGTGGATGGGCTCTAAAATGTTGACATTGTGATAAGAAGAGGATGATTTGATAGATCATTGTACAATGATAATTTGATCTATTCATAGATGGTAGATCCTCTATAAGAAGTTTCATATTATGCAGCGACGCGATCGAACTAATCTTCCCATCTTGACAGGGGTTTCAGCCACTTACACCCTCTTTCAGTAGCACCCTTGGAATCTAAGCCCTTTGAAATGCCACACCAACCATTTCGTTCTTATTGCTCCGAGTTCTGATCTATATGACCTCCAGGCGGTACAAAGTACACCTCTTCCATAGAGGTAGGTAGTAACCTAACGTTCAAGAGTCCGTTCAAGTGGGGAGCCCTCTTATCTATCAATGGAAAGAAATCAGTGCATAGCATGATAAGGAATCCTATAAAACATCAATTGAAACTCCCTCCTCAGTCCCAAGAAGATCTCTACGTACATGTTCAGTCTAAGGACAACTGAGATCTTCTGGCCTATATATTGACAATGCGTGGGAGCAACTTAAGCAAAGAAGAGTCAGGTTCAGTCTGAATTTAGGCTCAGCCTGCAGATTTGCTGCTAGGTCTGAGAATGGTGCCAGGCGAGGGTGTTGTTATGCCCCACTACTATGTTGCAGGCGGCCCCCAGACTATGCAAAAGAATTGAGGTCGGAAGGTCTCGTCCATAGTGGTTCCCCCCCCCACCCCCGCGAACAAATAGGCCTATATCTATGCCCCTTAATGAATCGAATGGTCCTTCGACCTAAACTGCCGGACTCTAACAGGACTTATCGTATTTTATGAGGGGGCTGAGTCAATACTGAAAAGCCTATTAGTAAAAGCGCTAGCATGCGCAGTAGTTTTAAAGCCTATTAGTAAAGGTTGACCAAGCCAACAATGTTTAGCTGGTCTTTTCGGATGATCAACCACACCAGGACTGAGACACGGCTGGGACTCCCACGGGTGCAGTAATGGGGAATCTTGGACAATGGGCGAAAGCCTGATCCAGCAATATCGTGTGAGTGAGGAAGGGCAATGTCACTTGTAAAGCTCTTTCGTCAAGTGCACAATCATGATAGGACTCGAGGAAGAAGCCCCAGCTAACTTAGTACCAACAGCAGCGGTAAGATGGGGAAAGGGCACATTGTAAATGTTATTGTGTAAATCTAGCACCCGTTGATTGTCAAATTTTGTTTTGCCAAACCATTTAGTATTTGTATCATGCTTTGAGTTGAAGTGATCAGGTTCATACATTTTTAAGTTCTCTGGATCTTCATCGAACTTGCCCACATCTTCAAGTTGAAGTCAAGCGTGTTGAAGTTCATGGTTTTAAGATCATATTCAAGAACTTAAGTTCAAGATTGAAGTTCAACTACTGAACGCTAAAGATTCAAGAACTCAAGCGTAACTCAAGCTCAAGTTCAGACTCAAGCTTTAAGAATCACAAGTATTTAAGAATTTGAAGCGAATGATGTTTCAAGTGTTCCTACTGACAAACAGGTTTGGATGACCATAGATTGACCCTAGATTGTGTCATAGTCATTGCATATTTTTTATGGGTCATTTCTTTTGTTTACAAGTCATTTTCTCGACTAGTCTTAGACCTTGTTCGACTAGTCCAAGTACTGACTTGACCAGTTTAAGAGTTTTCTCAACCAGTCCAAGGTTTGTTGCTAATTTTTGGAATTTTCTATTGGACCCTCGACCAGTCCTGGAGACTGCTCGATCAGTCGAGTGAACAATGCTTGACCGGTCATGAGGTGCTTGACCGGTCGTGCAGGCTCCACTTAAATTCCAGTAAGCTTTTCCTGTCCCACTTGACCAGTCAAGTGCATTGCACGACCAGTCGAGCAGACCACTCGACTAGTCGAGTAACAGCCTTATCTTATTGCGCCAGAAAATCTAAAATTTTGTTGGTCCTTCGACTAGTCGAACTAACCCTTAGACCAGTCGAGAGAACAGTATTTTCACTTATAAATAGAGCACGAATTTCAGAGTTTATTCATTCATTAAAGTGAAATCAAGACACCACTCTAAGAGATAAGTTTGTGATATTTTTAAGTTATATTTTGCTCATTTAATATTCTCTTTAATTAGCTTTTGTTATTTGATTTTGAGATCTTTATTCCAATCTTACTTTAGGAAGGGATTTGTGTTTTCTCCTTTATTGTGATCAAAATCAAATCAAGCTAGCCTAAGTTGATTTAATTTAAAAATCATTTAGAACTAGAACCTTTTCATCTATGAGACTGGACGTTGAATATCTTCATCTACATCGGATCGGTTCTGTCAGGCTTCTTCGTAAGACTCGTATCCTAGCCCGTACTGTTCTGTAGGCTTCCTCGATCCTCCCGGTCGAATTTCGACGACCCGCGATCTGTAACCGACATTTGCGCGTGACCCTGAATTGCATCCTGATGATTTGAGTCAGCTCAGTCCAAAACTTGTACCCTTTCGACCACCCACTCGCCGCGGTTCTGACGCCGCCTCTCATGCGCCGAGGCGATACCCAGGCCAAGAAATGTGAGTCTGCGTTCAGTTCAAGGAAAACACCATGCATTGCAATCCCAAGAGAATCCATCATATCAAATGTCAAGTACACGTCTTATCACTCCCATCACTCACACCCATCCCCAAGTACAACCACCCTCTCCAAAGTCAACTCTCTCCCTTACACAAGTATTTCCATCACTCACTCACATCTCTCATCTCTCTCATCTCTCTCATCTCTCTTATCTCTCTCATTCTCCAAGCAAGCAATCGTCCAAGCTCCATGAGAGGAGAAAGCTTGGTGTGGCCAACCTTCCTACACCCAATCCCACCATCCAAAGTTCATCTCGACCATTGAATTGCACCCCTTGGAGCGCTAGATCGTGTTGGTGGAAGAAGGAAGGGAGATTGATGGTGAGTGTTTTTTTTAGTTGATTTGTGGATTGATGGCCCACATATGGTGGGACCCATCTTGATGTTTGTATTGTCTAGAGGGGGCCATAGTGGCAGGGCCCCTCCTCCATCCGTCTCTCTCTCTCTCTCTCTCTCTCTCTCTCTCTCTCTCTCTCCCTTTCCCTTTTGTGGACCCACCTAATCTACACCGCCCATCTGTTGGGCTACTGGGTAGCAGCCCAACAACATCTAGTTGTTGTAGGAATGCCACCAAGTTCCATGGGACCCACCTGTGTGGATTTCATCCACATCATCTGCCCATCTAACCAGGACCCACCTGACGTGTGGATGGAATCCACGTCGTCCGTCCATCTGTCTAGCAAATCTGGATGTGGGACGCACCAGTAAGCAAGTGTTTCAGTCATCCATCCAAATCTGGACGGACCCACCATATGAGTATGTGGAATCCACACCGTCCAACAAATCTGAACAGTGAGACCCACCCCATGTATGAGTTACATCCAGGCCGTCCTTCCTGGACATGCCCTAGATGAAGGGAGAAAAGAAATACTAGCATTTTTCTAGGTTGGTGGGTCCCACACATGTGGACCCACCTGCCATGTGGGGCCCTCTGTGATGTATGTGCATCGTCCATCTGGACATTGGATGTGGGACCTACCAGATGTATGTGTTATATCCCAAACCGTCCATCATCTAGATGATGGGCCAGCTGCCCACCCAGTTGACGTCAGCAGATTCTGTGGGCCCCACATGAGGCATGTGTTACATCCACACCGTTAATCCAATTGGCGATCTCATCTTAAGGGATGAGATTAAAAAAAAATGGCAGATCTGTGTGTCAGGTGGACCACACTACAAAAACAGTGGGAGATTGAATGCCCACCATTGAAACTCCATGGGAGCACAGAAGTTTTGGATCAAAATGATATTTGTTTTTCCTCTCTAACCAGTTCCTTGTGACCATATGGACAGATTAGATGGAAAATAAACGTTATGGTGGGGCCCACCTTGCAGTTTGCATTCTGTATCCCGACCGTCCAAATCTGCACGGTGCTGATGAGGCCCCACCTTGATTTTTGTGTCTTATCTCTATCATCCAACGTTGCCCACTTTGATGTATTTATTCTATATCCACTCTGTCCATCCATCCACATGGGACGTGGGACACACGTGATGTATATGTTTGATCCAAATGGCCCAATCTGAATTGTATAAGGCCAATTTGGCAAGGCCCAATGTGATGTGATGAGGCCCATTGATGTGGCCCAGTTGATGCGTATGAGGCCCATTAGTGTGGCCCATTGATGTTGCCCACTTGATGTGTATAAGGCCCATGTGCAGGGCTCACCTATTGTGTATTTAAAGCACATGGGTTGTGGTTGTGATGTACTTGAGGCCCATGGGTGAGGCCCATTGTGATGTATTCAAGGCCCATGGGCAAAGCCTGATGTGATGTATTTATGGCTCATGTTTGAGGCCCATATGTTAAGGCCCATATGATGTATTCAAGGCCCATGTGAAGTAGCCCATAGTGATGTGTATTAGGCCCATGTGAACGGCCCATAGTGATGTGTATTAGGCCCATGTGATGCAGCCCTTAGTGATGTATATTAGGCCCTTGTGTGAGGCCATGGACCCAATATATGTTTGTCTCTATATAGGCCACTACTTGGAAACAATGTTGGTTAAATGGCCACATTAATGGGCAATGACGGTTTAATGTCCACATTATGACCTTCCCTTAGGCCTTATTCAACCAATTGTCGAAGCTGATTGTTGAGGCCGATTCCGATTATCGAGGCCGATTCCAAGGGTCGAGGTTGATTCCAATTGTCGAGGCTGATTCCATTTGTCGAAGCTGATTATTGATGCCGATTATGAGTATGTGACAGTATAGCATCATGATACATGCCCATATGAATCATCTGTATGTTTGTCATGAGATGTGGTTGACTATTGCATATGTCATTGGGCATGTTGTTATGAAACTCCCTGATAGACGAAGATTGTCTCACATGAGCACACAGTATGTGCAGGATTGATGCATGACTGGATGTATAACTCATGCATATTGCATTGTGTGTTGTGATTACTGTACGCCCTAGCCACATCAGGGTTGTAACCTCCATAGGCATATTGTAGATGGTCAGATGGGACACCAAAAATTTGTTGCTGCATCGAGCCGTCATAAATGGCCCTGAGTGAAAATCCCTAAACCCTCTTGGTACTAGAGGACGCCCCAACGTCGAGACCGAGTGGATATATATGAGTGCATGAGGGTCGTATACCACTAGTCCGCGTCTCCCATTGTGTCGTGGTCGATTGGGAGGGGGTGTGGCCTTACCCGCCTGAGAGAGTAGGCATAGTTAGTCTGAGTCTGACCAGCTTAAGGAATGGGTCCGCTATCAACGAGTCGGGCCCGATATTGGCAGGCGGATAGTGATGTCTCTTCCACTTACCCAGTTGTGCGCTTGATGGGGCGCCAACTGGCGTAGAGTGTAATAGACCCCGGTAATGATCACAGAGATGTACAATACTGATACGTGGACTTATTGAGCAAGAGGTGCATACTCATTCATTCGTTCATTCACCATCCACTTGGGCTGGTGGTGCACAACTAATTGTTGGTACCTTCGTAATGGCAAGGATTTCGTTGGGGCGCGCGATTAACCTGAGATCAGGATTCTACTACATTGAGTCTGGCTATCCAAATTTAGGTATGGGACTGGTTTGGATAAAAGTCCCTTGTGGTGGACCTCGTAACCTGCGATACTACGTACTATCATCCCGACTTCACTCCTGTATGGTCATTTCATTCGCACCGCATATTGCATTGCATCCTCAACATTTAACATTTTGGGTTGCCATGTTTCTGCATTGATGTGGCCGTTAGCATCATTTCTTGCATTGCGTAGCCTTGTTACGGCTGATGGCACTCATGGACTTACCAGTATGGTTCCGCTTACTCTGATATCGTATGATTCAAGATATTACCAGTATATTTTCGCTTACTCTGATATGGTATGGTTCATGATCTTGTCAGTATTTTCGTTTATTCCGATATTGTATTATTTATGGCATTGTTTTGCATACTTGGCACTTACCTTGTGCACACACTTACACTACCCTCTAAGCTTTTTATAAGCTTATGCACGATTGATGCGTGTAAGTAGCGTTAGGTCGCAGCAGCAATGAGCTTGGATTGTGCAACGGTCTTTTGGAGCTTTAATTTTCAATATATGTATATTTCTCTTTCAGCATTGTATTCAAATGTTTATATTAGTGGTTATGTGATGATGATGTTGCCTTTGTGATTTGGGTATACTTGTGGTTATGCTTCTTACAAGATAAATGTACGTTGGAAAATCCTCCTTGTAGAATCTTAGGATTGAAACCCGGTGTATGGGCACTGGGAGCCGAGAATGGGGTACTACGGAAACTGTAGTCACCGGATTCGGTGATCAAGAATTTTGTGAGGCCAGTTTCCGAGTTTGGGGCGTGACGGAAGATTGTATTTGAGTATAACTTGGGAATACCTGAAGATAGCAACACATATCTGCTGATAGCTACCCTGCACTCTATGATTGTTGGGAACTTAGAATGGTTAGATCCCCGAGTTTGAATAACTTAGAGATTTTCTGTTATAGCTCCCTACCATTGAGATTATGAGGCCTCATAGTATTCCCGTTTTGATCGTTTCTGACCCGGGATCTGAGGTTCAATAAGGGTCACCATTTTGTTGAGGAGACGTCTTGGGAGCGCAAGGCTGAAATTAGAGAACACTATCTCCATTTGTTTATAGATTGATTATGCCTTGTGTATGTTTGTATCGATGCTTCCTCTTCCCTTGCCTTGCCTTATCCTATGTGATAGTAAATTTTGAGGACGAAATTTTTATTAGGAGGGGAGGGTTGTAAGACCCGTATCCTAACCCGTACCATTCCGTAGGCTTCCGCGGTTCTCCCGGTCGAATTACGGTGACCCGCGATCTGTAACCAGCATTTACGCGTGACCCTGAGTTGTATCCTGTAGATTTAAGTCAGGTCATCTCGAAACTTATACCCTTAAGACCGCGCCATCACCACGGTTCCGACGCCATGTCTTGCGCGCCGAGGCGATACCCAGGCCAAGACATGTGGGTTCGCGTTCAGTTCGAGGAAAACACCACGTGTTGTAATCCTGAGAGAATCCATCACATCAAATGTCAATTACACATCCCATCACTCCCATCATTCACACCCATCCCCAAGTAAAACCACCCTCCCCAAAGTCAACTCTCTCCCTCACACAAGTACTTCCATTACTCACTCATCACCACATCTCTCAACTCTCTCATCTCTCTTATCTCTCTCATTCTCCAAGCAAGCAAGCGTCCAAGCTCCTTAAGAGGAGAAAGCTTGGTGTGACCCACCGTCCTACACACAATCCCACCATCCAAAGTTCATCTTAACTGTTGAATCGCACCCCTTAGAGCTCTAGATCGTGTTGGTGGAAGGAAGAGGAGATTGACGGTGGGTGTTTTTTTTAGTTGATTTGTGGATTGATGGCCCACATATGGTGGGACCCATCTTGATGTATGTATTGTATAGAGGGGCACATAGTGGCGGGGCCCCTCCTTCATCCGTCTCTCTCTCTCTCTCTCTCTCTCTCTCTCTCTCTCTCCCCCTTTCCCTTTTGTTGACCCACCTAATCTGCATCGCCCATCTGTTGGGCTGCTGGGCTCATCTAGCTGGTGCAGGAATGTCACCAAGTTCCATGGGACCCACCTATGTGGATTTCATCCACACTGTCTGCCTATCTAACCGGGACCCACCTGAGGTGAGGATGGAATCCACGCCGTCTATCCGTCCAGCAAATCTGGACGTGGGACGCACTTGTATGCATATGTTTCAGTCATCCGTTCAAATCTTGACGGGACCCACCAGATGAGTGGGTAGAATCCACACCGTCCGACAAATTTGAACGGTGAGACCCGCCCCATGTACGCGTTGTATCCAGGACGTCCTTCCTGGACAGGCCCTGGATGAAGGGAGAAAACAAATACCAGCTTTTTCCAGGCTGGTGGGTCCCGCACGTGTGGACCCGCCTGCCACATGGGGCCCTATGTGATGCATGTGCACCGTCCATCTGGACGGTGGATGTAGGACCTACCATGATGTATGTGTTATACCCCAAATTGTCCATCATCTGGACGGTGGGCTAGCTGCCCACCCAGTTGACGTCACCAGATTCTGTGGGCCCCGCATGAGGCATGTGTTACATCCACACCATTCATCCAATTGGCGAGCTCGTCTTAAGGGCCGAGACATTAAAAAAAAAAAAGAGGCAAATTTGTGTGTCAGAGGCAAATTTGTGTGTCAGGTGGACCACACTACAGAAACAGTGGGAGATTGAACGCCTACCATTGAAACTTCATGGGAGCACCGAAGTTTTGGATCAAAATGATATTTATTTTTCCTCTCCAACCAGGTCCTTGTGACCGTATGGATAGATTGGATGGAAAATAAACATTATGGTGGGGCCCACCTTACCATATGTATTATGTGTCCCCACCGTCCAAATATGGATGGTGATGATGTGGCCCCACCTTGATTTTTGTGTCTTATCTATGTCATCCAACGTGGCCCACCTTAATGTATTTATTCTATATCTACTCCATCCATCCGTCCACATGGGACGTGGGACCCACATGATGTATATGTTTGATCTGAATGGCCCAATCTGAATTGTAGAAGCCCATTTGGCAAGGCCCAATGTGATTTGATGAGGCCCATTAATGCGACCCACTTGATTTGTATGAGGCTCATTAGTGTGGCCCATTGATTTAGCCCACTTGATGTGTATAAGGTCCATGTGTTGGGATCACCTATTGTGTATTTGAAGCACATGGGTTGTGGTTGTGATTTACTCGAGGCCCATGAGTGAGGCCCATTGTGATGTATTCGACGCCCATGGGCAAGGCCTGATGTGATGTATTTATGGCCCATGTTTGAGGCACATATGTTAAGGCCCATATGATGTATTCGAGGCCCATGTGAAGTGGCCCATAGTGATGTGTATTAGGCTCATGTGATGCGACTCATAGTGAAGTATATTAGGCTCTTGTGTGGGACCATGGACACACTATATGTTTGGCTCTATATAGGCCATTGCTTGGGAGCAATATTGGCTAAATGGCCACATTGATGGGCCATGATAGTTTAATGTCCACATTGTGAGCTTCCCTTAGGCCTTGATCGGCCGATTATCGAGGCCGATTGTTGAGACCGATTCCGATTGTTGAGGCTAATTATGGAGGCTGATTCTGATTATGGAGGCCGAATCCGATTGTGGAGGCCAAGTTATGAGACTCCCTAATAGGCAGAGCTTGTCTCACATGAGCACATGGTATGCACAGGATTGATGCATGACTGGATTGTATGACTCATGCATCTTGCATTGTGTGTTGTGATTACTGTATGCCCTAGCAATATCAGGGCCGTAGCCTTCACAAGCATATCGTGGATGGCCAGATGGGACACCAAAAATCTATTACTAGCATCGGGCCGCCATAGATAGCCCTGGGTGAAAATCCCTAAACCCTTTTGGTACCAGAGGACGCCCCAACGTCAAGACTGAGTGGATATATATGAGTTCATGAGAGTCATATACCAATAGGTCGCGTCTCCCACTGTGTCATGGTCGGTTGGGAGGGGTGTGGCCTTACCCACCAGAGGGAGTAAGGATAGTTAGGATGAGTCTGACCAGCTTGAGGAATGGGTCTGCTATCGACGAGTCGGGCCCGATATTGGCAGGCGAATAGTGAGGCCTTTTCCACTTACCCAGTTGTGCACTTGATGGGGCGGTAACTAGCGTAGAGTGTACTAGACCCCAGTGATGATCCCAGAGATGTACAATACTAATACGTGGACTTATTGAGCGGGAGGTGCATACTCATTCATTCATTCATTCACTATCCACTCGGGCTGGTGGTGCACAACTAATTGTTGTGTACCTTCATAATTGTAAGGATTTCGGTTGGGGCACATGACTAACCTGAGATCAGGAGTCTACTAAATTGAGTATGTCTATCCAATTTTAGGTATGCGACTAGTTTAGATAAAAGTCCTTTGTGGTGGACCCCGTTGCCTACGGTACTACGTACTATCATCCCGACTTCACACTCCTGCATGGTCATTTCATTCGCACTGCATATTTCATTGTATCCACAGCATTTAGCATTTTGGGTTACCATGTTTCTGCATTGATGTGGCTGCTAACATTCATGCCTTGCATCGCATAACCTTAGTACGACTAATGGCACTCATAGACGTACTAGTATATTTTTGCTTACTCTGATAACGTATGATTCATGATATTACCGGTATATTTCTAGTTACTCTCATATTGTATGGTTCATGATCTTGTCAGTATTTTCAATTATTCCGATATTGTATGATTTATGACATTGTATTGCATACTTGTCACTTACCTTGTGCACACACTTACACCACCCTCTTAGCATTCTATAAGCTTCTGCATGATAGATGCGTGCAGGTAGCGTTAGGACGCAGCAGCGTTGATCTTGGAGCGTGCAGCGGTCTTTTGGAGTTTTGATTTTCGATATATGTATATTTCCCTTTCATCACTGTATTCAAATGTTTATGTTAGTGGATATGTGATGATGATGTTGCCTTTGTGATTTGGGTATACTTATGGTTATGTTTCTTACGAGATAAACGTATATTGGAAAATCCTCCTTGTAGGATCCCAGGATCAGAACCTGGTGTATGGGTGCTAGGAGCCGAGAATGCGGTACTACCAATGTTGTTGGTACCAGATTCGGCGATCGAGAATTTTGTGAGCCCGATTTTCGAGTTTGGGGCGTGACATTCTTCAAAGGAGAATTTCCAGATAAATACATTTACATTTTGTACATTCTTTTTTTTTTTTTTTAGTTTTTGAGGTTGTGCAAGAAAAATCTCTTTTCGGATTATCTGAGGTGATCCAGAAAATCTCAGAGTGTTGGGTTTTTGGAATTGTATAAGCCCAATCGAAGACACAATTGTGAAGGTTTTAAAGTGAACTTTGGAAAACCTTTTTCACAGTGAATGCTAATATCCCGAGGGAGTGGATATTAGGAGTGGAGTAGTTGTGTGGTTGTTTTCTAACAGTTGGTGTATATTCAAGCGAACCGCTATAATTCCTGGTATTGTAGTGGGTGGTTGAATGTGCCTATGTGTGCGAATGTTGTAATTTATTTTTAGCATTTGTGGTGAATGGTGTAATTTATTTTATGCACTTATGGGAATGTTGTAATAACTTAGTTTATTTTATTTGCTATTTCCTTTGCCTCTTTATTGGTTTGAGTTTTTGATACTTACAAATGTTCTGGTAAGGTTGTCCTGCTATAAGCCTTTAGTTTTTGGTGTTAGCTTGTCCTTAGAACTAAGTTTGTATCAACCTCTCAAGACTAGTACATTTGAGGTTACTATTTGCTTGTGCTTCTTTATTACTTGATTGTGCTATCATTCTTTAAATTTTGCATTTATTTTTTTAATTTGGCATAGACCTATTCACCCCCTAGGACGTATAGCTCGACCTTTTCAGGTGGTATCAGAGCCTAATAGCTTTTTTATTTGGATTCGTTTCCTAAGCTAACATATCTGAGCTTATAAGATGTCAAATTTTGATAGCCTCTCAATCACTAGGCCTCCACCTTTTGATGTCTTCAATTATGCCTATTGGAAAGCCAGAATGAGGATCTTTATAGGGTCCATAGATGAGAGCATGTGGCAAGCCACAGTGACTGGATGGACCCCTCCTACTACTGAAGTTCAAGGCACTAATGGAACCAAATCTATGAAGGTTGCACCTTATTTTACTTAGACCACACTTCAGAAAAATGAGAGTAGTGCCAATGCAAAGGCTTTAAATGCAATTACTTGCGCACTATCTCCTGATGAATTCAAAAGAATTATATCCTGTGATTCTGCAAAGTAAACTTAGGACATTCTAAAAATGACACATGAGGATACGACTATTGTCAAGAAATCTAAACTTCAAATCATCATCACTCGGTTTGAGGAAATACGTATGGAAGAAAGTGAAACTTTCATGGACTTCTATACTAAGTTAAATGACATAGTCAACTCTATGTGGGGTCTTGGTGATAGTATCCCAGAAAGCAAAGTCTGTGCAAAGATACTATGCTCATTGCCTGGAAGGTTCAATTTAAAGGTCACTGCCATTCAAGAACTTCATGATATGGATAATACGAGGGTTGAAGAACTGGTTGGTTCTTTACAAACCTATGAGTTAAAATTTAAAGCTCCTAAAGGTAAGTCCATCGCCCTTAAGTCTTCTAAAAATACTTCTCATGAAAATGTTTGTAATTCTAATTTTGAAAACTCTGAAGATGATATGACATTATTAGCCAAGAAGTTTTATAAGATTTTCAAAAGTAAAAAGTGGGTAGATTTTCAAAAACCTTCAGAAAAGAAAAGAACTATATCTAAAAATTGGAAATCTATTAAAGACAGCCAATGTTTCAACTATCATGAATACGAGTATCTGGCAAACAAATGTCCAAAGAGGGACAAATCTAAAAAGAAAGGCATGTTAGTCACATAGGATGAATCGTGACCCTGAGTCTACTAATGAGGTCAAAGCCTTAATGACTCTAGCCAAATTCACTTTCCCAGATAGTTGTGATTCAACAAGTGAAGAAAATCTGAGAAGTGATCATGAAAATGATGAGGATTTACAAGATGCCTATGATGCCCTATATAGGGAAAGTTGTAAAATTGTTGTAAAATTAAAACTTTAAAAAGAAAAGTTTTTAAAACTAAAAGAAAATTTTGATAATCTAATCTTAGAAAAATTATATTTTTCAGATTGTTTTGAAAAAGCTAAGTGTTATTTGGATTTCAAAACTTCCCAAATTGAAAACCTAAAATCTGAAAATGAAAAACTAAAACTAAAAGTCTCTTCTCTCTTGAGTTTGAAAGATACTTGGAGGTATGCCCAGGGTGATCCTAAACTAGAAAGACTACTATCTGGATCAAGGAAATGTGGTGATCGATCTGGTCTGGGCTACGATAAAAATACCCCTACTCCTAAACTTGTTAAAGGAGAGTCCTCTAACTCAAAAGGGAAAAGTCTGAATCAAAATAATTTTAAAAATCGCAAAAAATTTTAGGCTCTGAAACCTAAAAACAACCATATCAACTATAGAAATCAGAATCATAACCCTAAGCTAAGAAAATTGTGGATCTACTTAAGGAGCTTCTAAAATCTAACTCGAATGGTAGAATATACAACAACTACAAGCATAAAAAGACCAATTATACTCCAAAACCCAAAATGGTAATGAAATGGGCTCCTAAGTTGCTTGTCTGGTTGCCCACACTGCTTTCAAGGCTTTGAGTCAATCAAAGTGGTACCTAAATAGTGGTTGTTCTAGACACATGACAAGTGATAAAGATTTGTTTACTAATCTTAAAGATATGACTAATGAATTAATCACATTTGGTGATGGTAGCAATTACAGGATTATTGGCCAAGATATGGTTCAACTCTTTAATCTTCCTCCATTTGAGAATGTGTTGCTTGTAGAGGGCCTTAAGCATAATCTGTTAAGCATTTCTCAAATTTGTGATAACAAACATAGTGTCAAATTCTCCAACCAAGGTGTGAAATTTCTAATGAGAATGTTCTGTGATATTAACTGGTCGCAAAACATCTAAGAACTACTATATAGTATGTGATTCAAGCTCGTCTAAATTATCGTGTTACATGGTTCAAACCGATGAGACCGAACTATGGCATAAATGCCTAGGACATGTACACTACCCACGATTAAGAAATTGGATAAAGTTTGTGGCGAATGCCAGATTGGAAAATAAACTAGGAGTGCTCACAAGAAAGGGAACCCCAATGCCACATCCAAACCCCTTGAACTTCTCCACATGGATCTTGTTGGACCGACTAGAACGAAGAGTCGAGGCGGTAAGAAATATATACTAGTCATAGTAGATGATTTTACTAGGTATACATGGGTAGTTTTCATGAGAGGAAATCTGAGACTCTCGATGAAGTGAAAAGGGTACTCAACCGTATCCAAACAGAGAAGGAATCACATGTCACCAAAATCCGTAGTGATCATGGTTCTGAATTCGATAATAGCAGTTCTGAGAAATTTTATAGTGATCATGGAATATCACATGAGTATTCTGCACCCAAGACACCTCAACAGAATGAGGTAGTTGAAAGGAAAAATCGAGTACTTCAAGAAATGACCAATGTGATGTTAAATAGTATGAAGCTCCCTAAAAATCTTTTGGCTGAAGATGTGAACACGGCATGTTGTATCACTAACCGTGTTTATACTAGAAAGTCTAATAATATTACCGCATATGAACTACGGTTCAATAAGAAGCCTACTGTTAGATACTTTCGAGTTTTTGGTAGCAAGTGCTACATTTTATGTGACCGAGAAAATCTGAGAAAATTCGACACTAAGAGTGACGAGGTATTTTCCTAGGATATACGTTAAATAGCCGAGCGTATTGAGTTCTCAACAAAAGGACCGGTGTTATTCGAGAATCCATTAATGTGGTTATAGATGATCACTTAAATACACTTGTCTCAAGTTCAGAAGATGATGAAGTCACTTTATTTGATAAACCAGACTCTGCATCTAGTCAAAATGACCCTGAACTACGGTCAGTTAAAGACCATCCAACTGATCAAATACTTGGGAATCCCCTCACTGGTGGGTGCACTCGTAAACAACTAGAAAATATTTGTAATTATGTGTGAAATGGTGGTGAAGACCGCACTAGTTGAAGAAGGAATATGCCAGTATGTCCTGGAGGGGGGTGAATAGGACTTTCTAAAGTTTTTATGTTTTATTTAAAAATCCTACATCACTAATCCTCTGATCATGCAAATATCAGGATTAGTAAAATGTAACTCTACTGACGTCCAAGCCTGGTAGATGATCTAATCACAAACCATCTTAGAAGTAAGTAGTATGCAAGCTAGCTTATGATGGATAAGACTGTGTAGGTGTGTGTGGTGTGATAAAAAATTCAAATGAGGAAGTATTAAAGAAAATCACACATTCATAAAAATAACAATATCAAACACAGTCATTTTATAGTGGTTCGACGATAAGTCTACTCCACTCCCGGTAACCGCACTCAACCCTTGAGTGTACCGGATTTCACTAAGGAGGTTTCACAATGGTTCACCTCTAACCTAAGGTTTTAAATCAGGTTTACCTTCAACCTTTACAACTTACACTGAGGCTGACTGTTTATGCTCTCACAAGCAAGGGTCAACACAATGCACCCACTTTTAGGCACACTGGCCAAGGATCTTCCATAAGACCCTACTGGAGGTTTCAACATGGTTGACCTCAAACCCTAAGGTTTTACCCGGTTCACCTAAAACCCAGAGTTTTACTGGTTCACTCCTAACCAGATGTTTATGCTCTCCAAGGAGCAGGGGTCCACACAATGCACCTACAACGTACACTCCCACCGGAGGCCTCCTTGAGGACTTCAAAGGGTGAGAACCACTTAAGACCCAATCCTACAAAGGAATGATCACAAGTGTCTTCTTGGACTCTGGATACTTACAAATAAGTTGATGAGTCTCATTTAGCTCAATGTCGAAGATCTCCTCCTCCTTGTTGATGAAGAGTCTTCTGCTCCATTGATCCGCAACACAAAATGATGTACCAATACTCGACTTCGGGTTGTGTCAAGGTGAAGATGGAATCCTACTCTCAAAATATTTTCCTATCAGGAATGTAGAGCGATTCCACTCTTATGCATTTAAGGCATCCCAGCTAAATGATTTGCCATTAAGGTAGTAGCTGGAGGATCCTTAAATGTGGAAGTTCATTAACCAATCCACTCTATTGAATGTCAATGGTGAGGGTGGATTGGAGGATGAACTCCCTTGAGAGAAAGGGCTTTGGATATAAGATGTAAGTTGAAACACACAAAAGCTCTCTCTTCTTTCTCTCACAGCAACAAAAGATAAGCTTTTTATATATGGCAAAAAGTTTCAACGGATATAAAACGGTCACATTTATGACAGAGTTGGATATCATCGAGCGTATAATCTCGATAGCATCGATTGTCTGCTCAATGACTCGGACTCAATGTCATACGCTTTTGAAACTCTTTGCCAATTGGTCGATGAATCGAAACTATTGTCGATGTCATCGAATTTCAAACTCCGATTCCATTGATGACAGGTTCGATCCATCGACACTTGAAAAATGAGAGAGACTTGATTTTAAAATATTTCAGGTTTTGATGAATGATCGGGGAACCATTGAGATCATCGTAATTTGAATGTCAATGATATCGAGATCAGAGTCGTGGCATCGATAAATCCAGCGGATTAGTCTTTAAGTTAATTGGACAGTTTATGACCTTGTTCGATGCAATCGACCTGGTGCCGATATCATCAATATTTGAATATCGATTCTATCGAAGGGCCCCCGATCATAGTTTAAAAAAATCCTGAAATATTTGTTGTAAGATAAGCGCGCCCTTGATTGATATCATCGATGGACTCCCGATGTTATCGATATTTGATTTCAGATCATATCGGAAGAGCATCGATATATCGAAGGAATTTGAGATTTTCATTAAAAAACAGGGGCGCCGGAAATCTGCCTGTCAATCTTATCGAGCCACTCTCGATGGACTCGAGATTTGAATATCGATGATATCGATAGGGGAATCGATATATCGATAAATCAGTCCAAATGAGTATTTAGTTGCTGGACATTTCAGTTCTTATATCGATGATATCGATAGGTGTATTGATACATCGATAAATCTGTCCAGATGAATATTTAGTTACTGGACACTTTTGGTCCTCACATCGATAATATCGTTAAGGGATCGAGGACATCAACAAAGCAGGTCGATCATATCGAGGGTGTTTCAATAAAATCGACAAGGCGAGAAAAACTTAGAGATTTTTATATTTCGAAAAAAGTTTTCTCACCTTAAAACCCTATGATTTCTAAGGATTTTCTTCACCTGGTGTTTTCGGTCATGGGATGTGAGGCTTTAGTTTTACCTGTGATGAGATTGCACACATCTGGTTGAGACCGACGCTTGAATTGATCTTCCCATCAGGCTCTGTAGACACTCTGACTCAACATTCACGTAACTTGATAAACTAGGGCACTTTCAATGTCTCCCTTTGTCAATTACGTAACAAAATCCCAAAACACCCTAGAATGTCCTAGACAAACACGCCCTAAATTGTGTGTACATGCTTTTATACAATTTTACAATTTTCTAACCCATGTACACACCTTAGCAGTTGCTCCCCCTTTCTTGTAAACTCTCCCTCGCTTGATGCAGTTGTTCCCCCTAACACCTGCGACAACATAGACCATTCAGGACCTGCAACAACATAGACCATTCGGGGTGTTTGCAAATGTTCTCCCCCTTTTTATCAATCATTGACAAAGATATCTCAGGTGATATTGACTGAAGAGTGAATTTATTGGGAGAACCGTCCAGAGAGAGAGAGAGAGAGAGAGAGAGTTAACTCAATTTAAGAAAGCATCAATTTCAGAACCTATGGATGCATTTTAGAGCAGTTTTCAATCACATGCAATCCATAACTTGATAAACCAGGGGAACGTAACACAAATATGGCAGGAAAAGTTCAAGCATTATATTCAACCATATTTAACAAAAAAAAAAAAAAAAAAAAAAAAAAACTACCCCAGACAGCAATAAATCCCAAGCAAAAAAAAAAAAACTGTTCAGTCCAATCAAAGAAATATATATATATATATATATATATTGCTCCACACAGCAGTAACCGATCAACCATCAACCAGAAACATCAAGTCCATGTATGAGCGCCCAAAAGTAACCATAATTAGCCCAATTGTGGGTAAAGACAACAAAAAAAAAAAAAACTTTACATGTTTAGAAGGCTATCATACGCACCAATGATAGCGAAGAACATTAAAAAAAAAAAAAAAGAAAAAGAAAAAAAAACTGATGTTCAATCGCGAGACAAGAGTAGGTTGTGTATGATAGCATGCATGAACCAGCATCACGGAGCAGAATGAGATGGCATTGTGTCGTCTTGTCGGCACGTCATCGGATCCACCAATTATTGAACCGTGCTCTGCACTCCTTGAACCATTCTTTCTAGGACTGTAAGTCTTTCTTTAACTGAGTTGATGTCTTTTTGAATCACCCCAATCCTGTCCAGCTTGAACCTTTTGCCATACCCGGCTGTTGATGTGGATGGAGCTGAATCGGGTCCAGGAGGTGCCTCTTCAGCCGTCGCAGTCCCTTCCATGGGATCACAACCTTCTCCTTCAACTTCTTCCGCCTGGATTTCTTCCTTGGGGTTCTCCTTGTACTCGTGAAACTCCAAATCCATTTTTTGGACATTTCTTTTATTAAAAACTTGGAGCGGGAATACCAGATCAGTAGTCAATGGGAACCCGATTTTGTTGCATATCATGCTGATAATCCAGGGGTATGGCAGATGAAGGTCCCTGGATGTGTGGATGGCGTTTACCAACTGAGAAACAAGCATAGTTGGAAGGCAAATCTTTGACCCTCTGACAACTGAGTATACGATCATGGTCATGAGGCTAGTGAGATCGGACCGGTTGGTACTTCTGGGATAGATGTTAGTAGTGAAGATACCATGTATAATCCGAAATCTAGGATCCTTATACCTAGATTTTAAGCATTCCCTTGATGTCAGGGGATGTCCCTACCATTGCAAAGATACTTAGTGACCTTGGATTGAATGTCCACGTTATTAAGATCCATCTCTGAGATACCTTCTGGGATCATGTTGAGTCTGATAGTTTCGGCTATCGTAGGCGGCGTGATAAACACATCATCACCACCCAAAAATACCATGACTAAAGGAGGGTTAGCCACCGGTGAATGACACGCAGCAAGGAAGTTGAGTGTTCTCTCAAGTTGGCATGGCCCACCAAAGTTCAGAACGAGCAGCCAATCTATTGCGGCAAACAGGGGTTCCAATTTGTATGCTTTGAGGCACTCCCTATCTACCCTTCTCTCTTGAATAAGCTTCCCACCCATGTATTTAGGTGGTCGTGAACTTGCTCCAGTTGGATGAGGTGGTGCTGGAGATTCGGTCTGGGACCCACCATGTGGAGTTTGTCTTGTTCTTTGCCTTGTGAGAATCCCACTTTCTTGGGCCCTTGCCCTGACTCTCGAGGCGAGTACCTTTTGTCGAGTGGCTATTGAAGATTTCCCAGGGCCGGATGCTACCCCTTTGTCCTTTCCCATATGGACAGATGGAATCTTAAACGATTTAGGAAGGACGAAAAAAAAGCTGACAAAACGACAAATACCTAAAAGAGAATGGACTCTTGACGTGTTAGAAGGGTATTACCCGATTTGTGGAATGATTTGAGTAGTCCAACGTGGCTCCAACTAATTTGGTCGAGAGAATCAAGCAGAGAAGGTGACAGTGAAACCATTGAGAAAATAACCCCCTTTTTCGTTTCGCTAGCTTTTATCAGGCGGCATCTGTCGATATGATCGACCATTGTTTCGATAATATCGAGAGGTTGCTTATCGATTCTATCGAGTCTATCTTCGATATCATTCTTGGCCACCCGACAATCCATATCCTAAGGAACCGTCGATAATATCAACCTTCTATCAATAAATCGAGAATGTCATATTGATAGTCATATCAAAGATGAAGATTTTTAGTTTTCAGGACGGATCTTCAAGTATACTTTTCATATCTTTATCAATAGTATACTCAGCAAAAATTATGTACACACACTGTACACAGCAAAATTATAAACATTTGAATGTTTATAAAAAAAAATGGAGGTGAAGTACCTCAGATATATCATTTGAAGTTCCGCAAAAATATTTCCTCATTTTAGCACCGATTTAGATTCTGATACATGATCTGAACTAATTCTTTCTTACCCATATTACTTTGTTAATTGATTTGGGTGATGATGGACGGGCATTGCTTCTATCCATATCCTTAAGAAGACTCTTGAAGTTCTGTATTTCTCTGGTTGACAATTTGTTAACATGATTCTGACCAGAGTTAGGTTGAGTCCTCCTAGGAGTTATTCATTCAAAATTATAATGGCCTAAATCACCACACAAATAACATGGTGGAGTTGTTCTGATTTTGCTTCCAGAAGCAGCAGATTTTTCAATTCTAGGAGCTGCATTTCCAGTCTTTGATTTATGTTTTTCATATCCAAGACCACTTTTATCTTTTCCAGGTCTTCCCATTCCTAACAGTTTCTCTAGCTTTTCGCCACTCTGGGAAAACTTGTAATTTATCTTGGCTATCTTGTTAGATTCTTCCAGATCAAACAGGAGTGTATGATTTTTGTTTTGAAGAAGCATATTTTTGTCTTTTAATAGCTCAACCTGTTTGTTCAGTTTTTCAGACTCGTTTTTAAGAAGAGTATTGACTTGTTCAAGTCTATCATTATCCATATGATATTGCTGCAGATAATTTATTAATTGTGTGTTGATTTCCAATGCTTTATCCAAATCTTTCTACAACAACTTACCTTTGTTTTCTATTATTCCAAGTCTCTTAAGGATACTGATACTATGAATATAGAGTTGATTATAAGCATCTTGTAGTTTATCCTCTTCAATTCTTCTTCTTCTTTTCCATTGTCGGATGAAGATGATTCCGTGGCTAGCTGTTCTTTCTCGTTCTCAGATTCAGTGGGGATGATTGAAGTAGTGGAGATCATGAGTATTTTCAATGATTTTTGATCTCCATCGCTTTCTGAGTCATTAGAATCTGAATTTGACTCATCAGTATCATCCCACGTGGCAGCCATAGCCTTACCCTTAGTTTTTCTATTTTGGCAATCAGTAGACAGGTGTCCATACTCGTGACAGGCATAGCATTATGGTTCTTTGGTTCTTCTACCAAATTTGCCTGTAGAGGGTTTGTTGTTCACCTTTCTTCCTTTGGAAGGCTGACCACGATTCTTTTGAAAGAATCTTCTGAATTTTTGTGCCAGCAAGGCCACTTCTTCATCTTCATCTTCCTTTTCACTTTCACTGTCCTTATGAATTGTTTTCTTTGAAGTTTTTAGGACAGTGTTTTTAGATTTTTTAGATTGTTTGAAGTGTAGTTCAAAAGTTTGTAGGGAACCTACCAGTTCTTCTACTTTGATTTCATCTATGTTCTTACACTCCTCAATTGTTGTAACCTTGGGATTAAATCGTTCCGGTAGGGATCTTAGAATTTTCTTACAAATTTTCGGTACCGGAACTTTCTCTCCCAATCCACCCATGGAGTTGCAAATTATATTTAACTTTGTGAAAAACTTCATAAATGTCTCATGCTCTTCCATTCTGAGACTTTTGAACTATGAAGTTAGGAATTGAAGTTTGGATCGCTTCACAGTGCTTGTGCCTTCATGGGTTGTTTCCAATAAATCTCATGCTTCCTTGGATGTCCCATACATACTTATCTGATTGAATATATCCTGGGACACGGCACAGTAGATAACATTCATAGCCTTGGCTTCAGATGTTTGTCTTTCTTTGTCGAATGTTGTTCACTTTTCTTTGGATTTGGGCTTTGTGATTGTTGTTCCACTATCAAGTATGATTTGTTCAATTGGTGGCATGTATCCACTTTTAACTGTCCCAAACATCATGATCCAAAGATCTCAGAAAGTAGTGCATCCTAGCTTTCCAGTATGCATAGTTTGAGCTGTCAAATACTGAAGGTCTAGTGACTGATGAGCCCTCTCCTTTGTCCATATTCCCAACTTCAGTCAAGATCACTCTCTATGCAGTGAAGCCCTTAAAGAGAGACCGGCTCTGATACCAATTGAAACGGAGGTAAAGACCGCACTAGTTAAAGAAGGAATATGCCAATATGTCCTAGAGGGGGGGTGAATAGGACTTTTGAAAGTTTTTATATTTTATTTGCAAATCCTACTTCACTAATCCTGTGATCATGCAAATATCAGGATTACTCAAATATAACTCTAATGACTTCTAAGCCTGGTAGAGGATCCAATCACTAACTATCTTAGAAGTAAGTAGTATGCAAGCTAGCTTATGATGGATAAGACTGTGTAGGTGTGTGTGGTGTGATCAAATATTCAGATGAGGAAGTATTAAAGTAAATCATACAATTATAAAAATAACAATTTCAAACACAGTCATTTTATAGTGGTTCGACGATAAGTCAACTCCACTCCCGGAAACCACACTCAACCCTTGAGTGTACCGGATTTCACTGAGGAGGTTTCACAATGGTTCACCTCTAACCTAAGGTTTTAAATCAGGTTCACCTTCAACCTTTATAACATACACTGAGGCTGACTGTTTATGCTCTCACGAATAAGGGTCAACACAACGCACCCACTTTTAGGCACACTGGCCAAGGATCTTCTATAAGACCCTACTGGAGGTTTTTACACTGTTGACCTTAAAACCTAAGGTTTTACCCAGTTCACCTAAAACCCAGAGTTTTACTGGTTCACTCCTAACCAGATGTTTATGCTCTCCGCAGAGCAAGGGTCCACACAATGCACCCACCACGTACACTCCCACCGGAGGCCTCCTTGAGGACTTCAAAGGGTGAGAACCACTTAAGACCCAATCCTAGAAAGGAATGATCACAAGTGTCCTCTTAGACTCTGGATACTTACAAATAAGCTGATGAGTCTCGTTTAGCTCAATGCCGAAGATCTCCTCCTCCTTGTTGATGAATAGTCTTCTGCTCCCTTGATCCGCAACACAAAATGATGTACCAATACTCGGCTTCGGGTTGGGTCAAGGTGAAAATGGAATCCTACTCTCAAAATATTTTCCTATCAAGAATGTAGAGCGATTCCAATCTTATGCATTCACGACATCCCATCTTAATGATTTGCCATTAAGGTAGTAGCTGGAGGATCCTTAAATGCGAAAGTTCATTCCCCAATCCACTCTATTGAATGTCAATGGTGAGGGTGGATTAGAGGATGAACTCCCTTGAGAGAAAGGGCTTGGATATAAGATGTAAGTTGAAACACACAAAAGCTCTCTTTTTTCTCTCACATCAACAAAAGACAAGTCCTCTATATATAGGCAAAAAGTTCCAACGGATATAAAACGGTTACATTTATGACAGAGTTCAATATCATCCCGTAGGTTTGATATCATCGAGCGTATACTCTCGATAGCATCGATGGTCTCCTCGATGACTCAGACTCAATGTCATATGCTTTTGAAACTCTTTGCCAATTGGTCGATGAATCAAAACTATTGTCGATGTCATTGGATTTCGAACTCCGATTCTATCAATGACAGGTTGATCCATCGACACTTGAAAAATGAGAGAGACTTAATTTTGAAATATTTCAGGTTTTTATGAATGATCGGGGAACCATCGAGATCATCGGAATTTGAATGTCGATGATATCGAGATCAGAGTCGAGGCATCAATAAGTCCAGCGGATTTGTCTTTATGTTTGTTGGACAGTTTATGACCTTGTTCGATGCAATTGACCTGGTGCCGATATCATCGATATTTAAATATCAATTTTATCGAAGGGCTCCGATCATAGTTTAAAAACATCCTGAAATATCTGTTGTAAGATAAGCACGCCCTCGATCGATATCATTGATGGACTCCCGATGTTATCGATATTTGATTTCAGATCATATCGGAAGAGCATCGATATATCGAAGGAATTTGAGATTTTCATTAAAAAAATAGGGGCGCCGAAAATCTGCCTGTCAATCTTATTGAGCCTCTCTCGGTAGACTTGATATTTGAATATCGATGATATCGATAGGGGAATCGATATATCGATAAATCAGTCTAGAAGAGTATTTAGTTGCTGGACATTTTCAGTTCTTATATCGATGATATCGATAGGTGTATCGATACATCGATAAATCCGTCTAGATGAATATTTAGTTGCTGGACACGTTTGGTCCTCACATCGATAATATCGTTAAGGTATCGAGGACATCGACAGAGTAGGTCGATCATATCGAGGGTGTTTCGATAAAATCGACAAGGCGAGAAAAACTTAGAGATTTTTCTATTTCAAAAAAAGTTTTCGCACCTTAAAACACTATGATTTATAACTTGTTTTTAAGAGTTTTATTGACCTGGTGTTTTGGGTTATGGGATGTGAGGTTTTAGTTTTACCTGTGACGAGCTTCCACACATCCTGTTGAGGGAGACGCTTGAATTGATCTTCCTATCAGGCTCTGTAGACACTCTGACTCAACATTCACATAACTTGACAAACCGGGGCACTTTCAATGTGTGCTTCACATCTCAGATTGAGTCGGCCAACGTAAAAGAAGCTCTTGTTGATGAAAATTGGATAGTAGCTATGCAAGATGAACTTAATCAATTCGTAAGGAATGATGCATGGTACTTAGTTCCTAGACCTAATGATAAACACATTATTGGAACTAAATGGATCTTTAAAATTAAATCTAATGAACTTGGTAACATTATAAGAAAGAAGGCTAGACTAGTTATACAAGGGTATACTCAAATAGAAGGCATAGATTATGATGAAACCTTTGCCCGTAGCGCGTCTTGAATCTATCATACTATTTATATCCATCGCTTGTTACAAAAAGTTTAAAATTTACCAAATGGATGTTAAGAGTGCTTTCTTGAATGATGATCTACATGAAGAAGTATATGTAGAACAACCTATTGGTTTGGAAGACCCTAAACATTTTGATCATGTTTATCGCCTGAAAAAGGCACTCTATGGATTGAAACAAGCTCCCAGGGTGTAACGCCCTGAAATTCGGGGGTCGAGTATGAACTCAACACCCGAGTTCTAACGCATCACTTATGCAACATACACAATGCTGGTTAAATGTTGTCTGAGTTAGCGCAATAAACATGAACGAGATTAAACAAAACAGTAATTCATACTCCAGTTCAATTGTATATAAGCAAGCAGAAGACTGAAATTTTATATTCAAGTATGTAAAGTAACAAAATTTTCTGAACTCTAGAGTATGAGTACTAGCTGAGAACCAATATACATGTATTGTTTTTAAGTCAAAACCCAAAATACAATCCTCAAAAGAGGCCCTGAGAATCCCGCGATGCAGCCGGCCTAAGCGAAGCCGTCAGAGTACTGCATGAAGGAGAACTCCTCCTGGTCCTCATCAAAGTCGGGCTCTGGCTCCTGAACCAAGGCGCCCTCTATACCTGCGACAGAGTCTGGTGGGTGTTGCAAACACCGTCCCGTAACATGGGAGTGAGTAGCTAACTCAGTGGAACAATTAAAGCATAAGTTAAACATGTTATCAAATCAATCAAGCAGTAATGATAAAGCAGTACAAATCAAGCATTTCTAACTATTCTTGTTAAGTGCAAAATGATATGACATGATGCTATATGCCCTTGCCAAACCACCCTCAAGCGACATCATCTTACGTTCGCGAATGTTAACTCCCTCAGTGCGCCACATCTACAAAGCACATGCGGTGCGATGATGCTCATGATTACCGAGTTATTATTAGTCCATTTCAACCAGCAGTATTGGGAAACTAAGGTACCTCCCTTGTATCATTCCCAAACATGATCCATTATAGGATCGTCAATCCTAGTTAATCTCATACGATATTATGGTTTGAGAAGCGTAGTGAAGGCATCGCAAAGGGCTCGTCACCCGTCAGCGCGGATACAGGTCTCACCGTATGCGGCTCAATTGCTGGCCGTCAGCTCGAGTACAGGTCTCACCGTACTCGGCTCAATCACTAGCCGTCAGCTCAAGTACAGGTCTCACCGTACTTGGCTCAACTCACACTCTAGTTGCTGTGAAAGACTCGTCGCCAATCACAGACTCTTTGAGTGTACTCGGTGATACCACGGAGGGCTCGTCGCCCGTCAGCACGAGCACAAATCTCACCGTACTCGGCTCTCGCCGAAGTATCGATAGCTCGAATACAGTGTCTCATACCACCGTATTCGGCTCACGAGTTGGTTGTGCAATGGTCACTACGGGGAGGCACAAGGCCCTAGCGTAGGCCGACAGCTCGACCACGATGTCCCATACCACCATGCCCGGCTCATGCGACTTAGCGGATCTAGGTACCATGGTTAAACGGGGATCGCCACTGGTAAGTTTGGTAACCTAGGTTCAAGCATAACGACCAAACAGGGTGAACACACAATTACACTTTAGTTTAGTTGGCGAGCCTGACTAGCTCGAGCGCACCACAAGTTGAACGATATGGAGCGCAAAAGCACTCCGTGTGGCCAACCACTATCGCCAACCGAGGTACGACTCGGGTTCGCCAGACACGTCCTTGGTGGCGACATGAATCTCAGCCACAATCGCAAGTCTGGTACCGAATGTGTGGACTAAATACATAGTCCCAAACTCAAACAGTTTTCATTGATAGCATGTGAAGTAAAGCATGATACAAGCAATATAAGCATGTTAGTAGGCATGTTATAAAGCATGAAGTAAAACATGAAGTCAAGCATGTTGCAAAGCATGTTGTAAGGCATGTGATAAAGCACTATCCCCATAGGGATACAATTGTGTGCGCATTACAAATGAGTGGTTGCGGTGAACCACCGCATGGAGGGGATCCTACATGTCTCTAAAGGAGTCGAAAATCCCATATCAACGCCTAACTAAGGCACTAGTACATACACATGTACACATACAAGCATTTGTACAAACACTTAGAATACACTATTCCAACATACATGACGTATGTTAGCCAAGTTCGTGTTAGGGCTGTCCCTTCGCCACGAGAGTATTTTTCCCGTGTATATCGTAATCATACAGCAAATAATCATTACAATTGTATTTCCAAAATCCGCACATATGCAGTATTTCTTGAATACACAATTTCAACATATTAGGCATTTACAAGCGGACATGTATTTTAGCGATTCCTTTCGCCAAACTAGCATTTTATCCACATATGATATAATCAAACATTAAATAAACATGTCAAACATTTTTCCAAGAAAAATACGTATACTGTATTTCTACGTATATCTAGAGTATGTGAAATTCCATATTCTTTATCGCTAATCGAAACAGGAAACGGAAAGCACTTTGTACATGTGCATTTGCATGCAGATCATGAATATATCATTATCTGACATTGAAAGCGTTGAAAAACGTAACTTATACGCTTAAAGTCCTCACCTCAGCCCTTGGAATTCCAATGAATCAGCAAGGGTGTTGGAGCTTCCGTATACGGGAGTTTCCTAGCCTAAAGAGCGGAACCGATTAGCCTTTGCATAACCTACCACTATCCAACCTCAAATCAGACCTAGGGTTAGGGTTTCTTACCTTCAAATGGGATGGACACCGCCGGGAAAACCCCTAGAATAAGGCGGTGTAGGCCGTGGGATGAGTGGAAGCAGCAGGAGGAAGATCGGCTTCAATCTCCAAGCTTTTCTCTCTCTTTTCTCTCTCTCTCTCTCTAAGGGTTTGCTCCCAAATTCGTATGGCTGTGAGAGGGGCTGTTCTAAGCCCCTTTTATAGCCAAGAACATGTCCAAAATAGACTCAGGTTCAAGGGCGGCTGCATATATAGGCAGTTCGCCACTTTCCAAGCTCAAAAGGTATGTTCTGGTGGCCCTCCTTGAGCCAAACGTCAGACTTAAGCTCACCATCTATGGATCCATGTGGGATTTCGTTTTCGACTCGATCGGATTCCCAGATCACACGTGGCGGACCACTTTCAGTTCAACGGTCAGTGGGCCACGATCAGAAATTCTAAGTACATGTAAATTTTCCTGAAATTTTTCTTAATCCGAGGGTGTAATTTGGTCTGATTCCGATGGTCAGGTTGCTTAATACTGACGCGCAACCGAATGATGCCAGATCACTATTCCAGATATTTTTATTTGGATGGGAATAGTGTTTTTCACACTCCCTCGCTCCGGAGTGAAAAGAATGGCCGTGGGACATCGAAATCATCTGATTTTTAAGATGACTGTCAAGCCCAGTGGGGCGGTCCTGGTTCCTTAGCTTCGTGTTAATCGGACTCCCGATGTGCGATCTAGATCTAATACGAAGTTTCATTTCATTCCCGAGAGCAGCCGGGTAATGAGTTTGGCTTTAGACTTTAGGGTAACCTAGAGTCACTAATTTTGCAAGTTTTGGGTCTTACAGAACGTATTTAAAGCGATCCCAACGGATTTCATGGCTAACCGAGTTTAGTACTTAGTTAACTTTGTTAAATTTCTAAGAGATTTAATCCTACGTGATTTCTGGTCGAGGTGGTACTCGACCCAAATGTACGGAAATTTACAGGTCGTTACAATCTACCCCCCTTAAACAAAAAATTTCGTCCTCGAAATTTATACCTTTTCGTAGTCCTCGAGAATCTGAGGATAGTTCTTTCTAACCTCGGCCTCAGTCTCCCAGGTAGCTTCTTCCTCGGAATGATGTGTCCAAAGCACCTTCACAAGTGGGAAGACCTTGCTACGTAGTACCTGCTCCTTCCTATCAAGGATACGCGTCGGCCGCAGCTCGTACGTAGCATCCTCACTCAACTGTACCTGCTCCCATCTGATGATGTGCGCAGGATCAGGAACGTACTTCTTCAGCATAGAGACATGAAATACGTTGTGTACAGAAGCAAGCGGTGTAGGCAAGGCGAGACGATACGCCACATCACCCACTCGATCCAGTATCTGAAATGGACCGATAAATCTCGGTGTGAGCTTCCCCTTCTTTCCGAACCGAAGGACTCCTTTCATAGGGGAAACTCGAAGGAACACATGATCCCCGACCTCGAACTCCAGCGGTCGCCGCCTCGTATCGGCGTAACTCTTCTGCCTGCTCTGCGCTGTGAGTAATCGACGCCTGATGATGTCTATCTTCTCTGTAGTCGTCTGGACCAACTCCGGGCCAACCAGGCTACGCTCGCCAACCTCTGCCCAACAGTGCGGTGCCCTACAAGGTCGACCATATAGAGCCTCATATGGCGCCATGCCAATAGTCACCTGGAAGCTGTTGTTGTAGGCGAACTCTGCGTACGGAAGACAGTCATCCCAGCTGTCCTTGAAGTCCAACAAACATGCTCGCAACATATCCTCCAGAATCTGATTTACCCGCTCTGTCTGCCCATCAGTGAGGATGAAACGCTGTACTGAACTTCAACTTCACACCCATCGCCTCCTGGATACGAGTCCAGAAGATGGATGTGAACTGCGTGTCTCTGTCCGACACGATCTCTAAGGGAACTCCATGCAGACGGACGATCTCTCTGATGTACAGTCTAGCCAGCTCGTCTGCAGAGTTCGTAACTCTGATAGGGAGGAAATGGGCCGATTTGGTCAACCGGTCCACAATCACCCAAATAGAATCGTGTCCATTCCTCGTCTTCGGCAGCCCTGATATGAAGTCCATGGAGATGAAGTCCCACTTCCACTCCGCTATAGGCATGGGCTGAAGTAGTCCAAGAGGTCGACGATGTTCTGCCTTGACCTGCTGACACGTCAGACATCGAGACACATACTCAGCAATGTGGGCCTTCATGTTATCCCACCAATAAGTCTGTCTCATATCCTGGTACATCTTCGTGCTACCAGGATGCATCGCAAGCTTTGAGTTATGGGCAGACTCGAGAAGCTCGCGTCTCAAGTCAGCCACATCAGGAACACATAGGCGGCCACGGAATCGTAAATCCCCATCAGAACCAACTCTCCACTCGGAGTCCACGGCGTCGCTAGCCTGCTCTCGAAGCTCAGACAGCCGAATATCGCCCTTTTGGGCCTCAACAATCCTGTCGTCAATAAGTGGCCGCACCCGAACGTGCGCAACACACTCAAAAGGCTCCTCGACAGTGAGTCTCTGCTCAAAGTCGAGCACAAACTCCATCATGTCCCACTCGGCTATCATCAGCGGTGCCGCAAATGCAATCGCCTTCTTGCGGCTCAACGCGTCTGCCACAAGGTTCGCCTTGCCAGGATGGTAGGAAACCTCGAACTTGAAGTCCTTCAAGGTCTCCATCCATCGGCGCTGTCTCATATTCAAATCCCGCTGTGTGAATATGTATTTAAGGCTCTTGTGGTCGCAGAAAAGCTCAAACTCCTCACCGTAGAGGTAATGTCTCCAAAGCTTCAATGCAAAGATGACAGCTGCCAACTCCAGGTCATGCGTAGGGTAATTCTCCTCGTGCTTCCTTAATTGTCTCGAGGCATACGAAATCACCCTATCCTTCTGCATCAGAACACAACCCAAACCAACGCGAGACGCGTCAGTATATACCGTGTACTTCACCCCTTGCTCTGGCAATGGACATCAACTTGTCCTTCAGCTCCTTATAAGCTGCCTCCGCCTTCTCATTCCAGGCGAACTTCAGATCCTTCCGAGTCAACTGAGACAATGGCCTGGCAATCTTCGAGAAGTCCCGAATAAAACGTCTGTAATACCCAGCCAGACCAAGGAAACTCCTCACCTCAGTAACCGATTCAGGCTGCTGTCAATCCTGAACCGCGGCCACCTTAGCAAGGTCCACTGCTATCCCATCCTTGGACACTACATGTCCCAGGAACTTGACTTCCTCCTGCCAGAAGTCGCACTTCTTGTAATGCGCAAACAACTGGTTCTTCTCCAACGTACCCAATACTGCTCGCAGGTGCTCCTCGTGCTCCTCTTGACTCGTGGAGTATATCAAGATGTCATCGATAAAGACGATGACGAATCGGTAAAGGAAGGGCCGAAATATCCGGTTCATTAGATCCATGAACCTGGCTGGTGCGTTCGTCAGACCGAACGACATCACCAAGAACTCATAGTGCCCGAAGCACGTCCTGAAGACTGTCTTCTGTACATCCTCTTCTCTCACGCGCAACTGGTGGTACCCTGACTGAAGGTCAATCTTCAAGAAATACTTCGCCCCCCTCAACTGATCAAACAGATCATCTATCCTGGGCAGAGGATACTTGTTCTTCACTGTGACCTGGTTCAGCCTACGGTAATCAATACACAACCGTAGCGACCCGTCCTTCTTCTTCACGAACAAAACAGGTGCTCCCCAAGGAGACACACTAGGTCGAATAAAACCTTTCTCTACAAGTTCGTCAATCTGTTTCAGCAGCTCCTCCATCTCACATGGAGGCATACGATAAGTCGGCAACGAGATGGGCATCGCACCAGGCGTAAGGTCAATCGTAAAATCAATCTCGCGCCGAGGAGGTAAGCCAGGAATAGTCTTAAAGACTCCAACAAACTCCCGAACCACTGGCGTACCCTCCAGTGTCGGACCATCAATCGGCACAAGTAAAGCAGCATAACAATTAACTCGACAGGGCCAACTGACTTGCACCGGGAACGTGAAAGCTGTGCCGTCAGGTCTATAGGCAGTCACGATCCGAGTATCGCAATCTATTTCCGCCCTCATCTTGGCGAGCCAATCCATGCCAAGTATAACGTCGTAGTGCCATAGCGGAGCAACAATAAGGTCGACGAGCACTGTGCTGCTACCCAAAACTATCGCGCAACCCTCGCATAACCGTGTGACATCCGAGAAGGTCCCAGTGGCCGTAGTGAGTCTCGTTCCCTTAGTGGGAACAGTATGCAAAGATAAACGTTTCACCGCCCCACAAGAAATGATAGAGATAGTGGATCCAGTGTCCACCAGTAAAGAAAGGGGAGTACCATGGATATGAGCCGTACCCTCGAAAGCCGTCGGTGCCGATATCGACGTCTCTGGTGCCTCAGCAACAAGGGTATGTACACGAGCCTGCTGCTGGCGGTTCGGCTGAGGAGTCATGGGTCGCTGTGGCGGCCTGAAAAACGGCACAGGAGGTCGGAATGAAGGATGTGCAGGAGCAGTCTGTAGCGGTGGAGCTGATATGGCCTGTGGATAAGGGCGACCCAATATCTGCGGTGGCGTAAATCCGCTAGCCCTCATGCGCGAGAAGCAGCTCTCAGCAGGGTGTCCTGGTTTCCCGCAAAACGTGCAGGTCACCAATGGGCGTCTCAAAGGAATAACTGGCGATGCGGCTCTGGGCGGTGAATCAGCACGAGGCCTCTTGCCGAGGAACGGCCTGCTTTGCACATCTGGCCGCGGTCTCGTAACCACAGTACCGCGGGAACGTGCCAGTCGATCAACGTCCTGCTCAGCCCTCATCGACATGTGTACTAGATCGGCATAAGACGGTATAGTAACGCAGCACATCTTCGACCGAATGTCCGGTCACAACCCCTTAGAAAAACGTCGAATCCGCATCTGCTCATCTGCGAGTATAGTCGGCACATAGCGACCCAACTCTATGAAGCGGTGCTCGTACTCAGTGACTGACATGCCTCCCTGCCTGAGGCGTAGAAACTCGTTCTCCCGCTCATGCCTGTACGTCTGCGGGTAGTACTTCTCGTGGAACCTGAATTTAAAAGCTGTCCACGTCCACACATACCCTATTGCGACAAAATGCAGCACACTATCCCACCATAGACTGGCCTCCTTCTCAAACATGAAGGTGGTCAACTCGACCTGCTCCTGCTCCGTACAGTGGAGCATCCGTAGCATCTTAGAGATGCGGTCAAGCCAGTACTCAGCCTCCTCGGGTCTATGAGAACCCGTAAATGTGGGAGGCCTCAAGCGCTGAAATCGCTCGAGTAATCCACGCGTACCAACATCTCCAATATGGTACGCAACAGGTGAAGGCGGAGGTGCGACCTCAGCCTGAGCAGGAGGCTCAACAGTCTCGGCTGGGCGTGTAGGTGGTGGAGGTGGAGCCGCACTGCCACCCTGAGATAAGACTGTCATGAGCTGCTGGGGTGCTGCTGCTGCATCAGCAACAACATCATCTGCCCAAACCTGTCAGGAGGTGGAGCAGCCTGTGGCTCATGTGGGGCCGAAGAAGATGCCCGGTTCTGCTCACGAACTGGGGGTGTAAACGGCGGTAGTCCACCAGAAGAACCAGCAGGAGGCTGGCCTGAGCCTGAACCCGGCTCAGCAGGACCACCCCTGCGGGAAGGAGCCTGATCCATAGAGTCAGTGAGCAAGAGGGGTGTCGTGCGCCTCGTATAATATCGTGGCATGCCTATACAACATAAGGTACAACACACGTAAGACAAGGCATAGCAGCACCATACACAAGCACTTAAGCATTCCACACACTTCATAGCAAAAGAGGCTGTATGCATTTCATTTACCCAAAATGTCACAATACATGGAATACAGAGTTACATTAATCATGACAGAAAATACATGTGAGCCAATTTCATCCAGAACTTCAAACACTTAAAACATACTACTAACTACTACATCCATCAACCTGAAAGCACAACCAAAAGCAGAAAGAAAACAAGCATCAGGACATCATCTGCTTCCTTCCCCACTCTCTTCTTCTTCACTCTCTATTTCATCCTCACTCTCCTCATGTCGGGCTCGTCTTCGCCGAGCCCCAAGTTCCATCTAATGGAGAGTACTATTGTCGATCTCATGAATCGGTGTCGGCCTTTCCATCCCAAGACTGTAGCCATACTCCCGTGCGATCCTGCATACGAGTCGGCCGAAAGGAAGCGAACCAGAGTTTCTAGTGGAGCATGCCATGTCCACTATCTGTCGCAACACGTATGTAGGCACGCATAAGTTCACTCTCTGCTCCACTTGATACAGAAAGTCTACCATGAGTCGTGTACACTAGCTGCGATTACTGTGCTGGGGGTAGAGGTTGTATTGTGATCTAGACACGTCGTGGGATGGTCTAGAAGTGATTTGGGATAGATTCGTGCGATTAAGGTTGAGTATGAACTCGATCAAAACGCTCGTTTTCGATACACTTCGCCAAATGGCGAAATCTGGGAAACCTAGGACTGTTTCTACATGTTCTCGCACCCTCCTAGGTTGAAAAACGTCAGCATACGTCATGGGAACATAACTCAGCTCCGGTTTAATCAAAATCATGCTCTGATACCAACTTGTAACGCCCTGAAATTCGAGGGTCGAGTATGAACTCAACACCCGAGTTCCAACGCATCACTTATGCAACATACACAATGCTGGTTAAATGTTGTCTGAGTTAGCGCAATAAACATGAACGAGATTAAACCAAAACAGTAATTCATACTCCAGTTCAATTGTATATAAGCAAGCGGAAGACTAAATTTTATATTCAAGTATGTAAAGTAACAAAATTTCTGAACTCCAGAGTATGAGTACTAGCTGAGCACCAATATACATGTATTGTTTTTAAGTCAAAACCCAAATACAATCCTCAAAAGAGGCCCTGAGAATCCCGCGATGCAACCGGCCTAAGCGAAGCCGTCAGAGTACTGCATGAAGGAGAACTCCTCCTGGTCCTCATCAAAGTCGGGCTCTGGCTCCTGAACCAAGGCGCCCTTTATACCTGCGACAGAGTCTGGTGGGTGTTGCAAACACCGTCCCGTAACGTGGGAGTGAGTAGCTAACTCAGTGGAACAATTAAAGCATAAGTTAAACATGTTATCAAATCAATCAAGCAGTAATGATAAAGCAGTACAAATCAAGCATTTCTAACTATTCTTGTTAAGTCCAAAATGATATGACATGATGCTATATGCCCTTGCCAAACCACCCTCAAGCGACATCATTTTACGTTCGCGAATGTTAACTCCCTTAGTGTGCCACATCTACAAAGCACATACGGTGCGATGATGCTCATGATTACCGAGTTATTATTAGTCCATTTCAACCAGCAGTATTGGGAAACTAAGGTACCTCCCTTGTATCATTCCCAAACATGATCCATTATAGGGTCGTCAATCCTAGTTAATCTCATACGATATTATGGTTTGAGAAGCGTAGTGAAGGCATCGCAAAGGGCTCGTCACCCGTCAGCGCGGATACAGGTCTCACCGTATGCGGCTCAATTGCTGGCCGTCAGCTCGAGTACAGGTCTCACCGTACTCGGCTCAATCACTAGCCGTAAGCTCAAGTACAGGTCTCACCATACTTGGCTCAACTCACACTCTAGTTGCTGTGAAAGACTTGTCGCCAATCACAGACTCTTAGAGTGTACTCAGTGATACCACGGAGGGCTCGTCGCCCGTCAGCACGAGCATAGATCTCACCGTACTCGGCTCTCACCGAAGTATCGACAGCTCGAATACAGTGTCCCATACCACCGTACTCGGCTCACGAGTTGGTTGCGCAATGGTCACTACGGGGAGGCACAAGGCCCCAGCGTGGGCCGACAACTCGACCACGGTGTCCCATACCACCATGCCCGGCTCATGCGACTTAGCGGATCTAGGTACCATGGTTAAACGGGGATCGCCACTGGTAAGTTTGGTACCCTAGGTTCAAGCAGTAGCGACCAACAGGGTGAACACATAATTACACTTCAGTTTAGTTGGTGAGCCTGACTAGCTCGAGCGCACCACAAGTTGAGCGATATGGAGGCAAAAGCACTTCGTGTGGCCAACCACTATCGCCAACCGAGGTACGACTCGGGTTCGCCAGACACGTCCTTGGTGGCGACATGAATCTCAGCCACAATCACAAGTCTGGTACGGAATGTGTGGACTAAATACATAGTCCCAAACTCAAACAGTTTTCATTGATAGCATGTGAAGTAAAGCATGATACACAAGCAATATAAGCATGTTAGTAGGCATGTTATAAAGCATGAAGTAAAACATGAAGTCAAGCATGTTGCAAAGCATGTTGTAAGGCATGTGATAAAGCACTATCCCCATAGGGATACAATTGTGTGCGCATTACAAGTGAGTGGTTGCGGTGAACCACCGCATGGAGGGGATCCTACATGTCTCTAAGGGAGTCGGAAATCCCATATCAGCGCCTATCTAAGGCACTGGTACATACACATGTACACATACAAGCATTTGTACAAACACTTAGAATACACTATTCCAACATACATGACGTATGTTAGCCAAGTTCGTGTTAGGGCTGTCCCTTCGCCACGAGAGTATTTTTCCCGTGTATATCGTTATCATACAGCAAATAATCATTACAATTGTATTTCCAAAATCCGCACATATGCGGTATTTCTAGAATACACAATTTCAACATATTAGGCATTTACAAGCGGACATGTATTTTAGCGATTCCTTTCGCCAAACTAGCATTTTATCCACATATGATATAATCAAACATTAAATAAACATGTCAAATATTTTCTCAAGAAAAATACGTATACGGTATTTCTACATATATCTAGAGTATGTGAAATTCCATATTCTTTATCGCTAATCGAAACAGGAAACGGAAAGCACTTTGTACATGTGCATTTGCATGCAGATCATGAATCTATCATTATCTGACATTGAAAGCGTTGAAAAACGTAACTTATACGCTTAAAGTCCTCACCTCAGCCCTTGGAATTCCAATGAATCAGCAAGGGTGTTGGAGCTTCCGTATACGGGAGTTTCCTAGCCTAAAGAGCGGAACCGATTAGCCTTTGCATAACCTACCACTATCCAATCTCAAATCAGACCTAGGGTTAGGGTTTCTTACCTTCAAATGGGATGGACACCACCGGAAAAACCCCTGGAATAAGGCGGTGTAGGCCGTGGGATGAGTGGAAGCAGCAGGAGGAAGATCGGCTTCGATCTCCAAGCTTTTCTCTCTCTTTTTTCTCTCTCTCTCTAAGGGTTTGCTCCCAAATTCATATGGCTGTGAGAGGGGCTGTTCTAAGCCCCTTTTATAGCCAAGAACATGTTCAAAATAGACTCAGGTTCAAGGGTGGCTGCATATATAGGCAGTTCACCACTTTCCAAGCTCGAAAGGTATATTCTGGTGGCCCTCCTTGAGCCAAACGTCAGACTTAAGCTCACCATCTATGGATCCACGTGGGATTTCGTTTTCGACTCGATCGGATTCCCAGATCGCACGTGGCGGACCACTTTCAGTTCAACGGTCAGTGGGCCACGATCAGAAATTCTGAGTACATGTAAATTTTCCTGAAATCTTTCTTAATCCGAGGGTGTAATTTGGTCTGATTCCGACGGTCAGGTTGCGTAATACTGACGCGCACCGAATGATGCCAGATCACTATTCCAGATATTTTTATTTGGATGGGAATAATGTTTTTCACACTCCCTCGCTCCGGAGTGAAAAGAATGGCCGTGGGACATCGGAATCATCTGATTTTTGAGATGACTGTCAAGCCCAGTGGGGCGGTCCTGGTTCCTTAGCTTCGTGTTAATCGGACTCCCGATGTGCGATCTAGATCCAATACGAAGTTTCGTTTCATTCCCGAGAGCAGCCGGGTAATGAGTTTGGCTCTAGACTTTAGGGTAACCTAGAGTCACTAATTTTGCAAGTTTTGGGTCTTGCAGAACGTATTTAAAGCGATCCCAACGGATTTCATGGCTAACCGAGTTTAGTACTTAGTTAACTTTGTTAAATTTCTAAGGGATTTACTCCTACGTGATTTCTGGTCGAGGTGGTACTCGACCCATATGTACGGAAATTTACAGGTCGTTACACAGGGCATGATATGAGAAGTTGACTAAGTTTTTACTAAGTTATAACTTTATAATGGGGAATGTTAATAAGACACTTTTTGTAAAGAAACACAATGATCATATACTGATAATACAAATATATGTTGATGACATTATCTATGGATCTACCTGTTCTAACATGATTGTTGAGTTTGCAGATTTAATAAAGTCAAAATTTGAACTGAGCATGGTTGGAGAACTGAACTATTTCTTAAGTTTGTAAATAAAATAACTTCCTAATGGGTTCTTTATCTATCAAACCAATACGCTCTAAATTTGGTTAAAAAGTTTGGATTTGAGAGTGAGAAAATTTTTGATACTCCTATGAGTACGACACTTAAACTCTCTAAGGATTCAACTGGTAAAAGTGTAGATCCTAAGTTGTATCGCAGCATGATAGGTAGTTTATTATATTTAACTACAAACCGACCTGATATTGCATTCAACGTAGGAATTTGTGTTAAATATCAATCGGACCTTAAAGAGTCCCACCTGATTGCTATAAAGTGCACTTTAAGATATGCCGCAAGTTAGGCCAAACTTGGCCTTTAGTATCCTCATGATACTAATGTTCAATTAGCCGGTTATTCGGATGTTGATGACCGCAAGTCAACCAGTGGTCGATGTTTTTATGTCGGGAACTGTCTGGTTTCATAGCATAGTAAGAAAAAGAGTTCCATATAACTTTCCACAGCTGAGGCTGAGTATATTGCAGCCGGTAATGCATGCACCCAGCTTGTGTGGATGAAGAGAATGTTAAGTGATTACGGATTTGCGCAAAATACTATGGTTTTGTATTGTGACAATTCTAGCGCAATTAACATTTCTAAAAATCCAATTCAGCATTCAAGAAGTAAGCATATTGACATTAGATATCATTATATTTGTGAATTAGTAGAAGATAAGATTATTTCAGTGGATTATATTCAGACATGTAACATCCCGGATTTTCACTGTTTTGGATTTCCAAAAATCTTTGATTTTTTTTTAATTAACTTATACTATCACGTACTGACCATTAGCACTCAATGTTAGCTTATACATGAGCTAATTAATCCAAGATTAGCCCAATTTAATAGACCAGACAGGCCGTGATAAGGCCTGGTGCGGGCCGCCAAGCCAGATGGCTGTTTACACTTAAAGATGGCCCGTGTGGGCCACCCAGCAACCGAGGAGGGTTAGAAAATCTAAAACTTTAGAAATCATAGATCTCACTGGGCTTGTAGTCCATCGCGGACTACGGACCCAGTGGACACCCAGAAGTACCATCTGGCGCTTGCCCAATGCGCCCTACCAATGCCAGATTAAAATCTGGCACTAACAAAAGAAACTGAGACTCCGGGCCTTCCAGCTGTCGGATTTCTTCCAAATTTACGGGGAAGGTTTAATGTATTTTCAACGCCTGCCCACCAAATCTGGACCCCGATCGTGGTACGATGACCGTTGATCGTAAATCGGACCCGTGCGATCAAACCCCATATCCGATCGCTCCCAAATTTTGCATGACCCTTCATCGGGCCATGAATCACTTACCCTATAAATTTCATGGCCAGAGGGCCACTAGAAATGCCCCATCAATCAAAATGGCCCCCAAAAGGCCACTTAAAGGTCAGAAACGCTTGCTCAGATCATATATCCGTTCATCCGTTCGCCCTAAATTTTTACATGGGCCCTAATTGGGCCATAAGACACTTACCCACCGAATTTGGTGGCTTAGGGGGCGTTAGGACCATCCCAACTTCAATAGGGAGCCCTAGAAGGCTAGTTTGGGAAATTGTGGGAACTTAAGTGATTTGAGTCGTCCACTCTTATGCCAAGTTGAGGATTTCGGACCGTCGGTTTATTACCAAACTTTACCCTTGAATTAAGGATATTTCTCCGCTCACATCCGTATAGCCGTGGCCCCGATCGACCATCGGTGACCGTTGAACAGACTTCTAATCATATTGGTCGATCGGCGCTTCGGAATGGCGGGCCGATTGTGTCCATACGTAGATCATCATTAGGACTAACTATCCTACGGTGTATATCGACTAGTACACCCCATAGGCTAGAAAAACCCTCCCATAGGGTTAGTATAGTAAAGACCCAACACTTGGGGCCAATTGTACCAAAACTGGCACTATATAAAGGGTTTCATTGGGCACCCCTCTCCCCATACGATTTTGCCCTAAGAAAAAAGGGGGAAGAAAGAAGAGAGAAAAGGGAGAAGAGAAAGAGGAGAAAGGAGGAGGAAGAGAGAGTGAAGAAGGAGGAGTGTGGACCCTAGATCGAGGTGGGGCCCAAGGAAGCCAATCTTGCATCTTCCCACCTCTTTTCTAAGAAGAAACCTCACCCCACAACCGCTATTTCGTCCGTTGAGCAACTAGGTAAGCTCCATTCCCTATTTTCTTTGAAACCCTTGTGATGAGGGAGATTTACTTGGGATTCTAACAAGCAAGTGGTCGCCTTTAGGGATTTCGACCGATCTACCCCGAAATCCACATCTCCTAGGTCGTTTCCAAGCCTCCAACGAATCCGAAGCTGCGGACTATTGTGCTTAGGTGGCCTTGCACACAATTTTAGTATGGGTTTAATGATTTTGATTGCTTGGATGCTATGATTGAATAATCTAGAGAAACCCTAGGAGTTGTATATTGTTGGAATTGTATGGATTGCATGCTTAAATTTCATATTTGTGTTAATCTTGCCTCTCACATGATTTGATATGAATTGATGATCTCATGTTTATGTCATGTTTGGTTTTCTTCACATGATGTTGCCCTAGCATGTATGTCTTACTAATCCTTATGCAATTTGGCTCTATGAGATGTAGGAAGTACTTAACTTCCTCATCAACCCACACAACACACTTGCACTTGAATTTTACACATTGTAGCTTTGCTTGGTAGGAATTATGAGTTTTATGTTGCAAAATATGAATGTGTGATATTGCATATGCTAAATGACAACCTTGTTAGTTGGCATGTTATGAATCACCATCCAAACTCTTTGGTTGGTCAGAAATACAAGGAGAACGAAGGCGGCCCCGTCGGTAGGACCGTCTTGAGGCTAAACCCATGGATTTGGGCGGGTGTGTTCGGGTGGCTGTAGTTCAACTACATGGGTCTCTTGTACCCGAGGTCACTCGTCTCACGCTCGCTTAACTCGTACGGTTTAGCCTACTATCTGACTAACCCTGTATGTTAACCCTGTTTGCTCACATATGTATGGAACCTTGTTAGTGCTATTATATAATACCTCTTTGATTGTCAAATTTTGTGTGTCAAAACCTTGGTATGTTCTATGTCTTGGTGTGTTCTATGTTTAAGACAACCATGGACTCTTCAAGCAGCTTCAAGGTATATTTCAAAGATATATAGAAGAAGATATAAAGAAGAAGATATAAAGAAGACACGGTATTCTTTATTCACGCAAAGGTTATTCAAGTTCAAGATACAAGCAGTGTTTGAAGGTGTGAAGCTCAAAAGCAAACTCAAGATAAATGTTGGTGTCAAGTTTTTGGACGACTCGTACTTCAGGCTTCAAGTACTAAAAGATTTATCATTCGTTGAATGAAGTAGAGTTCAATGTCCATACTTCATTATTCAGGTTTGATAGACCATAGTCATTGACCTTAGGGTAGGTCATTTTGGATACATAATACAACTGTGTTTAAACATATTTTTGATCTGCTCTTAGACAAGTCCTGGTTCTGGTTCGACCAGTCCTAGCACTGGCTCGACCTGTCTAAGAATTTCCTAGGCCAGTCTTGGAATTGTTCAAATTTATCGGATTTTCTGGTTCGCTCACGACCAGTCTTGGAGTCTGCTCGACCGGTCGTGGGATGTCCTCGACTCGAACCTCGACCAGTCGTGGAGCCTCGATTCAAACTCCAGCGACTAAATTCACAGTCGCTCGACCAGTCGAGAAGGGGTCTCGACCGGTCGTGGACGACCTTCGACCAGTCGTGGACTGCCTACGACCGGTCGAACATCGGTTTTCCTGATTCCGCGCAGAAATTCAAAAATCTGTTTCTTCTAAGACCAGTCGTGGGAACTCCTAGACCAGTCGAAGGCGAATTTCTGTAGCTATAAATAGCACACACGAATTTCAGAGTTTAATCATCAAAAAATCTATCAAAGCAAGGCTCCACTCTGAGATAAGTCGTGTTTAATTTTAAGCTAATTTACGCTTCATTCTAATTCCTTTTGTTAGCTTTTTGCATTTGATTTTATTCTAATTCCAATCATATTTGAAAAGGGGAAATCGTGTATTCCTTCTTCTTGGAATTAAAATCAAATAGAGCTAGCCCTTTGTGATTTCATTTAAAATCAATTAGAACTTAGAACCTCAATAATTTGAGTATTGGACATTGAACTATCATCTCTACTCTGATCGGTTCTTCCGGGCTACTGCAAAAGATAAGATCCAGGTATTCTACAATTCCTGTAATTTCTATTTTGGTTTTGTATGAGATTTGTCAGAAAAATCTCTATGTGTATGGTTATCTGAGGAGAGCCAGAAAACTCAGATTGTGGGGTTTTTTGAATTGTGTAAGCCCAGTGATAAAGACACAATTGTGAAGGTTTTTGGTGAACTGTGAAAACCAGTTTTATTAGAGAACGCTAATACCCCTGTGTGAGGATATTAGGAGTGGAGTAGCATTCTGTGTGGCTGTTTGAGGACAGTTGGTGAACACACAGGCGAACCACTATAACTTCTTGTCTTGTGGATTGAATGGTTATTTAATTCCTTATCTTTTATCATTCAGTTCTATTTTCCTTGTGAATGTGAATGTTGTAACAGTTTGAAATTACAAGCAAGTGTGGGAATGTTGTAATAATTTAGTGATTTATTTCTACAATTTATTTCCAGCAATTCTCTCTATTGATTCAAGTTTTAAATTCCAAAATTGTTCCAGCAAGGTTGCCCTGCCATTTTTATGGTGTATGGCTGTCCCTAGAACAAGACATTTGTAAAATCAATTTATTCAGTGCAGTTTGTATTTATTTCTTTTCCTCTTTGATTTGAGAATTTGATACAAAGACATTTCTAGACATAAGGTTGTCCTACCATAACATTGGGTTTTTGGTGAAAGGTTGTCCTTAGAACAACGTTTGTATCAACCTCTCAAATTCAGTTGTTTGAGGTTGCATTTCATTTCTGCATTGCAATTTATTTAATTAGTTCATTGGCTATCATACTTTGTTTAATTCCGCTATTATAAGTTTTTAGTTGGCATTGTCCTATTCACCCCCCCTCTAGGACATATAGCTTGGCCATTTCAAGTGGTATCAGAGCCAAATAGCTCGCTTTTATTTCTTTATATTTGGATTTATTTCCTGAGCTAACGATCTAAGATATATATAATAATGTCAAATTTTGATAGCCTCTCAGTCACTAGGCCTCCACCATTTGATGGCTCCAACTATGCTTATTGGAAAGCCAGAATGAGGATCTTCCTCAAATCAATGGATGAGAGTGTGTGGCAAGCCACAGTGACTGAATGGAATCCTCCTATCATGGAAGTAACTGGAATTGATGGTCTAAATCTATGAAAATTACACCATACTTTCAATGGACCACTCTTCAGAAAAGTGAGAGTAGTGCTAATGCTAAAGCACTTAATGCAATTACTTGCGCACTATCATCGGATGAGTTCAAAAGAATCATATCCTGTGATACTGCAAAGCAAGCTTGGGATATTTTAGAAATGACACATGAGGGTACATCGATTGTCAAAAAATCTAAAGTCCAACTCTCACAACTAAATTTGAAGAAATTCATATGGAGGAGAATGAAATGTTTATGGACTTCTATACTAGATTAAATGACATTATAAACTCAATGTGGGGTCTTGGTGATAAAATCCCAGAAGTAAAGTGTGTGTGCAAAAATTCTATGCTCTCTTCCTGAACGGTTCAATTCTAAAGTAACTGCAATCCAGGAACTTCGTGACACGGACAAAATGAAGGTGGAAGAACTCATTGGGTCTCTACAAACTTATGAATTAAATTTTAAAGCTCCTAAAGGAAAATCAATTGCTTTGAAATCTTCCAAAAATACGGTAGAAGATAAATCCGATTCTGAAGATGACTTAGCTCTTATTGCAAAAAGATTTTACAAAATTTTTAAAAGTAAGAAAAGAGTTGATTTTCAAAAATCAAATGATAAAAAGAAGTTTAGATCTAAAACTCGAAAATCTTTGAAAGACAGTCAGTGTTACAACTGTCATAAGTATGGGCATCTAGCAAACAAATGTCCTAATAAGGACAAACCCAAAAAGAAGGGTATGTTGGCTACATGGGATGAATCATCTGACTCTGAAGTTTCTTCTGAATCAGAAGATTCTGAAACCGAGTCGGGCAATGAGGTAAAAGCCCTTATGACTCTAGCTAAGTTTTACCTCTGATCACGATGATTCTACTAGTGAAGAAATTTGGATAATGATCATGAGAATGAAGAAGATCTTCAAGATGCTTACAATGCCTTATACAAAGAGAGTTGTAAAATTGCTGTGAAGCTTAAGCTTCAGAAAGAAAAATTTTCTAAACTTAGAGATTGTTTTGACTTGCTTGTTTTAGAAAAATCTCAAATATCAGATTATTTTGAAAAATCAAAAAGTGATTTAGAATTCAAAAACTCTCTGATTGTTGATTTAAAATCTGAAATTGAGAGACTAAAGAATGAAGTGTCTTCTCTTCTGAATTCAAAGGAAACTTGGAGGTATGCCCAAGGTGATTCTAAATTAGAAAAACTCCTATCCGGTTCAAAAAAATGTGGCGATAGATCCGGGTTGGGGTATGATAAAACAATACCTCATAAACAGAAGAATTCTCCCCCTAAATTTGTGAAAGGAGAATCCTCTAATTCAAAAGAGAAAAACACTTCACAAGGTTTTGTCAAAACAACAAAAAATTTTCAAAAACCTAGAAGCAACTATGTCAACTTCAAAAATCAGATGAAAAATCCTTTAGCTGAAAAAATAGTTGATTTACTCAAGGAACTTTTAAATTCTAACTCTGTAAGTCACTCTTACAAATATAAACAAAAGAAGACCAACTATGTTCCTAAACCTAAAACTGTTATGAAATGGGTTCCTAAAGTTGACTGCTTGGTTGCTCACACTGCTTTCAAAGCAACTAGTCTTTCAAAGTGGTACCTAGACAGTGGTTGCTCCAGGCATATGACTGGTGAACAAAGCTCTTTTACCGATCTACAAGATATGACTGATGGGTCAGTCACATTTGGTGATGGTAGCAATTGCAAAATTATTGGCCAAGGTACGGTTCAACTCTATAATCTACCCTTATTTAAGAATGTTTTATATGTTGAGGGTTTAAAACACAATTTGTTAAGCATATCTCAAATATGCGATAACAATCATAGTGTGAAGTTTTCCAATCAAGGTTGTGAGAGATTAAGACAAAAAGGGGTCTGTGATATTAACTGGTCTCAGAACTTCTAAAAACTGCTATTAGTGAGAAATGACAGCTCATCTAACCAAATGTGTTACATGGTCCATACCAATGAAACTGAATTATGGCATAAACGCCTTGGACATGTACACTACCGAAATTTATATAGTTGAGCAAAGAAGAAGAAATAAGAGGTCTACCAAGATTCAAAAAGTAGATAAAATATGTGTGAATGCCAGTATGGTAAACAAACTAGGAGATCTCACAAAAAGGTGAACTCCAATACCACATCAAGACCACTCGAACTTCTCCACATGGATCTAATAGGACCAACTAGAACGGAAAGTCGAGGTGGTAAAAAATATATTCTGGTTATTGTAGACGATTACACCAGATTCACTTGGGTTTTCATTTTTAAAGAACAAATCAGAAACCCTTGATGAAGTGAAAAAGATAATTAAACGGATCCAAACTGAAAAATGTTCTCAAGTAAATAAGATCCGAAGTGATCATGGATCTGAATTTGAAAATAGTAGTTTTGAGAAATTCTGTAATGATCATGGAATATCACATGAATTCTCTGCACCTAAAACTCCACAGCAAAATGGCATTGTGGAAAGAAAAAATAGAGTTCTTCAAGAATGGGAACTGTTATGCTAAATAGCATGAAGGTTTCTAAGAATTTATGGGCTGAGGCGATTAATACTGCTTGCTATATTATTAATCGTGTTTATACTTGCAAATCAAATAATAAAACGCCCTATGAAATGTGGTTTGACAAAAAACCTACAGTCAAATATTTTCGCGTTTTGGCAGTAGTGTTATATTTTACGTGACCGGGAAAACTTGGGAAAATTTGATACTAAAAGTGATGAAGGATTATTCTTAGGATATTCATTAAATAGTCGTGCATATCGTGTACTGAACAAAAGGACCGAGTTATTCAAGAGTCAATCAATGTGGTCATAGATGATCACTTAAATACTTCGGCCCCTAGTCAGATAATGATGAAGTTCTCATAATTGAAAAACCAGAAAACTTCATCAAGTGAATCTAATCATGATGTGAGGACTGTCAAAGATCATCCAACTACACAAATCCTTGGAAATCCTCTCACAGGTACGCACTCGTAGACAATTAGAAGATTTTTGTAATTACGTGTGTTTCACATCTCAGATAGAACCGGTTAATGTAAAAAGAAGCTCTTCTGATGAAAACTGGATAGTTACGATGCAGGAAGAACTTAATCAATTTGGTTCGTAACGATGTCTGGTATCTTGTTCCAAGACCGAAAGATAAACATATTATTAGAACAAAATGGATTTTCAAAAATAAGTCTGATGAATTGGGAAATATATTCGAAACAAGGCAAGACTGGTTGTGCAAGGGTACACTCAAATTGAGGTATCGATTTTGAGGAAACTTTCGCTCCAGTTGCACGCCTTGAATCAATCAGATTATTTATATCCATTGCATGTTTTAAAAAGTTTAAGATTTATCAAATGGATGTAAAGAGTGCTTTTCTTAATGGTGATTTACATGAAGAGGTTTATGTTGAACAACCTACAGGGTTTGAAGATCCTAAGTTTTCTAATCATGTTTATCGCCTTAAGAAAGCTCTCTATGGGTTGAAACAAGCTCCCAGGGCATGGTATGAAAAATTGACTAAGTTTTTACTAGGTCACAATTTTCAAATGGGTAGTGTTGATAAAACACTTTTTGTTAAAAAGCAGAACAATGATATTTAATGGTTCAAATCTATGTTGATGATATAATTTATGGATCAACTTGTACTGACATGACTGTTGAGTTTGCAGATCTAATGAAATCTGAATTTGAGATGAGTATGGTCGGAGAATTAAACTATTTTCTAGGATTGCAAGTTAAACAGCAATCTGATGGAATTTTTATTTCTCAAACTAAATATGCTTTAAATTTAGTTAAGAAATTCGGATATGAAAATGGTAAGAATTTTGATACTCCTATGAGTACTTCTCTAAAGCTCTCAAAAGACTCTACAGGTAAAGATATAGATCCTAAACTATATCGAAGCATGATTGGTAGTTTACTGTATTTAACAGCAAGTAGTCCTGATATTGCTTTTAGTGTTGGAATTTGTGCTAGATATCAGTCTAATCCTAAAGAATCTCATTTGACTGCTGTGTTAAACGCATTATTCGTTATGTTGCAAGTTCAGTTAATCTGGGTCTTTGGTATCCCTTTGATACTAGTGTTCAATGGCTGGGTTCTCGGATGCTGATTGGGCTGGTAATATGGATGACAGAAAGTCAACCAGTGGTGGTTGCTTTTACATTGGAAATTGCCATAGTTTCTTGGTTCAGCAAGAAACAGAGTTCCATTTCACTCTCAACTGCTGAGGCTGAATACATTGCTGTAGGAAATGCATGTACTCAGTTAGTCTGGATGAAACGCATGTTAAGTGATTATGGTATTGCACAAGACTCGATAGTTTTATATTGTGATAATTCAAGTGCAATTAATATTTCCAAAAATCCAATCCAGCATTCACGAACTAAGCATATTAACATTAGATTTCACTATATTCGTGAACTTGTTGAAGAAAAAGTAATTTGTTTAGAATATATTCCAACCGAGAAACAACTTGCTGACATTTTCACCAAACCACTTGATAAATGCAGGTTCAATAAATTGAAATTTGATCTCGGTATGTGTAATATAAGATGATTGATTATGCATTTTGTTAAAATTTTTTTTTTTTTAAAATATATATATATATATATATATATTTATAAATAAAAAAACTAATAATATTAAAATGCATGTTTTGGTCTTACACGACCAGTCGAGGATAGTCTCGACCAGTCGTGGTCGTCGACGGTCGAGGACTAATCACGACCGGTGTGTGTATCGCGGGTTCCTTTAATTAGAGAAAAAATCATTTTTCCTCATTTCCCTCTTCTTCTCCAACGGGCTTAGCTTCGACCGGTCGTACCCATCTATGGGATTTCTCCAGGTTTGAGTATTTCTCTTGATTTTGTTGAAGAATCTTGAACATTGCTTCTTGTCTTCCTTGTTAGTGTTGATATTTCATATTTCCTTCAAGGGTTTGGGGTTTTCTTCCTCATTTTTGATTTGGTTGAAACCCATCTTGTTTTTCTTGAAATTTCTTCAATCTTTTCAAGAATATGGATGTTAGAGGTAAAAAGCGAACTAGTAGAGGTGCTTCTTCATCTAGGTCTAATGTTGTTTCTCGCCGTCATCTTAGAGATCCTATGATGACCCTCCACAAGTTCGTGATTTTCGTACTAAGAAGGTTATTGTTGAGAAAGTAGTTAGTATTAATCATATTGCTCAATTTAATCTTGTTCCTCTCCTTCAATCTGTTGGTTGGGTTAACATTTTGAACTAGGGAGGGCCGGCATTTCAGTCAATTGCTCAGGCCATGGTTGCATGTATTACAGACTTTTCTCTTGAGGAATTAACTTTTATTGGTACTACAAGAGAAGGGCCTTTTACTGTGGATCGTCATTTGATTTCTGGCTTAATGGATATTCCAGTAATTGATGATGGAATCCACCCTTCCACGTTGGGTGATAAAATTACTGAATCTGAGAAACGTCTATTTACTAGAGCCCTTTGTATATGGATGCACCTTGGTCTGTCAATGGTACTATTCTCAAATCCAGGTGGCTGTTGCCCAGATACAGAGTTCTTCATCGTATTTTTACATCTAATGTGTATCCTCGGGCTGGTAACAAAACTGAGTTGACTCTTCTGATGGTTCGTATACTGTACTCAGTCATTGGTGCCAATGTTTGCTTGCCTTCGTTGATCTGTTCTTCTATCTATTCAGTTCGTTTCGGTCTCAGCCAGGTCATGGTGACATTCCATTTGGATATTTGTTAAATGTCTTAGCTACTATATATTGGTCACTATGCCTGTTGGTGAAGCTCTATCCAACACCTTATTTTCAACAACTCCAACCTAAACAAAATGAAGTTGAGATTGGCCGTTGGTCAAGTTGATAATGTCGAAGGTGGTGGAGCTGCTGGAGTTGGAGATGCGAATGAAGGAGATGATCTTCCTGATGAGGATATCAACATGGATGATCTTTTTGATGATATTGAGTCTGCATCTGAAGATGATCTAGATTTTGTTCCTTCTGATTTCGATGCACGTCTAAGTGCATTAGAAAAAAAGGTAGAAAATATGCATGGTGGCCATAATGCAATTTAAGAAAATGCATAAGTATTTGAGGCGCTTACAGAAAGGCCTTATCATATTGATGCTACCATTCCTGCTCCGTCTTCAGGGTCTGATTAAATTTTTTTTAACTATAGTTTGAACTGATTTCACTTTGGATTTTTCTTGGTACTGTTAAACTTATAACTGTGACTTTGGCTTGTATCTTCTCCTAACACTTTATGCACATTCTCTATTTTACTTCTTGAGCTTATGGATTTTCCTTTGTCATATTTTTGACAAAAAGGGGAGAAAAGAATGGTATATATATATATATATGTTATTTGTGTTGTTAATGGTGTGTGCATCATTCCTTAATGGGTGCATCATTCCTTAATAGGGAGTCTTATTGAGGGGGAGTGATTCATCTCTCATATTGTGTATGGTTGTCATGTGTTGAATGTGTGACAACTGATTCATGATTCTTTTATATTGTGCTTTATATATATGTTTTGTCACAAATTTGCCAAAGGGGGAGATTGTTAGTGCTATTATATGATACCTCTTTGATTGTCAAATTTTGTGTGTCAAAACCTTGGTATGTTCTATGTCTTGGTGTGTTCTATGTTTAAGACAACCATGGACTCTTCAAGTGGCTTCAAGGTATATTTCAAAGATATATAGAAGAAGATATAAAGAAGAAGATATAAAGAAGAAGATATAAAGAAGACACGGTATTCTTTATTCACGCAAAGGTTATTCAAGTTCAAGATACAAGCAGTGTTTGAAGGTGTGAAGCTCAAAAGCAAACTCAAGATAAATGTTGGTGTCAAGTTTTTGGACGACTCATACTTCAGGCTTCAAGTACTAAAAGATTTATCATTCGTTGAATGAAGTAGAGTTCAATGTCCATACTTCATTATTCAGGTTTGATAGACCATAGTCATTGACCTTAGGGTAGGTCATTTTGGATACATAATACAACTGTGTCTAAACATGTTTTTGATCTGCTCTTAGACTAGTCCTGGTTCTGGTTCGACCAGTCCTAGCACTGGCTCGACCTGTCTAAGAATTTCCTAGGCCAGTCTTGGAATTGTTCAAATTTATCGGATTTTCTGGTTCGCTCACGACTAGTCTTGGAGTCTGCTCGACCGGTCGTGGGATGTCCTCGACTCGAACCTCGACCAGTCGTGGAGCCTCGATTCAAACTCCAGCGAGTAAATTCACAGTCGCTCGACCAGTCGAGAAGGGGTCTCGACCGGTCGTGGACGACCATCGACCAGTCGTGGACTGCCTACGACCGGTCGAACATCGGTTTTCTGATTCCGCGCGCAGAAATTCAAAAATCTGTTTCTTCTAAGACCAGTCGTGGGAACTCCTAGACCAGTCGAAGATGAATTTCTGTAGCTATAAATAGCACACGAATTTCAGAGTTTAATCATCGAAAAATCTATCAAAGTAAGGCTCCACTCTGAGATAAGTCGTGTTTAATTTTAAGCTAATTTGCGCTTCATTCTAATTCCTTTTGTTAGCTTTTTGCATTTGATTTTATTCTAAATTCCAATCATATTTGAAAAGGGGAAATCGTGTATTCCTTCTTCTTGGAATTAAAATCAAATAGAGCTAGCCCTTTGTGATTTCATTTAAAATCAATTAGAACTTAGAACCTCAATAATTTGAGTATTGGACATTGAACTATCATCTCTACTCTGATCGGTTCTTCCGGGCTACTGCAAAAGGATAAGATCCAGGTATTCTACAATTCCTGTAATTTCTATTTTGGTTTTGTATGAGATTTGCCAGAAAAATCTCTATGTGTATGGTTATCTGAGGGAGCCAGAAAACTCAGATTGTGGGGTTTTTTGAATTGTGTAAGCCCAAGTGATAAAGACACAATTGTGAAGGTTTTTGGTGAACCTGTGAAAACCAGTTTTATTAGAGAACGCTAATATCCCCTGTGTGAGGATATTAGGAGTGGAGTAGCATTCTGTGTGGCTGTTTGAGGACAGTTGGTGAACACACAGGCGAACCACTATAACTTCTTGTCTTGTGGATTGAATGGTATTTAATTCCTTTATTTTTATCATTCAGTTCTATTTTCCTTGTGAATGTGAATGTTGTAACAGTTTGAAATTACAAGCAAGTGTGGGAATGTTGTAATAATTTAGTGATTTATTTCTACAATTTATTTCCAGCAATTCTCTCTATTGATTCAAGTTTTAAATTCCAAAATTGTTCCGCAAGGTTGCCCTGCCATTTTTATGGTGTATGGCTGTCCCTAGAACAAGACATTTGTAAAATCAATTATCAGTTGCAGAGTTTGTATTTATTTCTTTATTCCTCTTTGATTGAGAATTTGATACAAAGACATTTCTAGACATAAGGTTGTCCTACCATAAACATTGGATTTTTGGTGAAAAGTTGTCCTTAGAACAACGTTTGTATCAACCTCTCAAATTCAGTTGTTTAGGGTTGCATTTATTCTGCATTGCAATTTATTTAATTAGTTCATTGGCTATCATACTTTGTTTAATTCCGCTATTATAAGTTTTTAGTTGGCATTGTCCTATTCACCCCCCCTCTAGGACATATAGCTTGGCCATTTCAAACCTGAACCATCCTACAACCGTTGTAGCCCATCAAAAATACACTTGCAACTGGTCCACAGCCGTGAGCAGGGTATGGTGGAATGGACACTATGTCCGAGCTGTCGGCCTACCGGCGTAGGTGGGGTACCGAGCCTCCCCGTAGTGACCGCGAGCGATCCCTTCCTTTCGGCACTCCTCATGTGCTTGGTGTCGGGGATGAGGACCCGACGGGATCACGGGACCGCGGTCTCGGCCTCACGCGTTGATGGGGTCTTGACCTCGCAACCAGTTTAGGGCATTGATATGTGGGGTGAATCAGAATCCCAACCTGCTGGATGAATGGACTTAACTAATAACTCGGCTAACACGATCGCATTGCACGCATTAGTTAGGATGGCGAATCGGAAGTCGAGGTCGCTCTGAGGGAGTGTGCCATATGCGATCGTTAGATGGAGTCGCTTGAGGGAGTGTTGTGGCGAGGGCATGCATCATATCATCCCGCAGCATGCATTTTAAATAAGAGTTATAGGTGTTAATGATTGTCTGTTTTCATTAAGTTCATATTACAATTGATGCCTGTTGTAACTTGAGACCAATAGTTCACACTGAGTTTATCACTCACTCCCACTCTGGGACGGTGTTTTAAAATACCAACCAGACCCATTCATAGATGCAGGTGACTCAGGGCATGAGGAGCCTGGCTAGGCGAGCTTGGATGAGGAGGACGGGCTCTCCTACTTACAGCTGATGGTCGGCTCTCCATCGGCTTGATCGGGCTGGATTTGGATTTGCTGAGCTGCGGGCTTAGTTTTACTCTTTTTTTTGGACATAGCCTTCTTTGTTTATTGTTGGGCAACGCTTAGGCGACCCTTTATTATTTTTGGACCTGTATATATGTGAGATATCCTTCATTCAGTAGACTGGTGTGATTGTGCTTCGTGCCTCAGGTAATTCCAAATTGCGCAGTTAAATTTGACTAATCATAAAAACCATAAATGCATGATAAGTGACACTCGGGAACTCGGGAGTCGAGTCTATACACGACCCCGATTTTCCGGGGTGTTACAAGACAGAAAATCAACTTGCTGACATATTTACAAAGCTGCTTGAAAGAAACAGGGTTAATAAGTTAAAATTGGATATGGGTATGTGCAATATGAACTGAAATGTTTGTTTTTATTTGTAATATATTGCATGTCTTTATTTTATTTAATTTTGAAAATTTTTAATTTTCAAAAATATGTAAAATTGCAGAATTTTTGTGGTGCACGACCAGTCGAGTATACACTCGACTAGTCATGGTACGACCGGTCGAGTATGTACTCGACCAGTTGAGTCACTCGGGTTTGGGGGTTTTTATTGTGCAAAAACCACTTTTTTCTTCATTTGTTTCATCTTCCCCAACCAGCCCTACCACGACCAGTCGAACCCACCTTCGATTCCTTCATGGTTAGTGCATCATTTTCGATTTCCTTATAGATTTAAGTTCTTTGCCCTTCCATTTCCTAATTTTTGTAGTTTATTTCAAGGTTGATGGTGGTTTGTTGGGTTTTCTTGCTAAAAATCTGATTTCTTTGAAACCCTTTCTTCCTTTTTTGCATTACTTGTGTTCATTGCCTTTCTTGTTGCTATGGAAGGTCGACATAAGAAGAAACCCACCAGTGGTCCTTCTTCTCATTCCGCTCCAATCACGGTGATCCATCTTCGATCACCCGAAGAAGATCTTGAGTATGTGCGGGATAGACGTCTTCACAACATGATTGTTGAACGAACAGTCAACTCTAATCACCTAGAACCATTTGGCATTGTTCCTCTCCTTTAAGTTGTATAATGGGATAACATTTTAAATTGGGGAGATCCGACATACCGTTCCATTGCGTAGGCCATGTTTGCTTGCATAACTGACTTCTCTTATGAGAATATAACTTTTACAATTACAACCAGAGAAGGTACTATTGATGTGGACCGTCACTTAATATCTGGATTGATGGATCTTCTAGTTAATGATGACGGTATTCCCATTTCTACTTTTGTAGCAAAACCTTCTGAGTATGAGAAAAGAATGCTCATTAAACTGTTATGCAACATGAATGCGAAATGGAGTTCTGGGAATGCGCTCAGTTCGAAATTTATGTTACCCAAATATAAGATTCTCCATAAATTTTCATCTCTAATGTCTATCATAGGTCTGGTAACAAGACTGAGCTCACTACTTTCATGACTCACATCCTTCACTCTATTGTTACTGGTGTCTCTATATGTCTTCCATCTCTTATCTGTTACAACATGATTCAGTTTTGTCTCCATCCAGGTCATAGTGATATACCATTTACCATCTTATGACTATCTTAGCCACCGATAGTCTTGTGGCTATGCCTGCTGGAGAAGCTCCCATTAACCATCTTCCCTTCAATAACTCGAACATAAATAAGATGAATTTAAGGTTGGCTCCTTGCCAAGTTGATGTGGGTGCTGGAGGAGTAGCTGAAGCAATTGAAGAGGAGGATACTTTACCTCTAGATGATGTCAATATGGATGACATAGTTTATGAGATTGAGTCAGACTCTGCCGTTGATCCTGACTTTCAGCCATCTAACTTTGATGAGCGTTTGCGATCCCTTGAGGAGAAAGTAAAGGATATGCATGTGTCCCAAGAAAATCAATTTAAATACATGCGCAAATATCTTAGGCACATTAATAAGGTACTGCATAAGATAGATCCTTTTATTCCTGATCCATCATCTGGATCTGATTAGCTGTTTATTTCTTTTTGGACATGTATTAATACTTTCTACTCTTGGATTTGTGTTGCGATCATGTGTGTTGGGATATTTCTTCCACATACTTTTACTTTTTAGTATGTTGACTTGATATTGTGCTTTCTATTGATATTTTGATTATCATGGTGATATTTCCTATCTTATTTCTTTTACTTCTCTTATCTTTATCTTTCTTTCCTTTGTCTTTCTGTGACAAAAAGGGGGAGAAATTATAGAGATGTGTGATTGTGGAATACGAAGTGTAGTATGTATGAATTTTTATTTTTTTTATAGATTCTACAAATCGCCTCTCTTGGATTGAGAGGGAGTAATGGAATGAGAGGGAGAAGTGGGGAGATGTGTTTATTGATCATTTGTTACTCTTCTGGTGCATGATTCTTTATTGTGCATGTATGGTGCATGATTCTTTACTGTGTGAATAACTAGTGCATGATTCTTTATTATGCATGATTCTCTTTATTTGGTTTTGTCACAAATTTGGCAAATGGGGAGATTGTAAATGCTATTGTGTAAATATAGCACCCGTTGTATTGTCAAAATTTGTTGTGCCAAACCATTTAGTATTTGTATCATGCTTTGAGTTGAAGCGATCAAGTTCATACATTTTTAAGTTCTCTGGATAATCATCGAACTTGCCCACATCTTCAAGTTGAAGTGAAGCATGTTGAAGTTCATGGTTTCAAGATCATATTCAAGAACTCAAGTTCAAGATTAAAGTTCAACTACTGAACTCTAAAGATTCAAGAACTCAAGCGTAACTCAAGCTCAAGTTCAGACTCAAGCTTCAAGTATCACAAGTATTTAAGAATTTGAAGTGAATGATGTTTCAAGTGTTCCTACTCACAAACAGGTTTGGATGACCCTAGATTGTGTCATAGTCATTGCATATTTTTTGTGGGTCATTTCTTTTATTTATAGGTCATTTTCTCAACTAGTCTTTGACCTTATTCGACTAGTCCAAGTACTGGCTAGACCAGTTTAAGAGTTTTCTTGACCAGTCCAAGGTTATTTGCTAATTTTTAGAATTTTCTTTAGGACCCTCGACCAGTCCTGGAGACTGCTTGACCAGTCGAGTAAACAGTGCTCGACCAGTCGTGCAGGCTAGACTCAAAGTCCAGCAAGCTTTTTTGGTACCACTCGACCAGTCAAGTGCATTGCTCGACCAGTCGAGTAACGGCCTTATCTTATCGCGCCAGAAATTTTGAAATTTTGTTGGTCGTTCGACTAGTCGAACTGGCCCTTAGACTAGTCAAGTGAACCATATTTTCACCAATAAATAGAGCACGAATTTTAGAGTTTATTCATTCATTAAAGCGAAATTAAGACACCACTCTGAGAGATAAGTTTGTGATATTTTTAAGCTATATTGTGCTCATTTAATATTCTCTTTAATTAGCTTTTATTAATTAATTTTGATATCTTTATTCCAATCTTACTTTAAGAAGGGATTTGTGTTTTTCATTTCTTGAGATCAAAATCAAATTAAGCTAGCCCAGGTTAATTTAATTTAAAAATCATTTAGAATCAGAATCTTTTCATCTGTGAGACTGGACATTGAACATCTTCATCTACATCGGATTGGTTCTACCGGGCTTCTTCAAATGAGAATTTTCAGATAAGTACATTTACATTACATTCTTTTTAAAAATTTTTGAGGTTGTGCCAGAAAAATCTCTTTTTAGTTTGTCTGAGGTGATCTAGAAAATCTCAGAGTGTGGAGTTTTTGGAATTGTTTAAACCCAATCAAAGACACAATTGTGAAGGTTTTAAGGTGAACCTTGGAAAACTTTTTTCATAGTGAACGCTAATATCCGGAGGGCGTGGATATTAGGGATGGAGTAGTTGTGTGGCTGTTCTCTAACAATTGGTGTACATACAAGCGAACCGCTATAATTCCTGGTGTTGTAGTGGATGGTTGAATGTGTCTATGTGTGTGAATGTTGTAATTTATTTTCAGCATTTGTAGTGAATGGTGTAATTTATTTTATGCACTTATGGAAATGTTGTAATAACTTAGTTTAATTTATTTACTATTTCCTTTGCCTCTTTATTGGTTAGGGTTTTTTATACTTACAAATGTTCTAGTAAGGTTGTCCTACCATTAGCCTTTGGTTTTTGGTGTTAGGTTATCCTTAGAGCTAAGTTTGTATCAACCTCTCAAGACTAGTACATTTGAGGTTACTATTTTCTTGTGATTCTTTATTACTTGATTGTGCTATCATTCTTTAAATTCTGCATTTATTTTTTTAATTTGGCATAGTCCTATTCACCCCCCTTCTAGGACGTATAGCTCGGCCTTTTAACACGTATGCGGTGAATCGGGTTGAAGGTGAAAGTTGCCAAAAAAGGTGGTAGAATGCTCTCGAAACCAATTCACTTGAATGCTTCCGGGTGAAATTACGGTGAAGACCGCTTTAGTTGAAGTTGGGATATGCCAATATGTCTTAAAGGGAGGTGAATAGGACTTTTAAAAGTTTTTATGATTTATTTTAAAATCCTATTACACTAATCCTAACAACAGACATATATTAGGATTACTCAAAAATAACTCTACTGGCTTCCAAGCCCGGTAGAGGATCCAATCACAAACCTTTTTAAAAGTAATCAATATGCAAACTAGTTTATGATAGATATGACTGTGTAAGTATGTAAGGTGTGATCTTAGATATTCAGATATGTAAATATTGAAGAAAATCACACAATCAGGAGAATAACAATCTCAAACACAGTCATTTTTATAGTGGTTCGACAATCAGTCTACTTCACTCCCGGCGGACGCACTCAACCCTTGAATGTGCCGGATTTCACTAAGGAGGTTTCACGGCTGTTCACCTCTAACCTAAGGTTTTAAATCAGGTTCACCTTCAACCTTTATAACCTACATGAGGCTGATTGTTTATGCTCTCACGAGCAAGGGTCAACACAACGCACCCACTTTTAGGCACACTGGCTAAGGATCTTCTATAAGACCCTACCGGAGGTTTCTACATGGTTCATCTCAAACCCGAGGTTTCACACAATTCACCTCAAACCTAAGGTTTTACACGGCTCACCTCAAACCCAAAGTTTTCCACGGTTCACCTCAAAACTGATGTTTATGCTCTCCACAGATCAAGGGTCCACACAACGCACCCACTACATACACCCTCATCGGAGGCCTCCTTGATGACTACAAAGGGTGAGAACCACTTAAGACCCAATCCTACAAAGGAATGATAACAAGTGTCCTCTTGGACTCTAGATACTTACAAATAAGTTGATGAGTCCCGATAAGCACAATGCCGAAGATCTCCTCCTCCTTGTTGACGAAGAGTCTTCTGCTCTCTTGATCCTCAACACAAAAGATGTACCGATATATGGTGACAGGTTGGGTCAAGGTCAAGACGGAATCCTACTCTCAAAATGTTTTCCTATAAGGAAGATAGAGTAGTTTCAATCATTTAGGCATTCAAGGCATCCTAACTTAATAATTTTCCATTAAGGTGGTAGCTGAAGGATCCTTAAATGCGGAAGTTCATTCCCCAATCCACTCTATTGAATATCAATGGTAAGGATGGATTGGAGAATGAACTTCCTTAAACACTCAAAAGCTCTCTCTACTTTCTCTCATAGCAACAATAGACAAGTCCTCTATATATAGGCAAAAGGTTCTAACGGATATAAAATGGTCACATTTATGACTGAGTTCGATATCATCGAGCAGGTTCGATATCATCGAGCGTATACTCTTGATAACATCGATGGTCTGCTCGATGACTCGAACTCAAAGTCATACGCTTTTGAAACCTTTTGCTAACTGGTTGATGAATTGAAACAATTGTCAATGTCATCGGATTTCGAACTCTGATACCATCGATGATAGGTTCGATCCATCGACACTTGAAAAATGAGAGAGACCTGACTAGAAATATTTTGGGTTTTTAGGATATGATTGGGGGTCAACCGATGTCATTGGAATTTGCATATCGATGATATCGAAGGCAGTGTCGATGCATCGATAAATCCAATAGATTTACCAGTAAGCTCATTGGGCAGTTTGTGTCCAGTTTCGATGCAATCGACTCGGCCTCGATATCATTGACATATGAATATCGATTTCCTCGAATGACCCCCGATCAAAGTAAAAACCAACCTGAAATATTTATTGGAAGAAATGCGCGCCCTCGATCGATATCATCGATGGACTCCCGATCTTATCAATATTTGATGTCAGATCATATCGGAAGGAGCATCCATATATCGAAGGAATTTGAAATTTTCTTTAAAAAATAGGGGCGCTGAAAAATTGTCTGTCGATCTTATCGAGCCATTATCGATGGACTCGAAATTCCAGTATCAATGATATCGATATGTGGATCGATACATCGATAAATTAGTCCAGATATACATGTAGTTGTTGGATACTTTTGTCCTCTTTTCAATGGTATCGATGGAGCATCGAGGACTCAACAGCGCAGGTCGATCATATCGAGATGTGTATCGATAAAATCGACAAGGCAAGAAAACTTAGAGAATTTTCCTACTTTGAAAATGTTTTCTTACCTTAAAAACTCTATGATATTCTAACATTTTTTAAGGGTTTTAGCTTACCTAGTGATTTGGGACAAGGGATGTGAGGCTCAAATTTACCTGTGGCGAGCTTGCACACACCAGTTGTGCCAGAAACTTGAATCAATCTTCCAATCAGGTTCTGTAGACGAACTGACTCAACACTCATGCTAATTGACAAATCATGGCACTTTCACCGGGCAATCGAAAACAATCACTCTATTTATTCACTGCCTTGTTATCTCCTCTAATCGAGGATTCTTTAGAGTATTGGAGGGTTTTGGGATTGATTTAGATCGAATTAATATTGTTTCGACAAGGCAACTAGGGAAGAAGGGATCCAGTGAACGAATTTATCAGGCTCGACTATAGGAAATAAAGCCAGTCTCAAGTAGTAGTAATATCCGATAGGTGATTTGAAAATAATTTCGTTGGAAAAAATCTCAGAGAGGCCATCCAAGATATTTATCAGATCATCTTGTTGAAAGGTTGAGGGAGCGGAAGATGAGGAAGTCGCCATCATTATAACAAGAATTTATCTTGAGCTTTGGAGATGAAGGAATAGGGACGAAAGCATGAGAGAGAAAGATGTTTTAAAAATGAGGTATATATCGGCCGAAAAGCTCATGCATTAATTACGACATTATTATTTTCTTGTTTGGTACAATGCTTATACACGCGTTGCCATGGGAAAACTCTTTATTCAAAAAAGGGAAATTGGAATTGATATTCGGAATTATCTTAACCAGATACGGTAATTGAGGTATTGCCACATGTCCTACAAAACAGTTGCATTTATGAAGGTCTATACGTCGGTTTCAACTTTTACCCAAAGGTGAAGCAACGTGGGGGGCATTGTTCATCCATATTTCTGCCAATTCATACAAGAGCCAATCAGAGAAGGTTGTGTGTAACCATCAGGGAGTTGTGTTGGATTTAAAGATCTTTAAAGGTATGTAAAGATGATTTTGTGGCAATACAGCTGGTGTTTATCAAGCAGCGCCATGTCATCCATTAAGAGAAAGTGATTGAGCGAAAAGTGGTCATGTTGAAGCAGTTATTAGGATATATGGTAGGTTTAGAAGCAAGGAAAGCAAGTAATGATGAAACAGTTATATCAACCATTAGAACGCAAGAAGCATCCAAATGGTCATGTTAAGACAATAAATAGAAAAGAAATTCAACAGAGAAAATCTTCTCATATCAAACAAATCAAAATGAATCAAATCTTTCTTTCAATTATCCATTTAGTTATTAACCAGTTACATTCATTAGTGTAATCCTTTACCTTTACTTACTATCTACATTTCTTAGTATAATCTGTAGCGGTAATTAAGTAGTCGATAACTTTAGCTGTAATTTGAATCTACGCACATACGCTGAATTTAGTTTAAGGGGTCGTTTGGCACCTTAGATTGGAGGGGGTTTCGAATCCCCTGATTGTTTGACAACATAAAGTAATTGGGGGTTTCAAATCCAGGGGGTTTCCAATCCCCTCTTTGATGGGGTTTGTAATCCACGATGAGAGCTTGGATTACACTTGAAATCATTTCAATAGTTGCAGGTGTAACATATGTGTCACTATACACTATCATTCTATTGGGCACATGACCCACTAATGATGATCAACACCATCCAAACATTGTCCATGTAAATCAGAACCGTCCAAACATTGTCCACCACCATCCAAACATTGTCCATGTAAATCAGAACCATCCAAACATTGTCCAGCACCATCCAAACGTGATCTTGTGCTTGTGGTCCATCCAATACTTGGAATTTCATCATTTTCAGGCAAAACATATATTTCAGCGGGCTTATCACAATCATAGTGTCAAAATTTATATATCTCACTGATTAGGGATATTAAAGTTAATTTAGTAATTAAATTCAAACTCCGGTAAATATGCCATGCATAGGTATTTTTGAATTAAAGTTAATTTACATTCCAAGGTGCCAAACACATTGGGAGGATTGCCAATCCAGGAGGTTTTCAATACTGGGGGTTTCAAATTCATGCTCCCAAATTGGCTATAAGTATCAAACAAAGTTCTCTATCCACATGCATTATGTAATTATTCTCCATTAAAAATTTCCTTTATATTTTGTAAGTATTCGAGAGAGAAAATCCTTTGATACCGAAGATAGAGGAGTGACCCATTCCATTTTCCGAGAACAAAATCCACCATCTAACTATCGCCAGATAATCTTGAGTAATACTGTACAAGTTACTGAATAGGTGACCGAACCTTATTACAACTCAGTCAGGTCTGTTCGATTCCTGAAGTATCTGCTTATCTTGGCACGTGTGGACGTGGTTGTTCGGTTGGACTTGAACCGCACATTCAATTTTGAGACGCCCACGCGAATCAGGTAACCGAGGTTGAAATAACTGCAACAATGTGCGAACCTAATTGACTGAGACTGGTGTTGGGTCTTCCATCTGGGTGCTAGACCACCCAATCCACAGTACGTCAGTGGCATCCCACGTGGCAAAGTTCGTACCTTTCCAGACGTTCCAACGATAAGGAAATATTCTTGTCATCAGTCTGACACGTGTAACGCATGAAAATGCACGTGCATGGCACTAAATCCTCACCTCATGGACCAAGGCGAATTCATGTACCGCATGGCAACCAATCGCTCATAGGAAACGTTCACGGTTCACATAAAATAAATAATAAAGAAGAAATCACATGCTTTTCCAGTCTACAGCCTACATCAAGCACCCAGCGGAGTTCATGGACCGCATGACCACCAATCAGTCCATAGATAAGCCAGGAATAGATAAAGCAAATAATAAACATAAACCAAATAATAAAGAAGAAATCAAATGCTTCTGCAGTTTATAGCATACGGTTGGGATTGGGTAATACCCCACCGGAACTTGGAGACCGACGGTAATGTTTGGGGCTCTTTGAGGCCACCATGATGGATATGTTTTACCCACGCCGTCCATCTGATCTGACAGATCATTTTAGGGAATGAACCAAATAGAAGTTAAATTGAAAGCTCAAGTGGACCACACCACAGGAAAGGGGATTGAAAGATTACCGTTTAAAGCTTCTTGGGACACATCAGTTTTGGATCAAGTTTATAATTATGTTTTTCCTTCGTACAGGTGCGCGTGACCTTACGAACAGGTTGTATGGTAAATAAACATCATGGTGAGCTCTAGTAAGTTTTCGACGGTGGGAATTCAATCCCCACCCATTGCTTCCTGTAGTATGGTCCACTTGAGCCTTCAATCTGCCTCCTTTTTGGGCTTACGTCCTAAAATGATTTGTCAAAACGGATGGTGGGTGCGGATAAAATGTATAAAGCATGGTGGGCCCCACAGATCACCTTACAAGACCGTCCATCTCTAGCTAGGTCCTGGTGGGGTCAATACCCAATCCGCGCTCACAGTCTACAACCTTGCACAGGGTTCGAAAAATGAAAGCCGTAGATTTAACCACTATTAGCTCTAAACAGCTCTAAGCAGCTCTCAGTTTGGAGCCCATGATCCCAAAACTTATTGTAGTACTCTTCATAGGTGAATCTTCTGTAGATCGCCGGGTGTTGACCGTCGATCAGTTTATGTGCCGGTCCGATCACGGCATCCGGAGATGGGCAGTAGAATGTCGGTATTGAAATCCTTTCAACGTTGTTGTTTACCACCGCTCGGTGGAGGACGCTCTTGTACTGCCCATTACTAAGTACCTAAAACACCAAATCTCAGATGGGTTAGTGCTTGTTACCATTTATGGAGATTATATAAACTCAATTTTCATTATGAAAATTGAAATAATACAATACAAATTAACTGATGCTTTACTTCTAATTATTATTATTTTATTTTTTAAGCGTACCTGTATCTGATCGCCAATGTTCACAACAAACGTGTTAGGGATGGGATTGACGGCAACCCACTTGCCATTTCTGAGCACCTGCAAGCCCGAGACCTGGTCCTGGAGTAGAACTGTAAGGGCATTCGGGTCCGTATGGCCCGGTAATCCATATGTCAGCTCCGGCTGTGGACACCGTGGATAGTAATTAATGGCCATGTGCTGTGCCTGCTTGCCTAATGCCTTCTCTATGTAATCGTTCTCTAAGCCAAGGCTCTCCGAAACCGCTTCCAATAGCCTTAAAGCCAAACCTCTAGCCATCGTGCTGTACAAGCTGACAATGCTTCTGCAGAGATGGCCGATGTTAAATGCTATAAATGTTTATTATTATGCATTCTTACCGTCCGTTCAGATCGTGGAGTTGAGATCGTGGATTTGGTCGATCGTAGATTGACTAGTACGGGTTTCCAGCAGTTCGACTACTCCCAGGATCGGTAACTCTCCTAAAATTGGAAAGTCCCACCATCCAAACGGGCACTTGATAAAATGTTGAATTTGTATTCTCAGAATGAAACTTGCCTGAATGATGGAGGATTAGTGGGCCATTCATCCACGAATTCCTCCAAAGGGTAGCAATGGAGTCGCAAATAATCTCTCCAATTCGAAACCTTCTCTCTTTTAATATTGAAACTAGTTGAAAGCCGGGTGGCTTTCAACGGATTGTCAGAATAGCTTTTTAATTTCTCAGATTCTGGAAGCTGAAAAAACTGTTGGGCAATATGCGACATGTCGTCTATGACGTGTTGAGGTATCCCATGGTTCTTAACCTATAAAATCTATAAATAAGACCAAAAACATAAAGCAATTTTTGTTGAAAACACATGAAAACAAATGCACACATGCATACCAGGAAGAAACCATCTGTTTGGCATGCTAGGCCAATCTCGTGGACAATTTTGGAGCGGTCTGGGCCGTCAAGGCCTTCCAGGTCTATGAGAGGAATAGAGACATCCGATGTATGGACATCGTGGAGATTCGGACGGTCAGATATGGGTCTAATGTAGTGAGAGGGAACGCGGTCGCTGCGAGAGAGGAGATCAGTAAGTTGGGGCTGGGGTGAGTTGGAAATGGCCATGGGAGAGTGACTCAGTTTAAGATGCAAATGGTTTTTGTTTGGGATGGAAGGCTGTGGCAATGGGGATCCGTATTTATAGACAAGGTTGACTTAAATATCATGGGGCCTACAAATATTTTTCTGGGCTGAAGTATCTTATATCATTAGTGAGGTAATTAATGGGTAAGGACGTGACGGGACGCGGATTTCCTGCGAAAGTCCTGCGCAGGGAACCCAGGTGGGGCCCACTGTGATGTTTCTGAGAAATCTTACCCGTACATCCGTTTTGTGAGTTTATTTTAAGGCATTATGCGAAAAATGAACCCTTTCCAAAGCTGAAGTAGGCCGAAAACGTGATAATTGAACGTCCACAGTTGAAATATTCGTGGGCCACAGAAGTTTTGAATCATGCTAATATTTGTGATTTCAGTTCATCCCAGTAGGAATGAATTTATTAACGGTATGGATGGCATGTAAACAGCACTGTGAACCCAGGTAGGTTTCAACGGCAGGAATTTACCTAACCACATTTTTCCTTAAGTACGGCCCACTTGAGCTCTTTAAGGGTTCATTTTTGGCATCATGTCCTGAAATGAACTCAAAAAACGGATGGAAGGGGAGGATTTCTCACAAACATCACAGAGGGCCTGGGTTCGCAGCGCGAACTTCCTGCGAAAGGCTTTCGGAGGAAATCCGCGTCCGACGTGACGTCAGTGTGGGCAGCACCTGATTGGTGGTGGAAACGTATGCAGCTTTGGAAGTGAGATTTACAGTTCTGAGGCTGTATCCATACAGCCGATGTATAGACATGATCAGTTCAAGAGGCTGTATCCATACGGCCATTCATCGTCTGCTAACGGCCTTTTCCTTCTTTCCAGCCAAATTGTCCACACGAAAGGTGGGACACACCACTATACACCATCAATAATCACCTTTTATGAAAATCATAATGATCCATTTACTGAGTGGGCCACAAAGTAAAAATCAATGGGCAGCCGGTGGAATGGCCTAGTGTACTGGTGTGGTCCACCCCCAATGAGTAGATCAGCTTGGTATTCGTTCGCATCCGATTAGTAAGATCAAACTGTCCGAAAGGTGCCACGCACCAACTATTTTACACATAGTGAGAAAAAACCTGTGCATTGACTAGTAGAATGTTGGTGTTGGGAAGGACGATACTACAGTCCAAGAAAAGTAACCTATGCATTGCAAGAGTCTTGTCAAAAAAGCAATTACGCAGAATGAATGGTAATAGGTATTGTGATCTCCTGTACACATACACGTGGCCTGATATGATTGACTACGACGATGGAAAAGCAAAGCTTACACACGACCAAAACCATTTCCAATTTATATAAGGAGCAACTGATGAAGAGTTCAAGGCCCTCTTAAAAAATAATCTCTCTACACAGCGTAGTGCTACTTATTTTCATTCTAATTTTAAATTCCTTCACTCTTGTCCAACCCAATTGCAGAACGGCCGCAGTTTAAGATAACTTACATTGTTGTTGTCTAGCGCCATTATTACAATATGGTTATGAGTAGTATAAATATCCACAACCTACCATCATCGGATTCTCGACCAACCGAGACCTTACCTAAAAGATCACAGCCCAGTAATATCATGATGATCATCCACCTCAATTGTTTGTCCATATACGTGATAACGGGTATTTATCTTTTATTTGTTTCTTTAGTTATGTTATTTCTTTGTTGATTATACTAAGCTTCAATTATAAATCAATAAAATTAGCATTTTATCCTTTAATTGTAATTTATTTCTGTCCATTGCTATATTATTAAGAAACCTAAGGCCCGTGATCTCCATTGAAAGAAAAGTCCTTAGCTCAAGGGAAAAAATTGTCATTCAGAAGGACTAACCCTCCCCTTGTAAATCACATGATCATAGCAATATTGGTGGTTGGGGAGTCAGGTCAACCTTTATAGGTTTGATCCTATGGTTGATTTAGAGTTTGGGGTTGTGTTTATTCGAACTCGAGTCAAATATGGCTCTAGCATGCCCGCTGTCACTCTTCGAAATTCGGTGTCCGAGTTGGCCAGACCCGACTCCGAATATCAGGTTATAATTAAATTTTTAAACATTCTCAAACATAAATTTAATAAAAATTATATTACAATAAATCAAATGTTCATCCAATATAATGTTTAGACTCACTTTTGAGTTTTTCACTATACTTTTTTATTCTAACACAAATAGAGGAGATCACTATGACTAGATAGACGGTTAGATCACCGCTTTGCTTCGCCCCTGACTAATCTTTGAACCTTGAAACACTGTTAATGTGGGGGTGAGCATAACAGCTCGTAAGATCGTATCCAACCCAAATATGAAATTTGTATAATTATAGGAAATGTACAAATATTTTGTTTAAAGTTTAAAACATAAATTAAAGTACTAAATCTTATAAGATGAGATGAATACAATACTGGAATTGTAAAGATGCTCCGAATGCCAAACTTTTCATGAATTTCATAAATAACAAAAATTAAATAACATCATCTCTTACGACACCGTACCCAAGTGTATGGTAACGTTGCATTAACACCAACTCACCAGTACCTTTTAATGAAGGACCCCTTTATACATTAGCTAGTCAGACTACTGCTTCAGTTGTACCTCCGGCATATGTCCGCGTACATAATTATACTCATATGTCGCACACAAAAAAAAAAGACTCCAAAAGATCCAATGGGTTATATGGTCCTTCACCCAAGGGTCACAATCGCCCTACTTACTGGCTTTAGGGTCTTCTAACTAAGGGATACAATCGCCCTACTTGTTGACTTTAGGGACTTTCACCCAAGAGACACAATCGTCATACCTGCTTATGCCTTTTAGGGACATCTCCACAAGGCGGCGTACCGGTATTCCAACATTCATTAAAATAAATATACACGTGATATGAGTAATCATCATCCAATTAAATTGAAATTATTAAATATGCAACTTATAATAGGTTAGTTACAAAGTACATAGTTACATCACATATTTTTCGTTATTATTAAATTATACATAAAGTCATTGTAAGGTTCGATAATTATTAACTCAGTAATTATTTTAATTAGATAATTAAAATCCTCGATTATAAAATATTATTTTTAATAGAACTTAATAATTAATTTATCAAAAGTAAAACTTTATTTAAATTCAAATTAATTTTTTTATAAAATCGTAAATTAGTAAAGTATAGACACTCCTAAAAATAACTCATGTTAAATCCCAAATTCAAATAGATTAATGTATGATTTAGATTAAACAATTCTAATTTAATTAATTTAGTAATATATGAATAAAATCTTATTATTTTACAATAATTTTAAGTTTCCTTTTAATAGAATGTAAGAAAGATATTCTAAATATATTAATTTGATTTATTTTTTTTAACCCCAATAGTTGAATTTATATTTTATTAAATTTTAACCTATTAAGGTTTGGTAACTACACAAATAGAAAATATAAATTAATAACTAATTTCTAATATCTAAAATCTAATTGATCAAATATCAATATTTGTATTAATTATTATTTATTTAGAATTAAATTTTAAAAATTAAATTTACCTAATCAAAATTAATTATATAATTCCTAAAATTCATAACCCAATTAAATTAGTAACGAACAATTAAATAATGTTAAATTAAATCTCAATTTAGATTTGTTAATTGTACATCAGTATTCCCAAACAGAAATTATATTCAATTTATGTTTAATTCCAATAAGTTATATTAAATTATTAAATTTAGACTTTAGTTATTATAAAATTTTACCTTATATTATAAATATCATTATTTTAATTAGTATGAATTATTTTGGTATATTATTTCTAATTAATCTTAAATAAAAATTTTAAAATTAATAACTTGAGTCGACGTACATATTTACATCAAATGAATTAATTTAAAATGTAACATGTATTTAAAATAATTTTGAATTTAATTCATACACAATTTAGATATTTTCAAATTATTTTTTATTAAAATTAGAAATTTAAATTTCTAATTTAGTTTTTTTATTTTTATTTTTTATTTTTACTTTAATTTTATTGAACATTTTTTTTTTCTAAATATTCCAGCAATAAAAATATCAACAATAAACAATAATTTTATACAAAATTCAATTAAAATCAATTAGCTATACAGATATTAAATTTTAAATCACAACAATTATAAAAACTTCATATTAGAGATGGATCACCCACCTAGATAAAAGCTTCATAATGCTTTTTTTTTCCTCTCTTATTATTAAAAAAAAAAAAAAAAAAAAATCTTTTTCTCACATTTTCCCTTCTTGTGCATACACTACCCTATTCATAATATGGAGGTCCTACCATACGCAATACGCACATGTCAAAAAAAAATTATTATTTTTTTTTAAACGGTTATCTTTAAATGACATTTTATGTAAATGAAACGCCCACCTTCTTTAGTTTCATTTATAACAAAAATATGCATCACGTGTGTATATGAAGTGGTGCATATGGTGCGTGGTTGTGCATGTGGTGCATGTGTGTACAATGTACACATGATCATACATGTAACATGATTAATGTACAATGGATGGTTGATCATATGGGTGTCTTGATGGATCTTATGGATGGATGCATTTGGGTGGTAGATAGCGAATTGAGAAGTTCTTTGGACGGTGTTGATTTATATATGGATTTAATGGTTTCATTTTGTTGGTTTAAATTAACGAACGGATGGTTGGCTGATCATGTAATAAAACTTGGATGATTTGAGATTATTAGGTTAGTCATTGTGATGGGTGGTCTAGATTAGTGACCCCTGATGATAGTCGCATACATTTTCATTCCTAAATCCAATACCCACGTGATAATAACTTAAATATTAATTAATATATATTTATATTTTATTAAAAATTAATAATATTTAATACATGCTATTAATCTTTTGAAATGTTAAAACTTAAATGGGCATGCTACACACGTTTAATTCACGTATATTATTTTTTGTGATTATATTGATTGTTTATTTCTGCTTGCAATGTTGTTTTTGTAGCTCTCAAGTAAGGAGCGCTTCAGCACAACAGAGTACGCAATGATAGTGTGGTTGTAGGTATGATTGAATCTCGGGGATGAGATTCCTGTAAGGGGGGTAGAATGTAATGACCCGAGATTTTGATGTGTATGCATGCATCTGCATACATGCACACTTGCATTCATCTAAGCATTCATACATAATCTTTTCATTTATTCATGCATTCATGCATATATACATCTATAAAGTGTCCAAGTTGTGATATGCGTTAATTATTAATTTAGTGTGATTGATAATTGTATTGTTTTAATGTATATATGTATATGTATACATGTACTCTATTTACTCATACACATAAGATCAACCGTTCATTCATTGACCAACTTAAATATCTAACCATGAAACATACACTAAATCTAATCGTTCATATGCCGTGTAGAGTATGCGATCACCCACTCATCCATACTTAGTGTAATCATCTAAGCCGTTTATCTGATGATCCACCTATATGATCAACTAAAAACCCATCCTATATATATTTAAGTATGAAAGTAAATGTACATTAACATAAATATCATATTAGAATCTTAATTATTTGATTATTTTTATATATATATATATATATATATATATATATATTATATATAATATATATTACCATCTAACTGTACATCATACCTGAATCCGCAAATTGGGCTACTCAAAAATCAAACATAAATCATCATGAAAAATCTCACATTTATCTCGACAAATTTAATGGAGTACTTATATTGAAATATAATTTAACAAGTTTTAGAGGTGCACAAGTCGCATATATTTTGGTGGTAAACTTATAATCTTAAAAGAGAATAAAACCATCCATGTATCCATACGTACAAATGTAAATCCGACGCCCCATTTCTCAAAACCAGATAACCCATTCATAAAATCAACCGTACATCTACCTCTCTGCTCGTTAAGGTACCACATGGTCAACTTAAATCTTATTTTCAAAACATCCCAATTATCCATTCATGTAAGGTATAATTCTTTAATGGAGTATGTATTAAACATGTGTAGCATGCCCATTTAAGTTTTAACATTTTAAAGGATTAATAACATGTATTAAATATTATTAATTTTTAATAAAATATAAATATATATTACTTAGTATTTAACTTATTATCTACGTGGGTATTGGATTTAGGAATGAAAATGCATGTGACTATCATCATGGGTCACTAATCCAGACCATCCATCACAATGACCAACCTAACAATCTCAAATCATCCAAGTTTTATTACGTGATCAGCCAACCATCCGTTCGTTAATTTAAACCAACAAAATGAAACCTTTAAATCCATATATAAATCAACATCGTCCAATGAACTTCTCAATTCGCTATCCACCACCCAAATTCATCCATCCATTTGATCCATCAACACACCCATATGATCAACCATCCATTGTACATTTATCATGTTACATGTATGATCATGTGTACATTGTTCACACATGCACAACCATGCACATGCATAACCACACACCACATGCATCACTTCATATACACACGTGATGCATATTTTTGTAATAAATGAATTAAGACGGTGGGAGTTTCATTTACACAAAATGTCGTTTAAAGATAACCGTTTTATTTTTTATTATTATTTTTTTTCATGTGTGTATTGCATATAATAGGACCTTCATATTATAAATAAGATGGTGCACACACAAGAAGGGAAAATGTGAGAAAAATATTTAAAATTAAAAAAAAACTTTAAATGAGAGGGGAAAAAAAAAGCATTGTGAAGCTTTTGTCAAGGTGGGTGATCCATCTATAATCTAAAGTTTTTATAATTGTTGTTATTTAAATTTTAATAATAGTATAGCTAATTGATTTTAAATTGAATTTTGTATGAAATTATTGTTTATTGTTGATGTTATGGGAAGATCTGAGCCCCTTATAATTCCGAGGGCCGACATCATCGAACAAAAAACTACTCCATGCGACGCCTATAACTGAAGGATTCACCAATGAGTCGCCAAGGTACCTCAGCCCTGAGACTAATGACCGGGAGGAAACTCGACCCGATAAAGTAGGCCCGGCACTTCCCTCGGACCTCGTGAAAGAAGTCTTTCGGAACGCATGACTGACGAGAGGCTAAGTCCACCAGCTCGACTCGGACTGTAAACGTGGCCACTATTAGACGAAGGCTTGTAATCACTTTGTCTAAGGCCTCATTGCCAAAACGGCTGAGCCGAGGCCTAATCTCAAAGTGGGCGCTTCATGAGCTGAGCTTAGAAACTACCATAAGTGGACATGGCCAGTTACTTCGCTTACAGATATACATGATGTGCATAATATCGTACACGATCCTCGAATTGCGCACAATATCCCCACGATCCGAAAATCCTACTGATTGAGTGAATCGTGACGAGATTGATGGACCTTGACTGTCTAACTGTCAGGTATAAATATAATAAGACCCCATTGCTACAGGTATGCAAGATCTCACACCCTCTCTCTACTATCAACTTAGACCCAGATTCCCTTGACCTGACTTAGGCATCAGAGGGTCCCCCGGATTAGCTAGGGTCTCCTTTGCTCACTCTCTGTGCAGGTTCAGCGTTCCTTGGAGGTTCGCCTTGCCGAGTGAAGGGTGATCTAGATTTTGACATCAACATTTTTGGCGCCGTCTGTGGGAATTTGATACAAAAGGTCAGGTTCCTATTCTTGAGTATAATGGCTAGAGGAAAAAAGAAAGCAATAGTTGCGAAACAGGAGCCAAATGAACAAACTCTCTCCTCCTCACTACTTCATGCGGAATCAGCCCCGGGGCCTTCTCAGCGTTCTCACAATCGGGCCAGTAAATATTGCGCCATGCAGAGCGAGGTACAAGCCCTACATGACGAGGTGAATAAGATGAGATAACAACAGGAGCCACAACCACACCCGGCTCAGGAAAATCTTGTTCCTGAACCAGTCTGTCTGGTCATAGAAGCTCACTCTGCGCCGAGGAGTATGAGGCCCAAGGCGCCTCAACATCCTCAGATGCAGGTTTCGAGTTAGAATCATGTTCCGACCCAAATTCGATCCTTGGCTCGGAACACTGCCACTCGGGCTCCAACCAATGTTTCGGCCACTTCAGCCCTGACATCGACAGATCTCCGCCATTGGGTAGAACAAAGGAGGGGAAGGAGAACTCTGGAAATAGAAAACAACAAAGAGATCGTAGCGAAAAATAAGGACTCGGAGAAAAGAGAAACGGTAGGGAGAAAAGGTTCATGGAGCTTAACGATAAATTCTTAGCTATGGAAAAGAAACAACAATGATGGAAGAGACCGAGCCTCTTTTCACCTCGAAAATTATGAACGAGGTGATGCCTCAGAGGTTTCAGATACCTCCTGTCATCCAATACTCCGGGTCTAGAGACTCATCCGAGCACGTGGAAGCCTATCGCTCGTGGATGCAGATCCAGACGGCGACGAATGCCATGATGTGTCGAAGGTTCTCGATCACGCTCACGGGTTCCGTACGGAGTTGGTACCGGAAGCTCAAACCAAATACCATTAGATCCTTCACAGAGTTGAGTCGACTATTCCTCACCCAATTCATAAGTGGTAAGAGAAGTCGAAAGCCCAACACTCACTTGTTTGCCATCCAGTAAGAGACGAAGGAGTCGTTGAAAGGCTACATCTCTCGCTTTAACAAGGAAGCGCTGTTGATAAAAGATTACGACGACAAAATGACGCTCGTTGTTGTATTCAGCGGCCTAAAAGAGGAAAAATTCACTTTCTCTATTGGAAAGAACCCGCCAAAGATGTTAGCAGAGCTCGTTGTCAGAGCTCAGAAATACACCAACGTGGAAGAATTCTCTAATGCCCACAAAAGTGTTCAAGTGACAGAGCCAAATGCTAAAGGGAAGAGGCCTAGGAACGAGGAACCCCAGCCGTCCAACAAGGGGACCGATGACCGCACCCCTTGTGATCGTCATTGGGGCAGAAGTCCAGAAGGAAAGTTCTGCTCCTACATCCCCTTAATACATCCACCAAGCAGATTCTGTTGGATATCCAAGGAGAAAAGATGTTGAATTGGTCTGTTTGCATGAGGACCGAAATGGATCATCGAGACAAGCGCAAGTACTGTCGTTTCCACCGAGATCATGGCCACAATACGGCTGACTGTGTAGATCTCAAAGATGAGATCGAGGCCCATATTGGAAGGGACACCTGTGCCGATACACCAATTAAGGAAAAGCTGCTTGGAAAGGAGAAAGGGAGCAAGAGCAGCCAAATAACACCACGGAAGAGCCTGTCGAAATTCGTACCATCTTCGGGGGCTCATCTGGTGGAGGAGATTCAAACATGGAGTGGAAGGCTCACTTCCAGAAGTCTGAACTGGAACATTACGTCCACTTAACCGAGCGGCCCATTATGGAACTCCGGATCAACCCATGTACTCTGACCTTCATGGAAGAAGATGCGCATGGAATTCAGCATCTGCATGACGATGCCCTGATAGTTACCATGACCATAGCAAATCGTAAGGTAAACCGCATCTTAGTTAACACCGGGAGCTCAGTCGACATGATTTATTTTGAAGCATTCGAAAGAATGGAGATTCCGAGGTCTCATCTCAAACCTATGAAGACCCCCCTACATGGCTTTGTCGGAGAAAGGGTAATCTCCGAGGGAGTCATCTCCCTCCCAATGATTGTGGGAGAAGGACAACATTAAGTCACACTCATGGTAGACTTTTTAGTTGTCAATGTACCATCGATACATAACGTCATTTTGGAAAGACCTTCTCTCAACACAATGAGAGCAGTCGTCTCCACCTATCACCTGATGATGAAATTCCCTGCTGAGGGCAGGATAAGCTACCTCCGAGGCGATCAGTCAGAAGCTCGGAGATGTTTTGCAATGGTAGTAAAGAAATGGTCAGTTAAGCAGACACTTATCATCAACACAGTAGAACCCAAAGGACCCACATAAGGTTTGTCTGTGGAAGACCTGGAGAAGCTGTCACTTGATGAGGCCGATCCAAGCAGAACCATTCAAGTCGAGACATCATTGAACACTAAACAACGATTTGGGATACTAACCTTTTTACGATAACATAAGGACGTCTTCGCATGGTCCCACCAAGATATGCCCGGAATTTCTCCAAATGTCATGGTCCACAGGCTGAATGTGGACCTAGATCATAAACCTATCAAACAGAAGAGAAGGACATTCGATGTCGAGCGATACGAAGCAATAGTCAACGAGGTCTCCATTTTGTTCGATGCCGGATTCATAGAAGAAGTGCATTATCCCGATTGGATCGCGAACGTGATCCTTGTGAAGAAAGCCAATGGAAAGTGGCGGGTCTACATAAATTACTCGGATCTAAACAAAGCTTGTCCAAAAGATAGTTTCCCGTTGCCTCGGATCGATCAGCTGGTGGACAGCACGGTGGGACACGAGTTACTTTCCTTTTAGTTTGCAAACTCCGGGTATAACCAAATTGCAATGCATCCCCCAGATAGGCAGAAGACTACCTTTGTCACGAACAAGGGACTCTACTATTACTGGGTCATGCCATTTGGCCTAAAGAATGCTGGGGCCACGTATCAGAGACTGGTGAATCAAATGTTCTCCAAACAGATCGGACGCACGATGAAAGTGTACGTCGATGACATGTTGGTAAAAAGTATCAAGGCAAGCGACCACCTGATGGATCTCGGAGAAACATTTTCCTTCCTCCGAGAATACCAGATGAAGCTGAATCCCACAAAGTGTGCTTTTGGAGTTAGCTCAGGAAAATTCCTTGGGTTTCAAGTTAGTCAGAGAGGCATTGAGAAAAACTCGGACAAGATCAGAGCACTCCTCGACATGAGTTCACCTTGAACCGTTAAGGAAATACAATGCCTCACGGGACAAGTCGCGGTGGTCGGACGTTTCATATCCAGAACAACAAATAAATGCCTCCCCTCTACCAATAGCTGAAGGGTCATAAGAAGGTGGAGTGGATATCAGAGTGCGAATAAGCCTTCCAGCAACTGAAGCAGTATCTGGGCTCACTCCCCTGCTATCCAAACCCGAAGAAGGTGAGCCCCTGTTCCTCTACCTCGTTATCTTGGCCTCGGCTGTTAGCTCGGCCTTGATCAGAGAGGTCGGAGGTAAGCAACACCCCGTATATTACTTGAGCAAGGCAATGATACATGCAGAAACGAGATATCAGCCCCTGGAGAAGATAGCGCTCAGCCTCGTTGTTTCAATTCGGAGGTTACGTCCATACTTCCAAGCTCATTCCATAGTTGTGTTAACTGACTCCCCTCTCAGACAAGTTCTTTAGAGGCCCAAGGTTTCGGGACGAATGACCAAGTGGGCCATCGAACTTAGTGAGTTCGACATACAGTTTCGTCCGAGGACAGCGATCAAGGGCTAAGTCGTGGCCGACTTCATTACCGAATTCACCCCTCCAATTGCAGAAGAGATCAGTACTGAAGTTGAAATGACTCCACCTATTCCCAAAGGTGACCAAGAGGTGGTATCGAACCCAGGATGGATTCTCTACGTGGACGGGTCGTCCAATATCAAAGGGTCGGGGCTGGAATCGTCCTGACCACGCCGGATTCCACGACCATCCAATAAGCAATCAAACTCGGGTTCAAGGCTTCAAATAATGAGTCAAAATACGAGGCTTTATTAGCCAGACTCAGATTGACGGTGAGTCTGGGTGTTCAATCTCTTCAGGTCTGATGCGACTCTCAATTGCTGGTAAACCATATTTCTACCGAGTACGAAGCCAATAAAGTAAGGATGATTGTTTATCTCGACGAGGCAAGGAAATTGATCGAAAGATTTTGGAGTTGCACTATCCATCAGATCCCTAGAGCGAAAAATTCATGGGCCAACGCCCTAACTAGGCTCGTCTCGGCCACAGAAGGAAAGATCCCTCGAGTCATCCCCGTTGAATTTATAGAGAATCTGAGCATCGACAAGGCGGAGCCCGAAGGAAGTCAATCCAGTACATGTCAATCAGAGCTGGATGGACACGATCTTCAACTACCTCACGTCCAGTGAAACCCCCTCAGATAGGTTGGAAACCAGGCGACTGAGAGTCCGAGTAACTTGATATACCATCCTGGATGATATCATATACAAGAAAGGGTATTCTCAGCCCTACCTTAGGTGTCTCCGACCCGATGAGGCAGAATATATCATTTGGGAGATTCATGAAGGGATCTGTGGAAACCATTCTGGCAGCCGAGCCTTGGCCCTGAAAATACTCTGACAAGGATATTTCTGGCCAACTATCAGGGAAGACTCTAAAGACTATGTTCGAAAATGCGACAAGTGTCAATGCTTCGCGACCGTATCGAGGCAACCCGTAGAAGAAATGACCCCCATGAGCGGCCCTTGGCCGTTCGCTTAGTGGGGAATTGACATCATCGGCCCTCTGCCTACAGGAAAAGGGCAAGTTAAGTTCGCCATTACAGTCAACTACTTCACCAAGTGGGCTGATGTAACGTCTCGGAAAATTTCATACAAAGACCCGAGTACTACCTCAGGCAGAAATCACTTAGGATCAAATCCTTTAGAAATTAGACAAAGTTAACTAAGTGCTAAACTGGATTAGCCATGAAATCCGTATGAATCGCTTTAAATGCGATCTACAAGACCCAAAACTTGTAGAATCATTGACGCCAGGTTACCCTAAAATCTAGGATCAATCTCATTACCCAGTTGCTCTCAGGAGCACATTGAAACTCCATATCGGATCTGGACCGCACGTCGAAAGCCCGATGACCACGAGATTAAATGTTTAGGACCGCCTTGCTGGGCTTGATAACCATCTCGGAGATCAAATCCAGATAGTGTCCCACGGCTATTCGTTTGAGACCGGAGCGAGGAGTGTGAGAAATCCTGGTTTTCTTTAGAAATTAAATCAAATTTAAGTAATCTGAGACTTGATGTTTGCGGGCTAAATATAAGCAATCAGACCGTCAGAATCTAACCCAAATACATCCTCGGATCAGGACACATTTCCCATACATGTCTATGTATTTGTAACCCTGATCGAGTTTCTGTACCGTTGAATTGAAACTGGTCTGCCATGTGCGATTTGGAAACCTGACTGGAATGAAAACTTAACTCGACCTAGATCCAAGGTCAGTGAGCTTAAGTCCGACCTTTGACTCAAGGGGGGACTCCACAAGTGCTCTGTTGAGACGGAACAGACCCGCTTTGGACATAACCTAAGTATGCCTTGACCCTGAGTCTAATTTAGTGAGTTTTAAGCCTATATAAGGACCTTAAACCGTCTCTCATTCTCACCATAAGAATTTGAGAAAACCTAGGAGAGAGAAGAGAAGAAAGAGAGAGAAAGTGTGAGAGAAGTGGGAGAATCTTTCTGCTATCCTACCCTGGTGCTATACGTGCTTAACCATCATGATCTAATCACTTTTTTGGCCATTCTGACTTCATTTCTAGGTAAGAAAACCCTAACCCTAACTTGTTTTAAGGTTTCTATTAGTGCAAGTAACGAAGTAGCTGACTTACCTTGTGATATAGGTCGTCATATCGACGTTGACGAAGGCGTAGAGTTTCTGTTAAGTTCGTTACGTTTTTACGACATAAGGTGCGGACTTTAGGCATATTGGTTATGGTTTTCAACGCTTTCAATGTCAGATAATGGTAGATTCATGATCTGTGTGTTATTGTACATGCACAATCTAATGTTCGTTTTGCATTTCAGTTGCGTATGCAAATTATGGCAAATTGTGTTTTTAGTATATTTATAGAAAATACCGTATACGTACAAATTTTGAAAGTGTGTTTGCCATGATTAATTACTGTATGAACATGCTATATATGTGTATAATACTTACTTGGTGAAAGGTTCGTCCTAATTCATGTTTTGCTAGTATACGCTATGTATGTTAAAAGAGTGTATTCTAAGTGTTTGTGAAAATGTTTGTAAGAGTAAGTACTTAGATGATTGTGCTTTAAATAGGTGTTGAGATAGAATTCTCAACTACCTTAGTGATGTGTATGATTTTCTTCATGTACGTTGTTTAAGTTAACCGCTTACTCATGAAATGTATGTGTTGTATTTCCTGTTTGTATTGTGCTTTATAACATGCTTGTTAACATGTTTGAATTACTTTGTTAATGCTGCTTTGACTATTATACATGCTTTCTGGTTACGACTTGAATGTGATTGGGGCTATGGGATAGTCCAGACAATCGGTAACAGGCTGAAGTCGTGGCTGAGATTCATTTCGCCACGTAGGATGTGTTTGACGAACCCGAGTCGTACTTCGGTTGGCGACAGTGGTTAGGCCACGCGAAGTGCTCATGCACTTCATGTCATTTAGCTGGTTATGCACTCGTGCTAGTTGAGCTCGTCACGTAACCCGATCTATCTAATGTATGTTCACCATGTTTGGACGCTACTACTTTAACCTAGGGTACCAAACTTACCAGTGTAACCCCGTTAACCTTTATACCTCGATCTGCTAAGACTCATGAGCCGGGCATGGTGGTATGGGACATCGTGGCCAAGTTGTCGGCCTACGCTGGGGCCACGAGCCTCCCCGTAGTGACCAGTGAGCAACCAGACTCATGAGCCGAATACGGTGGTATGAGACACTGTATTCGAGCTGTCGGCCTACATTGATTGGTGACGAGCCCTTTGTAGTGACCTCGACCATACTCTGAATCTGCGGAGAGGTGACGAGCCTTCCTATAGTAAACAGAGTATAAACTAGGCCTGTGTTGATAAGGTGATGGGGGAGTGGTGTAACGAGTGTGTGTAATAGCCCTGACAGCCCTTTACAGTGACTTAGAACCGCATCATCGTATGAGATTATCTAGGACTGACGACCCTATAATGGATCATTGTTTGGGAATGATATAAGGAAGGTACCTTAGTTTCCCAATACTGTTATATGAAAAGAACTAATAATAACTCGGCAATCACGCTCATACCATAGCACTGCATGTGCCTGGAAGATGTGGAGCACTGAGGGATGAAGGCATGTCGCAGACGTAAGATGGTGTAGCATGAGGGAGCATTAGCGAGGGCATGCATCATGACTGCATTCATACTTGCATTAATAAGAGTATCTAGGAGTGTTTGATTATACTGCTTTATCATTACTGCTTGACTGAATTGATAACATGTTAACCTATGCTTTATTGCTCCACTGAGTTAGCTACTCACTCCCACATTACGGGACAGTGTTCTGGACACCCACCAGACTCTGTCTTAGATGCAGGTATTGACGAGACACAGGAGGCTGGGCCTAATTACTATGATGATCAGGATGAGTTCTCCTACCGCATTATAGTTATACCATTTTTGGCATTTTGATCTTTGAAACAAATACATGTATATGGTGACTCAATAAAGTGTTCATACTCTGGAGACCAATTGTGACATTTCTGGCTTTATATATATCTATATACATCTTTCAGTCTTCCGCTTGTGTTTTATAACTTGATCTGGAGTATGAATTACTTTTTGGTATAATCCCACTCTTGATTATTGCACTAACACAGAAAACATTCAATCATAAGCATTTATGTTGCATAAGTGATGTTTTGAAACTCGGGTGTTGAGTTGCTACTCGACCCCCGATTTTCAGGGCGTTACAAGTTGGTATCAGAGCATGATTTGGATTAAACCACACCTGGGTTATGGTCACACGACATACGCTGTTGCCTTTCGACTTAGGTGGGTGCGAGAAAAATGTAGAGACCGTCATAGGTAGCCCGATTTCGCCGATTAGCGAAGTTCACTAAAATTGGTCGTGTTGTTGGAGTCTGTACGCAGCCGGGATCGCATGAGTTGACCCCAAAACACTTCTAGACTGTCAAATAATGGGTTTAGATCACAATTCACCCCATCCCAGCCATTAGAAATCGGTACATACAGGTATGTATCATAAACATCCCAAAACTACCCGAAATGACTCAAAACGGAGTCGGGGGGCCTATCCACGCAAATCCAGAGGGACTCAGGGTGGACCCCACATCATTTTAGGCCCTGGGAGTCACGAGGACCTCGCTGAGTAGTCCAGGGTGTGGCGAGGACCTCACCGAGTTGGCGATGCCTCGCTGGTTAACGGGCTGGCCCGGTCGGACCAACGCACTTTGGGGCCTAGGGTGACCCCCTGATACATGGGCCGTGGTTTAAAACCACCCCAAATGCATACCTCCTTCACAAAACCCTCCTCCAAGCTCTCCCTTTCCTTCAAAAATTCATTTTTCTCTCTCTTAAACCTTCCCTCCAACTCTCCCACTCCGCCATTTTTGTTAAAACCCACCCACACCCCCATCGTTTACAGCAACACCTACCCTCTACTCTTTCCATTTTCTCTCATTTGAGCTCCTACACCTCCTCATTTGAAGATCAAAGTCGTGTAAAACTCTCAACCCATCCCATCTCTTCATTTTCTTTCTTCTTCAACCCTGTCATTTGGGCCTTACAACCACTGTTGAGGCTCAGATTCATAGAGAACCAGAAACTCTAGCCCTATTCCTTCTTTTTCTTCACTTGCCATAGCCTTCTTCGAGTTCATTGTGGCCATTTTCTCAGTTTTCGTCGTCCTTTCTCTCATGAGAAAGAGAAAGGGGGCCGCAGATGAAGCTGGGCCTAGCCGTCTTACGCGTTCGAGGAGGCTGAGAGGCACCGCCGCTAGCACAAGCACCGCTCAGGAATTTCGGACAAAGCGGGATATTGATCTCCGGGTTCCTGCTGAAAGGGCTTGATTGGCGGAACTGTCTCATGGAGTTTATGAGGACCGTAGGATCCTTTTTGAAGCTCAAGTGGATGGGTGGCTCTTTGGAGAATATCTGTTGTTCGAGTTCGTGGAAGGGGCCCATTGAGGTCCACTATTTGATGGCGAGTATCGCGCCAATGCGAGCTCTGTCCGAGCTTTCTATGCCAACATTCACGAGCCTACGCTTGAACCATTACAGTTCAAGATCCCATGTGGACGGGATCGGTTGACCACAGTTAATGTCAGGTTGATATCTCGGCTTCTGAATGTGCCCCTTGGTGAGGTGCATGCTAGCGAGCTGAATCTGAGGACTGTACGTGAAAGGGATCGTCGCACACGTTTCCTTTGTGGTGGCCAACTGGTCGAGTGACAGCCGAACAAAAGTCTTCTAGCGACCAAAATGTCTGACGACTTCTGTTTGCTCCATCACATCTTCACATTCAACGTCTACCCCAGGTGGAGCAATCGCAGTGAATGTACGCGCCTCATGGTAGATTTCCTGTATCAAGTTGGGCAGAGAGCGAACCTGTGCGTGCCTACGTTCGTGCTGTAACAGATAATTAAGACTGAACGCTCCGCTAGAATGACTGCCTCGCTCCCGTTCAGCCGGCTCATATACAAGATTGCACATCAGTTTGGCTACAGTCTTGGGGCGGAGATGCCAGTGCCGATTCATCACATCAATGAGGCTACCCTAACTAGATGGAGATTGGGCCACGACAACGCCAAGCTTGACTTGAAGAGAGCGATGATGAGACGGAGAGCGAGGAAGAAGAGAGTGAAGAAGAAGATGGAGCTGAGATAGAACAGGAAGAAGAGGCCCACGATACGGAGGAGAGCTCCCCTCCTACTCCATCGGTGTAGGGCGCTGATCGGGCTGCTTGGGATACTCATATTGCTTGACTGGAGGAGGATCATGTAGAGCTACAACAGGGTCAGGCTGTCCTACGACAGGATGTCATGGATCTTCGGGGCCTTGTGAAGCACAAGTTCAAGAAAGTAACTCGCACGTTGAAGACTATCCTGTGCTGTCTGCAGGATAAGGGTGCCCCTCCTCCATCGCCAGACTCGGATGCCTAGTCATCCATACTGTTGTCTTGTATTTTTCTTTGGTTACCACCTTAGGATGCTTATGTTTTCATGTGGTTGGGTGTAGTAGTTGGTAGAATGTTTTGGATGTTTGAGGCTTTAATTGTATTAGCTCCCACGCATCTCCTGTCATGATCTCAAGCACGGCAGTCAAGTGACTGGGGTTGATCACTGCTCCTACGAGGGGAGTGAGGGTCATCACTGCCATAGGGACTTTCTCTGATGTTACTAGTATGTGTGAGGGCTGCCCGATAGACTTGGGTGGCAGAACTATATTAGTCGACCTGATCGTCGTCTCCCTATTCCATTACGACGTCATTTTCGGTATGGACTGGCTTACCGAGATGCGAGCAGAGATCGATTGCGAGACTAGGATGGTTACAACCCACGGACCAGAGGGCACGACTTTTACTTTCCCTATTTAGGTCAGTCACACTTCTCGGTTGTGGTGTTTCGCTTCTTCATTGGAGGCTACTGATGTTCCGACTTTTATGGATACGCCTATAGTTTAGGCTTTTACGGACATGTTTGAACTGATTCCTGGGTTGCCTCCTCTGCACGAGATCGACTTCACCATTGATCTTGTGCCTGGTGCGACACCCGTTTCATTACCGATGTATTACATGCCGCCATGTGAGATGGAGGAATTGAGGAAACAGATTGATGGACTGGTAGAGAAGGGCTTTATACGACCCAGTGTGTCTCCTTAGGGAGCACCTGTGTTGTTTGTCAAGAAGAAAGACGGATCGCTACGGTTATGTATTGATTACCGTAGGTTGAACCAGTTGACCATGAAGAATAAATATCCTTTGCCTAGGATAGACGATCTGTTTAATCAGTTGAGGGGGGCAAAGTATTTTTCGAAGATCGATTTATAGTCAAGGTATCATCAGTTGCGCGTCAGGGATGAAGACGTGCAGAAGACGGCTTTCAGGACCTGTTTTCGGCATTACGAGTTCCTTGTGATGTCGTTCGGTCTTACGAACGCACCGGCGGTGTTCATGGACTTGATGAGCCAGGTATTTCGGCCATTCCTATACCGATTCGTCATCGTGTTTATCGATGACATCCTGGTATACTCTACGAGTCGGGGAGAACACGAGGAACACTTACAGGCAGTCCTAGATACTCTGAGGAAGAACCAGCTGTTCGCGCAGTATAAGAAGTGCAACTTCTGGCAGGAGGAAGTCAAGTTCCTGAGACATGTGGTGTCTAAGGAAGGGATAGCGGTGGACCTTGCTAAGGTAGTCGTTGTTCAGGACTGGAAGCAGCCTAGGTCAGTTACTGAGGTGAGGTGTTTTCTGGGCCTGACAGACTATTACTGACGATTCATTCGAGACTTCTCGAAGATAGCCAACCATTGTCACAGTTGACACGAAAGGATCTGAAGTTCGCTTGGAATGAGAAGGCGGAAGCAGCTTTTCAGGAGCTAAAGGACAGACTGACATCCACCCCTATACTAGTATTGTCAGAGCAAGGGGTCCAATACACTATATACACTGATGCATCTCGCGTTGGTTTGGGTTGTGTCCTTATGCAGAAGGACAGGGTGATTGCGTATGCCTCGAGACAATTAAGGAAGCAGGAGGAGAATTACCCTACGCACGACCTTAAGTTAACAGCAGTCATATTCGCATTGAAGCTCTGGAGACATTACCTCTACGGAGAGGAATTCGAGCTTTTCCGCGACCACAAGAGCCTTAAGTATATATTCACCCAATGGGACTTGAATATGAGGCAGCGCCGATGGATGGAGACCTTGAAGAATTTTAAGTTCGAGGTTTTCTACCATCCTGGCAAGGCTAACCTTATGGCAGACGCGTCGAGTCGGAAGAAGGCTATAGCATTTGCGGCTCCGCTGATGATAGTAGAGTGGGATATGTTGGAGTTCGTGCGGGACTTCGAGCAAAAGCTCACAGTGGAGGAGCCATTCGAGTGTGTCACATACGTTCGGGTGTGGCCACTTATTGATGATCGGATTATCAAGGCCCAGAAGGGCGACAAACTTTTGTTTGAGCTTCGAGAGCAAGCTAGCGATGTTGTGGACTCCGAGTGGAGAGTTGGCACAGATGGGGGCCTACGATACCGTAGCCGCCTATGCGTCCCAGATATTCAGGACTTGAGACAAGAGCTTCTCGAGACTGACCATAGATCGAAGCTTGCGATGCATCCTGGTAGCACGAAGATGTATCAGGATATGAAGCAGTCGTATTGGTGGGACAATATGAAGGCCCACATCGTAGAGTATGTTTCACGTTGTCTCATGTGTCAACAGGTCAAGGCCGAGCATCGCTGACCTCTTGGACTCCTTCAACCCATGCCCATAGCTAAATGAAAGTGGGACTTCATCTCTATGGACTTCATCTCAGGGCTGCCGAAGACGAGAAAGGGTTATGACTCTATCTGGGTGATCGTGGATCGATTAACCAAATCGGCTGATTTTCTCCCTATCAGAGTGTCGAACTCTGCAGACGACTTGGATAGGTTGTACATCAAAGAAATAGTGCATCTGCATAGAGTTCCCTTGGAGATTATGTCAGACAGCACCCGATTCACATCTATCCTCTGGACTTGTATCCAGGAAATGATGGGTATGAAGTTGAAGTTCAGTACTGTGTTTCACCCTCAGACCGACCGACAGACAGAGCGGGTGAATTAGATTTTGGAGGATATGTTACGGGCTTTTGTTTTAGATTTCAAGGACAGTTGGGATGACTGTCTCTCGTACGCAGAGTTCGCCTACAACAACAGTTTTTAGGCAAGTATTGGTATGACTCCTTACGAGGCCTTGTACGGGTGCCCTTGCCGAGCACCGCATTACTGGGCAGAGGTTGGCGAACACAGTTTGGTTGGCCCAGAGTTAGTACAGGCGACCTTGGAGAAGATCGACATTATCAGACGTCAACTTCTGACGACCCAGAGCAGACAGAAGAGTTATGCCGATACGAGATGGCGACCACTTGAGTTTGGGGTTGGAGATCATGTATTCCTCAGAGTTTCCCTATAAAGGGAGTCCTTCGGTTTGGGAAGAAGGAGAAGCTTACGCCGCGGTTCATTGGCCCATTTTGGATACTTGATCGAGTAGGAGCGGTGGCATACCGTCTTGCTTTGCCCACTTACGGGTGTACATAACGTATTTCATGTATCCATGCTAAAGAAGTACGCCCTTGATCCTTCACATATCATCAGCGGGGAGCAGGTACAGTTGAGCGAGGATGCAACATATGTACTACGTCCGACACGTATCCTAGACAGGAAGGAGCAAGTATTGCGTAGCAAGGTCATTCAACTGGTAAAGGTACTGTGGATGCATCATACAGAAGAAGAAGCTACTTGGGAGATAGAAGCCGAGGTCAGAAAGAACTACCCTCAACTTCTCGAGGAGTACAAAAAGGTATTAATTCGAGGATGAAATTTTCTTTAAGGGGGGTATATTGTAACGTTTTGAAAAATTCCGTATAAAGACCCGAGTACCACCTCAGGCAGAAATCACTTAGGATCAAATCCTTTAGAAATTAGACAAAGTTAACTAAGTGCTAAACTGGATTAGCCACGAAATCCGTTTGAATTGCTTTAAATACGATCTACAAGACCCAAAACTTGTAGAATCATTGATGTCAGGTTAGCTTAAAATATAGGATCAATCTCATTACCCAGTTGCTCTCGGGAGCATATTGAAACTCCGTATCGGATCTGCACCGCACGTCGAAAGTCCGATGACCACGAGATTAAGCGTTTAGGACCGCCTTGCTGGGCTTGATAACCATCTCGGAGATCAAATCCAGATAGTGTCCCACGACTATTCGTTTGAGCCCGGAGCAAGAGTGTGAGAAAACCTGGTTTTCTTTAAAAATTAAATCAAATTTAAGTAATCTGAGACTAGATGTTTGCGGGCCAAATATAAGCAATCAGACTGTCGACATCTAACCCAAATACACCCTCAGATCAGGAAACATTTCCCATACATGTCTGTGTATTGGTAACCCTGATCGAGTTTCTGTGATCGTTGAATTGAAACTGGTCCGCCACGTGTGATCTAAAAACCCGACTGGAATGAAAACTTAACTCGACCTAGATCCAAGGTCAGTGAGCTTAAGTCTGACCTTTGGCTCAAGGGGGGGCTCCAGAAGTGCTCCGTTGAGACGGAACAGACCCGCTTTGGACATAACCTAAGTATGCCTTGACCCCGAGTCTAATTTAGTGAGTTTTAATCATATATAAGGACCTTAAACCCTCTCTCATTCTCACCATACGAATTTGAGAAAACCTAGGAGAGAGAAGAGAAGAAAGAGAGAGAAAGTGGGAGAGAAGTGGGAGAATCTTCCTGCTATCCTACCCTGGTGCTATACGTGCTTAACCATCATGATCTAATCGCTTTTCCGGCGATTCCAACTTCATTTCTAGGTAAGAAAACCCTAACCCTAACCTGTTTTAAGGTTTCTATCAGTGCAAGTAGCGAAGTAGCTAACTTACCTTGTGATATAGGTCGTCGTATCGACGCTGACGAAGGGGTAGAGTTTCTGTTAAGTTTGTTACCTTTCTACGGCGTAAGGTGCGGACTTTAGACGTATAGGTTATGGTTTTCAACACTTTTAATGTCAGATAATGGTAGATTCATGATCTGGGTGTTATTGTACATGCACAATCTGATGTTCGTTTTGCGTTTCAGTTGCATATGCAAATTATGGCAAATTGTGTATTTAGTATATTTGTAGAAAATACCGTATACGTATAAATTTTGAAAGTGTGTTTGTCATGATTAATTACTGTATGAACATGCTATATATGTGTATAATACTTACTTGGTGAAAGGGTTCGCCCTAATTCATGTTTCCGCTAGTATACGTTATGTATGTTAAAAGAGTGTATTTTAAGTGTTTGTGAAAATGTTTGTAAGAGTAAGTACTTAGATGATTGTGCTTTAGGTAGGTGTTGAGATAGAATTCTCAACTACCTTAGTGATGTGTATGATTTCCTTCATGTACGTTGTTTAAGTTAACCGCTTACTCATGAAATGTATGTGTTGTATTTCCTGTTTGTATTGTGCTTTATAACATGCTTGTTAACATGTTTGAATTACTTTGTTAATTCTGCTTTGACTATTATACATGCTTTCTGGTTATGACTTGAATGTGATTGGGGCTATGTGATAGTCCAGACAATCGGTAACAGGCTGAAGTCATGGTTGAGATTCATTTCACCACGTAGGATGTGTTTGACAAACCCGAGTCGTACTTCGGTTGGCGACAGTGGTTAGGCCACGCGAAGTGCTCATGCACTTCATGTCATTCAGCTAGTTGTGCGCTCGTGCTAGTTGAGCTCGTCACGTAACCCGATCTGTCTAATGTATGTTCACCATGTTTGGACGCTACTGCTTAACCCTAGGGTACCAAACTTACCAGTGTAACCCCGTTACCTTGGTACCACCTAGTAAGATATAACTGGCATGGACTCGTGGTAGTCGGTATGCTGACCGACCTCGCTGAGCACGAGCTGTCGCCTACGCTGGGCCCACGAGCTCTCCCGTAGTGCCAGTAGCTACCAAACTCATGACCGAATACGGTGGTATGGGACACTGTATTCGAGATGTCGGCCTACACTGATTGGTGACGAGCCCTTTGTAGTGACCTCGAGCATACTCTGAATCTGCAGAGAGGCGATGGGGGAGTGGTGTAACGAGTGCGTGTAATAGCCCTGACAGCCCTTTACATTGGCCTAGAACCGCATCATCGTATGAGATTATCTAGGACTGACGACCCTAGAATGGATCATTGTTTGGGAATGATATAAGGTACCTTAGTTTCTCAATACTACTGTATGAAAAGAATTAATAATAACTCGGTAATCACGCTCATACCATAGCACTGCATGTGCATGGAAGATGTGGAGCATTGAGGGATGAACGCATGCCGCGGACGTAAGATGGTGTCGCATGAGGGAGCATTGGCGAGGGCATGCATCATGACTGCATTCATACTTGCATTAATAAGAGTATTTAGGAGTGTTTGATTGTACTGCTTTATCATTACTGCTTGACTGAATTGATAACATGTTAACCTATGCTTTATTGTTCCACTGAGTTAGCTACTCACTCCCACGTTACGGGACGGTGTTCTGGACACCCACTAGACTCTGTCTTAGATGCAGGTATTGAGGAGACACAGGAGGCTGAGCCTGATTACTATGATGATCATGATGAGTTCTCCTACATGCAGTTCTCTTGAGGATACGCTTAGGCCATTCAGATGACGGGGCTACAGGGTGTACCATTATAGTTGTACCATTTTTATCATTTTAATTTTTGAAACAAATACATGTATATGGTAACTCAGTAAAGTGTTCATACTCTGGAGACCGATTGTGACATTTCTGGCTTTATATATATTCATATACATCTTTCAGTCTTCCACTTGTGTTTTATAACTTGATCTGGAGTATGAATTACTGTTTTGGTATAATCCCACTCATGATTATTGCACTAACACAAACAACATTCAATCATAAGCATTTATGTTGCATAAATGATGTTTTGGAACTCGGGTGTTGAGTTGCTACCGACCCCCGATTTTCAAGGCATTACAGGCGAGGCCGAGCCTGTTGCTAAAATCACAGAACAAAAGGTGATCGACTTTGTTTGGAAAAATGTCATCTACCGGTTTGGAATTCTACGCACAATCGTGTCAAACAATGGTAGACAATTCGACAATGATAAATTTTGAAGCATGTGTCAAGGACTTGGCATCACAAATGCGTAGTCTTCTCCTCAACACCCCTAGTCCAACGGACAGGTGGAGGTAGTCAATAAAGTTATCAAGCACCATCTCAAGATGAAGTTGGAGAAAGCAAAAGGCAGTTGGGCTAAGGAACTTTCATTCGTTCTCTGGGCCTACAGGACCACAGCTCAGTCCTCAACTGGAGAAACTCCGTTCTCACTCTCTTACGGCTCGGAGGCGATGGTGCTAATTGAAATCGGACTCCCTATGACTCGAGTTAAGAATTACCCAAAAAATGAGAACTCCGAGCTGATTGTGGCCAACCTGGATCTGCTCGAAGAAATTAGAGATATCTCAAGGCTCCGAGTCGCAGCTTGTCATCAACGAGTTACACCATTCTATAATTCAAGAGTCAAGACCAGTCGATTCCAACCGAGGGATTTGGTCCTTCGCCGAGTATTCCAAAACACCGCTGAGCCGGAGATTGGAACACTCGGGCCTAAATGGGAAGGGCCTTACCGGGTCGTCCAGTCAACTAAACCGAGCTCCTATCACTTAAAAGACCTCGAGGGTCACCAGCTCCCCCACCACTGGAATGTCGAACATCTGAAAGTTTACTATCCATGACGTCAAGCCTTTAAGGCCCTCAACAAATGCACACCTTCGAGCGATAGGCCTTTAAGACTCCTAATAAATGTACGCCTCCGAGCAACAAGCCTTTAAGGCTCTTAATAAAGTTCACCTCTTCTTATTTACATAAATGAATTATCTATTAAGGAAAAGTTATCTCTCATATGCAGGGGCAGACTCAATGAACTAATCTCTTAAAGAAGGGGTTAGTACATTATCCCATAAAAATTCTACATGGCATCCCCTCTTAGGCAGGGGAAAAGCCAAAAAGGTGACCCAACCCCTCCAACATAGGAGTCGGCCAACTGACTAACGGATGAAGCAGAAGCTCCTTGCCAATTATGGGATGAGCCGATCCCCTATGGGTCCAGACTCAACGAACAGGCCATAAAGGCTTCAAAAACTCTATGAGACGGCATTGGAAGGGGCTGACCCGTTAAAGGGTGAACTCGGCCACGCCCTAAAGTAAATCGACCCATCAATGAATCAGATCAACAATCAATAATCAACAATAAAAAATTAGTTATGGACTAACATATAAAATAAATCAGCATTCATGCGCCCTCTCCAGAGAGTCAAAAATCATCATTCATAAACCTTCATTAGAAGGTCAAAAAGTAACCAAAAAGGAAAAAGTTTCGACAAGTTTTTAAAAAGAGAAGGAAATTATCCAATCTATGCGGTCAGGGAAGGAGGAGCTTGGGTGTCGGGGGCTTAATCCGAGCGGACATCTCCAGTAGGCACCTCTTCGGCATCTTCAGACAACAAAGATTCGAGATTAAGGTCCGGGTACAGACCCTGGACCGCCTCGATACAAACATCGAAAGTACAGTTGTAAAACTTGGCGGCTTTGGCGTCCCTCTCCTTTGAAGTCTTGAAGGCGTCCATTGCTGTAGCCCGAGAAACCTCGTCCTCAGTCTGCTGAGTTTCCTGTGCCTGGGAGACAGCTCGGATCTGCTCTTTTGCCACCTCTGCCTTAGCCTGCTCAAGGACTTCACCCAACCGAGCGTTCTCCTTAGCCAGCGAGTCCAGGTGAGCCCTGGCCCGGGTTAGTTCGGTAGTCACAGCGTCGCACTGAGCTTTGAAGTCATTTACGACCCTTGTAGTCGCAACTCTCTATCTTGAAGGTCAGTCACGACCCCCTGCAGCTGGAGCTCCCTAGCCTTCCCCTCTTCAAGTTGCCGACGTAGCTCACCCTGTTCAAGTCAAAGGAAGGTGGCCTCATCCCGTAAGACACCTACTTGGGTCTTGAGGGCCTTCACCTCAGCTTCTCTCTTCTCAGACTCCCGCGCCCTCTCACGAGCCGAAAGAAGCTTCGGGACAGACTGAATGAAAAAAAAAATGAGTACTCGGAAGCAGCGAGTGCAAAAAGGTAAGGAAAGTTGATAAAAATACCGTGTAAAATACGGACTCCATGTCATTCAAGAAGGAGCTGTCTGACTTGCTGAGAAGGTAGGCTATGCTCTCCTCTGGGGCATGTTTGCCAGCCTAAGGCTTCAGGCAAGATAGGTGGTAACCCGCCGCGAACTTTCCGCCACTTGTCCCTACATGAGCCGAGTTTGCTGCTTCCGTAAACCCGGTCCTGCTGTCGGGCGAGGCTTGAGCCTTGGCCCGGGATCATCTCCAGACTCGGGAGGGGTAATCATGGCGTCAGCCATCCGAACGGCCTCCTCCCGCTTGGATGATGAAGGGATAGTTATGTAGAGGGCTGAAGGGTGAACCTCTCCGGTGGGGAGAATGGTCGTGGGTGGAACGAAAAGAGTTATGGTTGCTGGAGTCGGAACAATGATTGTTGGAGCCCCAACCTCAGCAAACGCCATAATTGTAATTACGACAGTGGGAGTTATGACTGAAGCTGCATCAACAAAACTGGGCCAGAGGGCCCCTCTCCACGAGGAGTTGCTTGTCTCCTCCGAACGGTGGTCTTCATCCGGGGCTCGGCCCTCAACAACTCCTCCGTCGTCGGGGCGGCCTTCCTCCTCCGAGAACCAGATGCCTCGGCCATGCCTGCGTAAAGAACGACAAATTAGCAACTAAACGAATAAATTTAATCGCTCCAAAGGAAATGGGAGAAGAACTTACTGAAAAACGTCGGGAAAGGCGGCGACTTGCAGAGCTCAGACCAATGAAGGTTGACGGATGTAATCAGGTCCGACCAGGAACGAAGCTCTCTCGATCGTGCCTTAGCCTTAGCTATGCGGTTCTTCTGGGCCGAATCAAGGAGAGGCGTACCCCTTAGAAAATCTGCAAAGATGAAGAGAACTTCAGTTTGTCTGAGATGACAGAGAAGGGGATCAGAAAAGAGGGAATGACTAGTCCAACCTGGTTTAGAAAATTGGGTCGGAAGCCAAGTCGTCAGAGCCTTAAGCTCAACCACCAGCGCCCCTCATTCGCCCGCAGCCCAGAACCATTTATTCTTCTAGTCCTTATCGGAGGATTGAAGATTCATCACCAGCCCCGACTCCTTCCTGCTTCGAGTCGCGAAGTAGTATCATGGTTCCTGGCTATCGTGCTTGACCAGGTAGAAACTTATTAACTCTTCAGGGGTCAGCTCCGGGTTCCCGAATTGACGCAAGATGATATATGAAGAGATTAACACCCTCCAAGTATTGGGGGTGAATTGCCCAGGAGCTAGGCCAAGATAGGCGGTCACAGATCGAATGAAGGGATGCAAAGGAAGTCAGAGTCTGCATTGCAGCGTACAGAGAAAAATTACAACTTCTCTCTTAGCAGGTGCTTCATCGGTGTCCATGCGCTTTGGGGCTCTTATCTAAACGGAGTCTGGGATCTGAAACTCTGAACGGATCCAATCCATTTGAGACTCCGATAGCACGGAGCCTCATGGGACTATCTCCGAGGCCTGCCCACTCGCTGGCATCTCGGTAGCCTCAGTAGTCGTGGTCCGGGGGGCTCGAGCGGTCTTCCTTTGGCCAGCGCGACGAGTCCGAGCCCATATCTCCTTTTATTTTCGGGGTGGAGGGAGAAAGGTACAACTTCATAGGGGCCTTCAGAGGCCCCTCTCCCGTCATTGGAACTCCCCGACTCGGAGTCATCACCATAATCCTGAACAGTGTCCAGGTCGGACGACATCTTAAAAAAGAAGAAATGCAAAGAGGAGCAAGGAGGGAGACTCACCAGACGATCACCGAGAATCGTTTCTGCTGGAAATACTCGTCCGGTCGGAATCGCCCATCGAAAAACCCTGATTGGCCGTAATCGCCCTCGTCGGAAATCGCCTCCTCCGGTATCAGCTCAAACACAAAGCGCATAAGTGAATGAAAATTTTCAAAGGGAGCGTATATAAACCTTGTCAAATCTCTGCATTAATGACAAGAAATGATGGCTGCAGCCGAATCATCATGATTCGACTTCTGAGCTAACGTGGCCACATATCATTGGCTTGGGCTCTGTCGAGCAGTACGCCTCTGACATCGAGTGACATGCTTCAGATAAACGAAACGACGCCCGAATAAGGAAGGTTTCGTCTGAAACACTACTCAGGGTATAAATGGCAACAGGTCATAGGCGGACGGTGATTCGAAATCTTAACTGTCGCCACGCGTCTGCTGAACGTTGGCCCATGGGCGAGAAACCATGAGGGCGCAATGTTTCAAAATTCTAATAACGTGATAGCATCAACATGCATAGAAGAGTCGGCGGATGAGGCAATTGATCTTCCGTATGCTTACTCTCCGAGTCCTTAGCTGACTTCGAAGAGTAGGGGGCTTCTGTTATGGGAAGATCCGAGCCCTTTCTAATTCCGAGGGCCGACGTCATCGAACAAAAAACTACTCCATGCGACTCCTACAACTGAAGGATTCACCAATGAGTCGCCGAGGTGCCTCGGCCCTAAGACGAATGACCGGGAGGAAATTTGACCCGATAAAGTAGGCCTGATGTTTTGCCTCAGACCTCGTGAAAGAAGTCTTTCGGTACGCACGACTGGTGAGAGGCTAAGTCCACCAGCTCGGTTCAGACTATAAACGTGGTCACTATTTGACGAAAGCTTGTAATCACTCTGGCTGAGGCCTCGTCTGCCAAAATGGCTGAGCCGAGACCAAATCTCGAAGTGGGCGCTCCATGAGCTAAGCTTAGAAACTACCATAAGTGGACGTGGCCGGTTACTTCGCTCGCAGATATACATGATGTGCATAATATCCAACACAATCCTCAAATTGCGCATAATATCCCCACGATTCGAAAATCCCATTGATTGAGTGAATCGTGCCGAGATTGACGGACCTCGACTGTCTGACTGTCCGGTATAAATACAATTAGACTCCATTGCTACATGTACGCAAGATCACACACCCTCTCTCTATTATCAACTTAGACCCAGATTCCCTGGACCTGACTTAGGCATCGGAGGGTCCTCCAGTTTAGCCAGGGTCTCCTTTGCTCACTCTCTGTGTAGGTTCAGGGTTCCTTGGAGGTTCACCTTGCCGAGTGAAGGGTGATCTAGATTTTGACATCAACAGTTAATATTTTTATTGATGGAATATTTAGAAAAAAAATATTCAATAAGATTAAAGTAAATAATAATAATAATAATGTAAATTATAAGTCTAAATTTCTAATTTTAATAAAAAATAATTTTTAAAGTATTTGTAGTGTTTAGGAATTAAATTCAAAATTATTTTTGAATGCATGTTACATTTTAATTAATTCCTTTAATGTAAATATGTAGGTTGACTCGAGTTATTAATTTCAAATTTTTATTTAAGATTGATTATAAATAGTATATCGAAATAATTCATACTAATTAAAATAATGATATTTATAATATAAGGTAAAATTTTATAATAACTAAAGTCCAAATTTAATAATTTAATATAACTTATTGGAATTAAACATAAATTGATTACAATTTCAGTTTGGGAATACTAATGTACAATTAATAAATCTAAGGGCTTGTTTGATTTTCTTGCTCAAGTGTAATTACCATGTAAATGGGTAATAATTATTTACCCAGGTAATTACCACATCTTTCCCAATGCAGATGTGACAACTTACCTTTTCAACACTTGAATCGAGAAATTTTCAACATTAATGTGGGGCTGATCGTGACGTATGTTACTTATCCACACCGCTCATTTGTTATGCCAGCCAAATTTATAGCATGAGCAAAAAAAGGACACAGATCCAAAGGTCAAGTGGACCACACCACAGGAAACAATGGGAATTGAATGCCTACCATTAAAAACTTCTTGTGGCCCTTAAAAGTTTTGGATCAAACTAATATTTGTGTTTTCCCCTTAGCCATGCCTGTGTGACCCTATGAACAGGTTATATGATGAAAAAATGTCAATGTGGGCCAAGTGAAGAAAATTACTTTCAATGGTGGACGAATTAAGACCACTATTTCCTTTCGTGTGGGCCATTTGAGTGTTGGATCTGCCTCATTTTTTGGTTAATGCTCCAAAATGTTCTAATAAAATAGATGGATGGTGTGAATAAATCATATACATTACGGTGGGGTCTACATATTTACGTCAACACTTTTGTTTTAATTTTCAAGGTGGAATTACTCTCATGTTTTCAAACAACGTGAAAAGTAATAATTACTTGTTTACCGTGATCTACATGTATCATGGAAAATCAAACAAGCCCTAAATTGAGATTTAATTTAACATTATTTAATTGTTCATTACTAAGTTAATTAGGTTATGAATTTTAGGATTTATATAATTAATTTTCATTAAAAAATTTAAATTTTAAATTTTAATTCTAAATAAATAATAATTAATAAAAATATTGATATTTGATAAATTAGAAATTAGTTATTAATGTATATATTCTATCTGTGTAGTTACCAAACCTTAATAAATTAAAATTATAAAAAATAGAAATTCAACTATTGGGCTTAAAAAAATAATCAAATTAATATATTTAAAATATATCTTTTTTATAATCTATTAAAAGGAAGCAGAAAATTATTATAAAGAGTAAGATTTTATTCATATAAAATAGTAAGAATTCTATTATATATATATTTTTTATAACTTTAATCTTATTGAACATTTATTTTTCTAAATATTCCAACAATAAAAATATCAGTAATAAACAATAATTTCATACAAAATTCAATTTAAAATCAATTAGCTATACTGATATTAAAATTTAAATAATAACAATTATAAAACTTCATATTATAGATGGATCACCCACCTAGACAAAAGCTTCACAATGCTTTTTTTTTTCTCTCATTTTTTTTTTAAAAATTTTTTTATCTTTTTCTCACATTTTCCCATCTTGTGCGTACACCACCCTAGTTATAATATGGAGGTCCCACCATACACAATACACACATGAAAAAAACTAAAATAAATATAATTATTTTAAATGACATTTTGTGTAAATAAAATGCCCACCTTCTTTAGTTTCATTAGTATAAAAATATGCATCACGTGTGCATATGAAGTGATGCATATGGTGTGTGGTTTTGCATGTGCATGATTGTGCATGTGTGAACAATGTACACATGATCATACATGTAACATGATTAATGTACAATGGATGGTTGATCATGTGGGTGTGTTGATGGATGAATTTGGGTGGTAGATGGGGAATTGAGAAGTTCTTTGGATGGTATTAAAAATAAATTTTACGTGGACCATGCAGTACCTTAATGAGCAGAGAGGTAGAAGTACAATTGATTTTATGATTTGGTTACTCAGTTTTGAGATAGGAGGCATTGGATTTACAGTTGTATGTATGGATACATGGATGATTTTCTTATATTTTAAAATTATAAGTTTACCATCAAAATATATGGCTTGCGGACCTTTAAAACTTGTTAAATCATATTTCAACGTAAGAAGTACTCAATTAAATTTGTTGAGATAAATGTGAGAATCTTCACGGTGATTTTTGGTTGATTTTGGACGGCCCAATTGGCGGATCCAAGTATGATGTACGGTTGGATGGTAAGATACATACATACATATATATATATATATATATATATATATATATATATATATATATATGTATATATATATGAAATAATCAAATAATTAAGATTCTAATATGATATATACGTTAATGTACTGTTACTTTCATACTTAAATATGTACAAGATGGATTTTTAGTTGATCATATAGGTGGATCGTCGGATAAACGGCTTAGATGATTAAAGTACAATCTTCAAAAATGGATGGATGAGTGGGTGATTGCATACTGTACACGGCATATGAATGGTTAGATTTAGTGTATGTTTCACAGTTAGATATTTAAGCCGGTTAATGAATGAACGGTTGATCTTATGTGTATGAGTAAATAGAGTGCATGTATACATATACATATATACACTAAAACTATACAATTATCAAGCACGCTAAATTAATAATTCACATATATCACAACTTGCACACTTTATGGACGCATGTATACATGTATGCATGAATAAATGAAAAGATTATGCATGAATGCTTAGATGAATGCAAGTGTGCATTATACAGATGCATGCGTGCACACCAAAATCTCGGGTCATTACACCCACACTATCCTAATCGTACATGTTTGACTGAATATGGTCATTTGTTAACACATGTGGCCTCATGTTCGATTGAATAGCAACAATTTTTGACACACATGGTGGGACAATGGTGTGTTATCTTCGATGTTTCTCAGCAAAGTAATATGGTTGATAGATAAAAATGAAAGGTTATTATTCCCCTTAGGTTGTGAATGATCAACTTTATGTAGACGCATGATTCTCTTCTCGACCGATATCACGTTGGGTGAAGTCAGGAACCACCTCTACGACATGCGGGGAGGCTTACAAAAGATCACAGAACACAAGAGAATCAAAGCAGAGTGTTTTTTTGGTTAATCGAAACCTTCTATGAAAGGTTTCTACTACTGGTATATCACTAGTCTATAGACAAGCCCCTAGAAAACTAGAGGTAGCCAGACTGGTTGATCTTCCACTAAGATTTGTCAGGTAGAACCAAAAGGCCGTCCTCCACCAACTCAGGTGGTTACAAGAAGAAATAGTCAAAATAGCCACCTTTACGGCCAGTGGGATGTAACTCCCAAAACATCTATAAGCTTTGTAACACATCGATTTCAAAGGTCAATGTCACGCCCCAAACTCGAAAATCGGACTCACAAAATTCCCGATCACTAAAATCTGGTGCTGACAGCCTCCGTAGTACCCCATTCTCAGCTCCCAGGACCTATATACTGGATTCCGATCCTAGGATCCTAAAGGAGGGCTCCAATACTTGGGTAGTTCTACAAGATGTGAGAGGCATCATTACCAAGGGGGCCCAGTGGTTTGGGGTAGCCCAATAGGGAAGGTGGGTATCATAGGGGCCCAACGGTTTGGGATAGCCAAATCATGGTAAGGTATATCTGCCACTCATGTAGGATTTGAGCGAAGGGAGGAAGAACGGGGAATATGCTTAACAATGGGCCCTAGGGAGACTTAATAGTGCGGTCCACTTGGGATTTCATCTGACTCATGATGGGGCCCCTGGCCCTCAGGCTAGCTGGGAAGGTAAATGATTAGCCTGTGTAGAACACATATGTCAAGGTGGGCAACCCAAAGCCTAGAAAATGGACAAATAGTGCGCATATATACATAATATGGTGGGCCACATAGGGCAGCCCCGTGGTTTAAAATGGATGAGCTACCCATCAAGGTGGGCTTCAAGGTTTGGTCGATCCTTCTAGCATCAATGGGGCCCAACGGTTTGGGTTAGCCCACTAGGGGGAGATGAAAATGGGCCTAAGGATGGGCCTAGGGAGGTTACAATGTGGACCTTTAACCACCATTGCTCTTACAATGTGGACATTTAACCATCATTGCTCCCAAGGCATGGCCCATTTAGAACGTATCCTATAATGGAGGCCCATAGGCCTAATACTTGCTAGGAATGGATGATCATTATAAATGTTATCACATACATCATGGTGGAGACACGCATCACAATTGGGCCTCATCGCATAGGCCTCATCACATCATAATGGGCCTCACACCAGGGCCACATATACATTATATCGGGCCTCACCACATGGGCCTCATATACGTCACCATGGGCCTCATACAAGGGCCTTACACGCATCACATTGGGCCTCATCATATGGGCCTCATATACATCACATTGGGCCTCATCATATGGGCCTCATATACATCACATTAGGCCTCATCATATCGGCCTTATATACATCACATTGGGCCTCAACATATGGGCCTCACATACATCATATTGGGCCTCATATACATCACATTAGGCCTCATCATATGGGCCTTATATACATCACATTGGGCCTCATCATATGGGCCTTAAGGGGCAGACCATGATTTGGTAAAAAATGGATGATCAACATGTGTAGGAAATACATCAAGGTGGGCCTCACAGGTCAGCCCTATGGTCCAGAAAATAGATGGATAGTGTGCTTACAATACACACATTAAGGTGGGCCTTATGCATCACAAAAATGGGCCCCACCAGCTATATATACAATGCATACATTATGGTGGACCCCACCGTCCAGGGAACTGGACGGTGCAGATACAACTCATATCATCAAGGTGGGCCCCACCCCCACACGTGCAACACGTGTAGGGTGGGTCCCACGTCCAAAAAAATGAACGGACGGCGTGGGATAAATCACATATATCATGAAGGTCCCACCGTCCAATAAACTGGACGGTGTGGATATAACACGTACCTCAAGGTGGGCCCCACCCCCACATGCACAACACGTGTGGGTGGGTCCCACGTCCAGAAAATGGACTGTTGACGAGGATAAAACCCATACATCGTGGTGGGGTCAAGCCCACGTGGACGGTGGTGATACAACACATGCATCATGGTGCATCCCACCGTCTAGCAGACTGGACGGTGCAGATAATATACATAAATCATGGTGCGTCCACGTCCCAGCTAGACGGTGGAGACCCACACATGCAAGGTGTGTCCCACGTCCAGCAATGGACGGCGTGGATGTAAAATACATATATCAAGTGGGTCCCACCATCCTTTGCTAGACGGTGGACACCACATACACCACAGTGGGCCCCACCGTCCATGTGGATGGTGGTTGACATGGATGAAACATATACCTTAGGTGGGTCCACACGTGTGGCCCACCAGTAGCTTGGATGCAAGCTAATATTTGTATTTTCTCTACATCTGGGCCTGTCCAAACGGTCAGACAGGTGGGCCTGCCACTGGACGTCAGCAAGGTGGGCCGCAAGGGTGGTCTGCATGGATGAAATGCATACATCATGCAAGGGGTCCACGTGGGTGGGCCATCCATCTAGAAAATTAGGTTGATCCTTGTATTTTCCCTCATCTAGATGCCCCCAAAAATGGGCAGCAAGGTGACCTAAAAAATCTGAATGTGTGGGCGTCCCATGTTTGGACAGCAACATGAATCAGGTGGGCCATCATGCAAGGGATCAAGAGAGAGAGAGAGAGAGAAGGAAAGAGAAAGGGAAAAACTTGTGATGGAGGGGCCCCACCACTATAGGCCCCTTTAGGATCTACAACATACATCACACATTCATCAAGATGGGTCCCATGCATTGCATGGCCCTACATTAAAAAAAATAATAAAAATAAAAAAATAAAAAAATCTGAGGTAGGAATGCCATCCCCACCATAAAAATCAAGGTCTAGGTGACCCATCAAGGCTATGGATTAAATCAAAATATCATGATGGGGTCCATGGAGAATGGTCTCATCACGGATCATGCGTGCAACAAGGATGGGCCATTGGCCACATCTAATGGGTCAAGTAGGATCTCCAATATTGATAGGTGGATCCTACTGCTCCTATGCAAGAAAAATCAAAGATCTCTGAAGGGAAAAGCGAAATACAGTCCTAAACATGCACCCACCTTAGATCTTCAACTTTTTCTTCTTCCATTATGCTCCAATGCTCCTATGAAGCTCTTTTAATGGTGGAGATGAGCTCTTGATGGTTGGATTGGGAGGGATCTAAGGTGAAAGGGGCTGGATTTTCTCCAAATGGTGGGACGTCCAAGGTCTTGCAAGAATAGAGAAATGAAGAAGAAAGATGGAGGGAGAGAGATAAGAGAGAGGTGTAATCATTAGTTGTAAGGTAATGATGATAGGTGTAAGAAAGCATGGCTAGCTAGCTATCATAGCTTGTAAGAGGCATAGGGCTACGGGCTATGTAGGGTGATGTCACCCCTAGGGTGACATCATTTGAATCATGAGTTTTTATGGAAAAAGCAACAACTGAGGTAGGTGGGTCCCGCAATCAAGTGATCAACGGTCGAAATAATGCGCAGGTCATATCTTATAATCTAAGCGTCGCATTGACGCACAAGATGCAGCGTCGGAACCGCAGCGATGGAGGGGTCGCAATAGCATAGGTCTCGAGTTGAGTCGGCTTTTACAGGATGAGACTTAAGGTCGCGTGTAAATACTAAATACAGGTCGCGGGTTGCCGGAATTCGACCGGGAGGACCGCGGGATCCTATGGAATGGAACGGTACTAGGACACAGGCCTGACAGTCAATCACGAACTCGATCCCCGATATTCCGGTGTTATTTATGCTTTGTATAAGCATGAATTTATTGTATTTTTTCTTAATATTCGAGTAATCATAAAACTAAGCTAAATATTGTAACATACTCAACAATAAATCCATCTAAAACAAGCAATAGAAAGAAATATATGAAATTACGATTTTACTGCTACAAGTGAAGCTTGAATATATGGCTAATGTCCTAGAGGGGGTGAATATGAATTTTTTAAATTTCAACTGAATAATTTACATGCACTTAGTTATAAACACTTATGTAAAGTTGTAAAAATAAGAAGTGCAACTATTCAGTTTACTTAAATGAAAAACATCATTTAGGCATTTTGTCAAACATGTTTGTTGTAGTAAAGTAAATCATGTATATTGTTTAGCAAAATATAATAGATAAGAGATAAAACATTCAGTTTATTACACACTATGTATAGTGGTTCAGCTACATGCCTACTCCACTCCCGGCTGACACACACACACACACACACACACACACACACTCTCTCTCTCTCTCTCTCTCTCTCTCTCTCTCTCTCTCTCTCTGTAAGGCCCGTATCCTAGACCGTACCGTTCTGTAGACTCTCGCGATCCTCCACGTTGAATTCCGATAACCTGCGACCTGTTGACAGCATTTGCACACGACCCTAAGTCGCATCCCGTATATCTGAGTCAGCTAGACTTGAAACTTGTACCTTAGCGACCGCGCCGTTGCTGCGTTTTCAACACCGCATCTTATGCACCGATGCAGTACCCAGGCCAGGAGATGTGGACCCCCGTTTATCTCGAAGAAACGCCGCGAATTTTGCAAATCCTGAGAAAATCTCTACAACCCACCTCTCTTACACAACCCATACTTCTTTACACAAGCTACCCCCAAAGTCAACATTTCTCTTACATAACCCATACTTCTCTTACACAACCATCCCTCTCATCCCATCCTTCTTACACACATTACTACTCTCTCATTTCACTCCATCCCATCGCATTCTCTACCATTTCCAAGCAACTAAGGAGAGAAAATCCTAAGGAGAGAAAGAACCCAAGATCAAGGCCCACTTCCTACCCCCAAATCTCACCATCCAACCCTTCGATCTTCATCATCCTCCATCAAAGAGTGAGCTTAGGAGCTTAGCATTCCAAGGAGCTAAAGAAGAGGACCTTAGGTGGGTGTTTTGTAGGGTTAGGATTTTATTCTTGATGATGGGGCAAGTGGGGTCTACCGGTCAATGGTAGGGATCCCATTTTGGACCCAAGGTGTGGCCTATGGCCCACCATGATATGCATGTGTTACCTATGAGGGGTCCATTCTCCATGGACCCCATGTAACACCCTGAAAATCGGGGGTCGAGTAGCAACTCAACTCCCAAGTTCTAAAACATCACTTATGCAACATATATGCTTATGATTAAATTTGTCTGTCTTAGTGCATTAATCATGAGTGGGATTGTACCAAAATAGTAATTCATACTCCAGATAAAGTTGTAAAACGCAAGCGGAAGACTGAGAGTCAAAATAAACGTATATAAGTCAAAAGATTATGATCAGTCTCCAGAGTATGAATACATCACTGAGTCACCATATACATGTAATAGTCTCAAAATCAAAATGTTGAAATAGTATAACTAGAAAGATGATCCCTGTATCCCCGTCAATCCGGATAGCCTAAGCGAAGCCGCCGAAAAACTTCATATAAGAGAACTCATCCTGATCATTGTAGTAATCAGGCTTCGCCTCAGGGGTCACGCCGTCATCTGAAATCAAGAGAGAGTCTGGTTGGTGTTTAAAAACTATCCCGTAACGTGGGAGTGAGTGATCAACTCAGTGGAACCATAGAGCAAAGATTAACATGTTATCAATTCAGTCAACCAGTAATGATAAAGCAGTACAATCAAACAATCCTGGATACTCTTATTAATGTAATGATGAAATGTAGTCTTGATGCATGCCCTCGCCTACACTCCCTCGTGCGACACCATCATACGGTCGTGGCATGCTTTCATCCGTCTGTGCTCTTCAACCCGAGGCACATGCAGTACGATGTTATGATCATAATAACCAAGTTTTTATTAGTCCTTTTCATACAACAGGATTGGGAAACTAAGGTACGTCCCTTATATCATTCTTAAACAAGGATCCATTCTAGGGTCGTCAGTCCTAGTAAATCTCATACGATGTTGCGGTTCTAGGTCGCTGCAAAGGGCTTATCACCAAATCAATACAGGCCTAGTGTATACTCTGATTACTATGGAAAGGCTCGTCGCCTCTACGCAGGTTCAGAGTATGCTCGAGGTCACTACAAAGGGCTTGTACCAAATAAGTGTAGGCCGACATCTTGAATACAGTGTCTCATACCACCATATTCGGCTCATGAGTCTGGGTTGTTCACTGGTCACTATGGGGAGGCTCGTCGCCCCAGCATAGGCCGACAGCTCAACCACGGTGTCCCATACCACCATGTCCGGCTCATGACTCTTAGCGGATCAAGGTACCAAGGTTAACAGGGATATCACTGGTGAGTTTGGTACCCTAGGTTCAAGCAGTAGTGTACAAACATGGTTAACATACAATAGGGAAATCGGGTTACTTGGCGAGCTCGACTAATACGAGCGCACATCGAATTGATCGACATAAAGTGCATAAGTACTTCGTGTGGCCTAACCACTGCCGATGACCAACGCATGACTCAGGTTCGTCAAACACGTCTTACGTGGCAAATGAATCTCAGCCACGAACTCAAAGCCTGTTACCGATTGCCTGAACTATACTGTAGTCCCAAATACATTCAATCCTTAACCCGTAAGCATGTGGAGTAGTCAGAGGAGAATTAAATAAACAAGTAATTCAAACATATTAACGAGTATGTTATAAAACACAATGCAAACAGGAAATCCAAACACACACATTTCATAAGTAAGAGGTTAAACTAAACAACTTGCATGGAGGAAATCATACACATCTCTAAGGTAGTTGAGAATCCTATCTCAACACCCACCTAGAGCACTATCTTATAAGTACTTACTCATACAAGCATTTTCACAAATACTTAGAGTACGCTTATTAACATACATAACGTATGTTGGCCAAAACATGTATTAGGGCGAATCCTTTCGCCGAGGAGTTGTTACACATATAACTAGTATATACACACAACAATTTATTATGGCAAACAGACTTTCATATTGTGTACGTATACGGTATTTTCTACAAATACACAGAATTTGTTAAATCCCATAAGTTTCATATATAACTGAATCACAAAACGAACATCGCATTTTACATGTGAAATAACACCCGTATCATGAATCTATCATTATCCGGTATTGAAAGCTTTGAAAACCATAACCTATACGTATATAGTCCACACCTTACACCGTAGAAGCAATAACGAATTTGCTAGAAACTCTAAGGCTTCGTCAATGATGGTATATCAACCTATAACATGAGTTAAGTTAGCTATCTCGCCACTTGTAACAATTGAAATGGTAGAACAGATCAGGGTTAGGTTTTCTTACCTACGAACGAAGTCAAAATCGCCTGACTAATGATGTGATAGTGATGGTCAAGCACGGGGAATGGCAGGATAGAGCAACAGGAATCTCCTCCCACTTCTCTCACACTTTCTCTCTGTTTACTCTCTTCTCTCTCCTAGGGTTTTCTCAAATTCATATGGAGTGAATGAGAGAGGATTAAGGTCCTTATATAAGCATAAATTTGATGGAAATGGCCCCAAGGCCAAGGTATACTTAGGTTATGTCCAAAGAGAGGTTATTCCGTCTCAACGGAGCACTTCCGGAGCCCCCCTTGTGCCAATGGTCGGACTTAAGCTCCCTGACCATAGATCTAAGTCGAGTTAAGTTTTTAGTCCGATCGGATTTACAGATCACCCGTGGCGGACCAGTTTCAATTCAACGGTCACCGAAACTCGATCAGGGTTACAAGTACACGGACATGTATGGGAAATGTTCCCTGATCCGAGGGTGTATTTGGGTCAGATTCGGATGGTCTGATTGCTTTATCTGGCCTGCAAGTGACAAGTCTCAGATTATTTAAATTAGACTTAATTTCTAAAGGAAACCACGTTTTCTCACACTCTTCGCTCCGGGTTCAAGCGAATAGCCTCGGGACACTATCTGGAGTTGATTTTCAAGATGGTTGTCAAGCCCAGCAAGGCGATCCTAATTATATAATTTCGTAGTATTCGGACTTTCGACGTGCGGTCCAGATTCGATACGGAGTTTCAATGTGCTCCCGAGAGTAACTGGGTAATGAGAATGATTCTAGATTTTAAGGTAACCTAGCGTCAGTGATTCTACAAGTTTTGGGTCTTGCGGATCGTATTTAAAGTGGATCAAGCGGATTTCGTAGCTAATCTAGTTTAGCACTTAGTTTAACTTGTTTAATTTCTAAAGGACTTGGTCCTGAGCGATTTCTGCCTGAGGTGGTACTCGGATCTTTGTATGAAATTTTCTAAGATGTTACACCCCACCATGATGTTATTTGTTATCCGCCTTGTATTAGGTCATGTAAACCTTGAAATTTGTGGTGGAAATGAGATTTCCACCCTAGATTTTTGATTTAGGGCCCAACTATTTGAGACCCATCTTGATGTATGTATAACAATATCTAGGGGAGCTCATAGTGGCGGAGCTCCCCCTCCTCACGTCTCTCTCTCTCTCTCTCTCTCTCTCTCTCTCTCTTCTCTCTCTCTCTCTCGATGGCCCATCTGATGAATGTATGAGTATCATTCGCGCTATCCAAATAGCGGACCAGCTTGCTTCCAGCCAGTGTCCCACTCGTGTTGCCTGTCTTGAGCCTGCATGGCCGGACAACAACACAGGCCTGGACAACAAGGAAAACACAAATATTAGCCTGATTTCAAGTTTGTGGGCCACATGTGTGGACCCCGCCCTGGTGTATGCATCTCATCTTAGCCATCCAACGAGTCGACCACCCAAAACCGTTGTGGGCCTGCATGACTGGCCGGTCATGCAGGCACTACCAAAAAAATGACCAAAGGCTACGGACTATTCTTGTATTTGGCTACGGCTATAAACCGTAGCTACTTTGCTACTGCTTAAAACCGTAGCCAAAACTGTAAAAACCGTAGCAAAAAGCTAACTCCGCCAGACGTACGTACAACCTTGGATACGTCATAAGGGACTCTACGAGGCCCATTAAAATGTGTGTACTCCATCTAATACGTCTATCAATTTTTTAAAAATATTTTATGCAGGAACCTAAAAAAGGAAGTAGATCGAAAGCTTAAGTGGACCACACGGTAGGAAAGAGTGGAGATTAATCCATTAATTGATGGTGTGGTTCAATTAACCTTCGATTTACCTATATTTTGGGCTCAGTTCCTATAAACAAATATTAAAAAATTAATGGACGGAGTGGATATATCGATTGCATCAACATGGATCCCACAAAGCCCTTAACAAGGTCGTCCGTCTAGATCCCGTCAACTGTGAGCCATGGAGGGGCCGTTATGGATTGTGCAATGTCTACAGTCATATTAGATTTTAGCTACAGTTAAAAACCGTAGCAGGACCGTAGCAGGCAAAAAAGCGAAAAACCGAGCTGACCTTTTTCTTTCCCCCTCTCACGAAACGCCCATTTCCCTCCACTCAACCCTATAACCTCTCACTTCCGACCCTTTCTCTCCCTCTCTCTCTCTCTCTCTCTCTCTCTCTCTCTCTCTCATCTCCCACGCCCCTCTTCTCTATCTCTTTCAATCTCAATCTCACGCATCCCTTCACTACAAGCAAGAGCCGGTGATCATGGAAATCACCTGCAGCACACTCAACCCTTATTGCGAGCGCACACTCCCTCCTCTCTCTTTCTTGTCTGGTGCACTTCTCCCTGCCCTCTCCCTTCCCCCAATCTCTCTCTCCATCTCGCTTGTTCCTTTGCTTCCTCAATCTCTCTCCCTTCCTCTCCCTTCCATCTCTCGATCTCCCTGATTTCCCTCCCTCCATCTCTCGATCTCCCATCTCCCTGATCTCCCTGAATCCCTGAAAGCAGCCATTGATCGATCTCCCTCCAATAGCTAACAAGAATAGAAGAAATCAGAGCACACGAAGTGAAAGGCACTCTCTCTTTCTCTCTATTTTCTCTTTTAATGGCCAAAAATTGGGCGGCAACCATGGCAGTGATAGCCATATCTGCTGTTGTCCATGGCCTCCTACATGTTTGAAGAAATGCTTCAACTAAGAATCCCTATAACAGATGAAATAGCCCTGTAATGGTAGTTTCCAACTGTCCCCCTGTCCCCTTTCCATTTATGGCCTTTGAAATCAACCACATCCATGGTAAATAACATGTAATGAAGTTGCAAAAGGTGGGGGGTTTTTTTATTTATTATTATTTTTTTTTATATAGTTTTGGTATTATTAAATAATGGCCACATGGTCTTGAGCTTTATACAACTACAGATACCTTTCTTAATGCTGCTTCTCTCCTGCTATTAGCTTTGTAGAGCAGTGTGGGAAGGAGCAGATTGGATTGAATACAAATCTGGGTTTTTTTCGAGTTTTTGTTTTGGTTTGAATTGTGTTCGAGTAGTTGGTTTTTGAGTTGTTGTGGTAGGGTTCTTGTTTTTTATGGTTGTAGATTGAATAGAAATCTAGGTTTTGTTACTTTTCACCATGCCATTTGATTCATCAGCTGGTTAAGGATCTCTTCAAACAAGTTCAAGTCGCCACCGTTTGTCTTACTACTTTTCACCATGTCATTTGATTCATTAGCTTGTTTTGAAAGGTTTTTGGAGGTTCATCTGGTATGGATCTGTTCATAAGCGTTGTTTCGTCTTACTTAATGGCTTGTTACTACTTTTCACCATGCCATTTGGTTCATCACAGTTTTTAGTGTTTTCAGAATGCCCTGGGAAAGGAATTATGGTATTTGGCATGATCATCCACGTGTATAATCAAATGCTTATAAAAAAAAAAAAAAAAAACAACAATACTAACACAGAGGAGTCTTTTTTGTTGCTCTTCTATGATGATTTGATGGATTCATGGATTTAAATTTGCTTGCATTTGATTTGATGTTTTAAGGATGCAGGGGCCTATAGTGGTCCTTTTGGTAGTCTTGAATTTTGAAGTTTATCACCTTTCAAAAAAAAAAAAAAAGAAGAAAAGAAAAGAAAGGAAAAGAAAAAATTAAAAAAAGAGAGAAGTTTATAATGTTATTTTGTGGGGTTCATGTGAGGTTTTGTGGGCCTGATCTATGGCATCCTAGTGAAATGTTAAATAGAAGTGATTGACAGGGGAGAGAGAGAAGTTAACAAAAACAATGCAAGCAACTGAACATTGGGTGATAAAACATGAAAAAGAAAGAAGAAGATTGAATGCAAACATTATTGCAATAGATACACCATTTCAGATTATGTTTTGTATTTTAAAGTTACCACTAACAAAAAAACAGGCATTAGGATAAAACCAAAGATCTAGGAAACGTCATATAGGGGATTAAGACAAATGAAGACTTGCCAAACATCGCAAAAACAAGATGTCAAAGACAAATACATAGCCCGTCATAATCATAGTTTCTTTTATAAGCTCTTCTTGCTATACTTAAATTTTCTTTTTATCTTTTTTTGGAAGTTCAGATTGAATCAAAACCATATGAGTCTCAATCTACCTCATTTACTTTTTGTGGGCAACCTATATGACAAAGAATGTGGTATCAGAAACAACAATTTCTACTATGCTGAAAAATCGGTCAAAGTCTTCACCATCTTGTGGAGTTTCTGATAAACCAGACGGTCGTCCTTTAAATTACTCCATAAAAGAAAACATTGTTCTTGATTAACTAGTTTTTTATCCAAGGATATGGCTAGTTCTATTGTGTGAGATTGGGAGCCTACAACTGAATGAATGGCACCATTCCAGTCTATGCACCTGCTTCACCAGCATGGTGGCATCTTAGTAAAGGAACTGGTAAGTGTTAAATATAAACTTGGTTATGGGAAAATATGAGAAATTGTTATCAAAGGGCTCTACCTTGCAAAAAAAAAAAGTTGCATTTGCAGTGTTTTTTTTTCTTTTTTTCAAGGCAAAAGTAAATTAAAGAGTAATTACGTATAACACAATGGGCTGGTTGGGAACTTTGCAAGAATTGTTTGATTACAATATTTACTTGGATTGGAAATGTTCAATTTTAAATATTTAGCTGTCTTTGGGGAACACAATTGGTCCTGAATGGGTCTGTTACTAATCATGTGTGTTTTGGTTTCAGGTTTCTGAGGAGTATAAGCTTGTTCCAGATACACTTTACGTCACGATATATTTCATCGACCAGTTTCTCTCTCAAAACTACATTGAAAGACAAAAGCTCTAGCTACTTGGTGTTACCTGCATGCTAATTGCCTTATAAGTTCTCTTTTCATCCCGAATTTTGACGAGATCTTTAAGTTGAATAAGCATCAAAATTGTCCATACCCACCATTTTTCCAAATGGAAAAATTGACTGTATGCTAGTGACAAAGGTGGGTGTAATCATGGCTGCTCCTTTTTGAAATTATTGCTTGGTAGCTTCATTTTGTCAAACATACTTCCTTAATGGGTTTATAAGATGTTCCAGAATATTCTTATACTATACTGCATTCGGTTCCACAAGAAAGAGGTGTTCAACTATTGAGCCTATCTTTCTCTCAATTTTGACGTGTAAAAAACTGAATCAGCAAACTGAAGAATGCAACTGGTGCAGTAAACTGCAGTTAATTTGAATGAAAAAAAAAAAATCTGTTTTGTGCACAAGAAGCCAGGTTGCATACATTAAAATGATTATAAAAAGAAATCTATTCATGCACTAGATGATAACTAGAAAACATCATGGTTGGACAAACACATCTATTATAGGATTATGGGATTTTAAGTTTTATAGCTACGGTACACCTGTGCCTGGAATGATGAAAGGTCCAAGCCAAAATCTCCATCTCATACATTGCTTACCTTTTGCTTCTAGTGCATACACCTCTTGTGTTTGGTGGAGAGATGCAAAGCTAAAGATGTAGCTAGTGCTACAACAGACCCAGATGAAGGTATGCATCCTTAGAATTTCAATCTCTATTATGAAAATTTAGAGTTTCATCTTAACATGAACTCTATTTTCTCTTGTTTTGAATCATTTGATTGAAACCAAGTGACGTCGCTATGTTTTGATATATTTTCTCTTAGTTAATGAAGTAGAAATGTGAATTATCCGAGAACTCAGCCACTTGGCTCACTACAAGAAACTGTTGCATTGCCGACACTTTTTTACTAGTGGCCAACATGCACCACTGGTGAGCATCCCGAAAATCTATTCTATCGGGTTGGAGTAACCTTTGAAGATAGTAACCAAAACCGACAACCTATCTCTCTCACTTTAAATGCTAGAGGAGAGAGCTCCCCTTTGGATTTACGGGATCCGACCCAGCAGCATCCAAAACTACCTGCAGGTTGGCTGAAACACAGCTTTGAGAAGATCCAACTTGTAGGGGATTCCAATTGGATTTGTGCTTTAAATTTTCTATTATTATTTATCATTAACATTTTTCTTCAATATTCTATTGTCTAGTTTAGCGTCAATGTTTGGTCTCCCTTCTTCTTTTCCTAAATTTATAACTGGATATTGTGATACGTTGGCATTAAGGTTTTAGATGACGACGATAATGAAGGACTGGATTTTGTGACAACCTGAGAATCTACTTTTAGAGATTGTTGAATGATGATGCTGTCATAAGATAGAATTAGGAGGGGCCTTAGATCTTGGAAGGTTGGAAAGGCATATGTATTATCATACATCATTAGGAAGGGTAAGTAGGAAATGCCTAAATGATTTTCAAACTGATATGTATGGCTTCTAATAGAGCTTTGAATCAAGTTTTGATCAGATATATTTTTTTTTGGTCTTTTTTTCCTTGTTTTTTACCCTTTGTTTCAGGTTGAGAAGTTCTAGCGATTTTAGAGGATAATGCTGGTTGATGCTTCAGTTGTTTTAGTATTTCCAAAACAGCTAGAAGAGATAGGTAAAGTAATCATCAGTCTTAATTTCCAACTTGTATTGTTGTGTTTGCATAAGATTCGAGTATTTCTGTGTTTGCACCCAACATGAAGCTTGTAGTTGGCTGTAAAATATCGATCATGAATAGAGTAATATATGCTTGCCCACCTCTATACATGAATCTGCTCCGCTTCCTGTCATATTTTGGGCAACCATATTTCAGATTTTTCTCTAGGTGGAAATTAATTTAGACGGTTCTCTTGATAGCACCTTTATTTCTTTCTTTGTTTTAGAGTGCATCCTAGAGACATTTGTATTAGACTGAATTGATGGAAGGATTGAATGCCATTAAAACATCTCAATAGGCCCTGCATGTCAATTTGTATGTTCAGCTTATCCTAGAGACATTTGTATCAGACTATGAATTGAAATGGCTCTAATGATCCTAGCTTTCTTTCACTGTTTGGATTTTTAGAATTGAATGATAGATGGCATGTATTTTAGATTTGATGGGTACCACACCCTTAACCTAAACCACACCCTAAACCTTAACCTATTCTCAATTCCCTAAAGCTATAACCTATAACCTATAACCTATAACCTTAACCTAAACCTAAAACCTAAATCTAAATGTATTCTCATCAAATCCCTAAACCTAAACCTACACCTAATCCTAATCTTAACTCCCTAACCTAAACCTAAGCCTAAACTTGAAAACCCAAACCTAAACCCGAACCCGAACCCGAACCCGATTTCTTAAACCTAAACCTTAACCAATTCTCAATTCCCAAAAACTATAACCTATAACATATAACCTATAACCTAAACCTAAACCTAACCTAAACCTATAACATAAACCTAAACCTAAACCTATAACCTTAACCTAAACCAAAACCTATAACCTAAACCTTAACATATAACTTATAACCTTAACCTAAACCTAAATGTATTCTCAAATCCCTAAACCTAAACCTACACCTAATCCTAATCTCAACTCCCTAACCTAAACCTAAACCTAAATGTATTCTCAAATCTCAAAACCTAAACCTACACCTAATCCTAATCTCAACTCCCTAACCTAAACCTAAACCTAAACTTGAAAACCCAAACTTAAACCCAATCTTGAACCCGATTTCCTAAACATAAACCTTAACATATTCTTAATTCCCTAAAGCTATAACCTATAACCTATAACTTATAACCTATACCCTAACCTTAACCTAAACTTATAAACCTAACTAATCAGTCCTACTTCTTGTAACTTCAGTCACTGCTTCAAATGGAGGGACTGCATAAAGATTTGGTTAGGGAGACTACTGATGGTGAACTAGCAGTTGCAATAAATATGAGAGTCACAAAGGTGAAAAGAAACATAAGGCGGTTGGTAAGATAAGATGCATGATTTTCCTTTTCAACTGTTAGTCGTAGATTGACAGTACTTGTTTTAATTTTCTTAGATGGATGATGAAAGTATTTGGGAATGTAAATGAAAATAAAAGGCTTATAATATATATATATATATATATTGTAACACCCTGAAAATCGGGGGTCGAGCATAAACTCAACTCCCGAGTTCCAGAACATCACTTATGCAACAAAATGAATGATGATTGAATGTTGATTGAATTCGTGCATTGAACATGAGTGAGATTAAGCCAAAACAGGATATCATACTCCAGAGACAGTTAAGTTTGCAAGCGGAAGACTGTGATAGATAGATAAAATATATAATTTATGATGAGTCTCCAGAGTGTGATAACATTACCAGGTTAAATAAATACAAGTGCGGTTCTAAAATGTACCAAATGTGAGGAAGTGTAACGCCTCCTATCCCATGTACCATAGCCCCGTCAATACAATATCAGGTCTTCATTGACCTGCCAGAGAGATACAGATAGGAGAACTCCTCCTATCATCAGAAGTAGTCCGGCTCTGCTTCACAAGCATCGCCATCACCTGAAACTCAACAAATCTGGTGGGTGTTCGGAACACCGTCCCGTAACGTGGGAGTGAGTGATCAACTCAGTGGAACAGTAAAGCATAAGTTAACATGTTATCAAATCAATCAAGCAGTAATGATAAAGCAGTACAAATCAAGCATTTCTAACTACTCTTGTTAAGTGCAAAAATGATATGAAATGATGCTGTATGCCCTTGCCAAACCACCCTCAAGCGACATCATCTTACGTTCGCGAATGCTAACTCCCTCAGTGCGCCACATCTACAAAGCACATGCGGTGCGATGATGCTCATGATTACCAAGTTTTATTAGTCCATTTCAAACAGCAGTATTGGGAAACTAAGGTACCTCCCTTGTATCATTCCCAACATGATCCATTCTAGGGTCGTCAATCCTAGTTATTCTCATACGATGTTATGGTTTGAGAAGCGTAGTGAAGGCATCGCAAAGGGCTCATCACCCATCAGCGCGGATACAGATCTCACCGTATGCAGCTCAATTGCTGGCCGTCAGCTCGAGTACAGGTCTCACCGTACTCGGCTCAATCACTAGCCGTCAGCTCGAGTACAGGTCTCACCGTACTCGGCTCGACTCACACTCTAGTTGCTGTGAAAGACTCGTGGCCAATCACAGGCCCTTGGAGTGTACTCGATGATACTACGGAGGACTCGTCGCCCGTCAGCACGAGCACAGATCTCACAGTACTCGGCTCTCACCGAAGTATCGACAGCTCGAATACAGTGTCCCATACCACCGTATTCGGCTCACGAGTTGGTTGCGCAATGGTCACTACGGGGAGGCACATGGCCCCAGCGTAGGCCGACAGCTCGACCACGGTGTCCCATACCACCATGCCCGACTCATGCGTCTTAGCGGATCGAGGTACCATGGTTAAAAAGGGGTTTCACTGGTAAGTTTGGTACCCTAGGTTCAAGCAGTAGCGTCCAAACAGGGTGAACATGCATAAGGCAGATCGGGTTACTTGACGAGCTCGACTAGCACGATCGCCCGTTGAGCTGCACGACATGAAGTGCATAAACAACTTCGTGTGGCCTAGCCACTGCCGACAGGCAACGCACGACTCGAGTTCGTCGAACACATCCCACGTGGCAAATGAATCTCAGCCACGAGTTCAATCTCGTTACCAATTGCCTGGACTATAATCATAGCCCCAAACACAATCAATTACAGAGATATAAAGCAGTAATAGATCAGGATTCAAATCATACAATCAGTCTGGTATTATCCGTTTAGGGCTGCCAGGGCTGTTGCACGCACTCGTTGCCCCGCTCCCCCATCACCCATGACGGATCATACAACATAAATATAAATTTAAACATATGCATTACGTAGTTAAAATCATAAAACAGTTGAGCATGTTATGAAGCACACAACACAAGCATGAGTTTGTACATGTTCAAATCCTAATCACACAACTATCAAAGGAGATCATACACATAGTGAAAAGAGGTTGAGAGTCATATCTCAACACCCTTATATTTACAATTTGCCAACTACTACACATTCAGACATTTCAAGAAACACTTAAATAAACATACATCAACATACATGACATATATCGATCACATAGGCATTAGGCCAAATCCTTTCGCTAGGGAGTTGCCCCAATCATAACACGCGTACACTCACGACGGATAGTCATGGCACGCAGGAACCCAAGTTCCATATTCATTCAGCTATTTTCACAAATACTTGGGCCACACATTTTAGCACATATAGTGAATACTGGCCGTGGCGTGATTTAGGGCAAATCCTTTCGTCAAAGGGATATCGCCATTACAACAATCATATATCCATGACAATTAGTCATGGCGAGCACGAATGAGAATTCTATACTCATTCAGCCATTTTCACAAACACTTAGAATACACTATTCCAACATACATAGTGTATGTTAGCAAACATGTATTAGGGCTATTCTTTTGCTAAGCGGTTATTTTATCCGCGTATACCGTATTCATACAACAATTAATCATGACAATTACATTTCCAAAATCCGCACGTATGCGGAATTTCTAAAATGCGCAATTTCAACATACATGACATTTACACATGAACATGTATTTTTGCGATCCCTTTCGCCAAACTAGCATTTTATCCACACATGATATAATCAAACATTAAATAAACATGTCAAACATTTTTCAAGAAAAATATGTATACGGTATTTCTACGTATATCTAGAGTATGTGAAAATCCATATTCTTTATCGCTAATCGAAACAGGAAACGGAAAGCACTTTGTACATGTGCATTTGCATGCAGATCATGAATCTATCATTATCTGACATTGAAAGCGTTGAAAAACGTAACTTATACGCTTAAAGTCCTCACCTCAGCCCTTGGAATTCCAACGAATCAGCAAGAGGGTTGGTGCTTCCGTATACGGGAGTTTCTTAGCCTAAAGAGCGCATTCGATTAGTCTTTCCTTAACCTATCACTAATCAGGCTCAAATCAGACCTAGGGTTAGGGTTTCTTACCTTCAAATGGGGTGGAAACCGCCGGGAAATCTCTTGGAATAGAGCGGTGTAGGCCGTGGGAGAAGTGGAAGCAGCAGGAGGAAGATCGGCCTCGATCTCCACAAGTTTCTCTCTCTTTTCTCTCTTTCTCTCTTAGGGTTTGCACCCAAATTCGTATGGCTGTGAGAGGGGCTGTTCTAAGCCCCTTTTATAGCCAAAAACATGTCCAAAACAGACTCAGGTTCAAGGGTGGCAACATATGTAGGCAGTTCGCCACTTTCCAAGCTCAAAAGGTATGTTCTGGTGGCCCTCTTTAAGCCAAACGTCAGACTTAAGCTCACCATCTATGGATCTACGTGGGATTACGTTTTCGACTCGATCGGATTCCCAGATCGCACGTGGCGGACCACTTTCAGTTCAACGGTCAGTGGGCCACGATCAGAAATTCTAAGTACATGTAAATGTTCCTGAAATTTTTCTTAATCCGAGGGTGTAATTTGGTCTGATTCCGACGGTCAGGTTGCTTAATACTGATGCGCAAGCGAATGGTGCCAGATCACTATTCCTGATATTTATTTTGGAATGGGAATAGTGTTTTTCACACTCCCTCGCTCCGGATCAAAATAAATGGCCGTGGGACATCGGAATCGTCTGATTTTTGAGATGATTGTCAAGCCCAGTGGGGCGGTCCTGGTTCCTTAGCTTCGTGTTAATCGGACTCCCGATGTGCAATCTAGACCTAATACGAAGTTTCGTTTCATTCCCGAGAGCAGACGGGAAATGAGTTTGGTTCTAAACTTTAGGGAAACCTAGAGTCACTGATTTTGCAAGTTTTGGGTCTTGCAGATCGTATTTAAAGCGATCCCAACGGATTTCATGGCTAATCGAGTTTGCACTTAGTTAACTTTGTTAAATTCCTAAAGGATTTAATCCTAATTGTTTTCTGGTTGAGATGGTACTTAGGCCTTTGCAGTTTGTATATAAAGTGATCCAAGTTTTACTACTTAGCTAGTTTAAGATAGTGTCTAGGGCGAAAGTGCTTTGAAAAATTGAAAGCACAAGGTAATGAAGGGTGGGATTTGTGAAGAAAATGGTTTAAGACGGGATTTGAGGCTTTGAATTAAGCGTTTGAAAAGTTAATCAGGTGTTAAGATTGACCCAATGCCTAAGGATGTCTAATCCCAGGTTGGCAAAAATCCAGGATGTTACATATATATATATATATATATGTTATCAATGGAGGATACCTTGTTTAGGGGGACATGACATTCTTGTAGCTTATGGTATGGTGGCCCAATATTGGTTGTATGTTACTAGTATGTAGTAGATAATACTAGGTTCAATAGTAGATAATACTAGAGAATCCCTAAACCTAATCCTAATCTACTTCTTAACCTAAACAAAAACTTGAAAACCCAACCTAAATCTGTACACAAACCCGAACCCGAACCCGATTTCTTAAACCTAAACCTTAACCTATTCTCAATTCCCTAAACCGTAACCTATAACCTAAACCTAAACCTAAACCTATAACCTACACTTATAACCTAAACATGTAACCTTAACCTAAACGTAAAACCTAAACTTAAACCTAAACTAAACCCAAACCCGATCCCGAACCAGAATCTGAATCCCTAAACTCGTAACCTAAACCTAAAACCCAAACGTAAACCCGATCTCGAACCCGAACCTGATTTCCTAAACCTAAACCTTAATGTATTCTCAAATCCCTAAACTTAAACCTACACCTAATCCTAATCTCAGCTCCCTAACCTAAACCTAGACTTAAACTTGAAAACCCAAACCTAAACCCGATCCCGAACCCGAATCTGAATCCCTAAATGCTTAGCCTAAACCTAAAACCCAAACGTAAACCCGATCTCGAACCCGAACCCAATTTCCTATACCTAAACCTTAACGTATTATCAAATCCCTAAACGTAAACCTACACCTAATCCTAATCTCAACTCCCTAACCAAAACCTAAACCTAAAATTGAAAACCCAAACCCAAACCCAATCCCAATTACCTAAAACTAAACTTACGACCTTAACCTAAACCTATTCTCAAATCCCAAAACCTGTAACCTAAACCTAAACCTATAACCTATAACCAAAACCAAAACCTATAACCTAAACCAAAACCAAAACCTATAACCTAAACCCGAACCCATTCTCAAATCTCATAACCTATAACCTAAACCTAAACCTTAACCTAAACCAAAACCAAAACTTGAAAACCAAAACCAAAACCAAAACCAAAACCAAACCTACACCTAATCCTAATCTCAACTCCCTAACCTAAACCTAAACCTAAACTTAAACCCAATCCCGAACCCGATTTCCTTAACATAAACCTTAACATATTCTTAATTCCCTAAAGCTATAACCTATAACCTATAACTTATAACCTATACCCTAACCTTAACCTAAACTTATAAACCTAACTAATCAGTCCTACTTCTTGTAACTTCAGTCACTGCTTCAAATGGAGGGACTGCATAAAGATTTGGTTAGGGAGACTACTGAGGGTGAACTAACAGTTGTAATAAATATGAGAGTTACAAAGGTGAAAAGAAACATAAGGCGGTTGGTAAGATAAGATGCATGATTTTCCTTTTCAACTATTAGTCGTAGATTGACAGTACTTGTTTTAATTTTCTTGGATGGATGATGAAAGTATTTGGGAATGTAAATGAAAATAAAAAACTTATAATATATATATATATATATATATATATATGTTATCAATGGAGGATACCTTGTTTAGGGGGACATGACATTCTTGTAGCTTATGGTATGGTGGCCCAATATTGGTTGTATGTTACTAGTATGTAGTAGATAATACTAGGTTCAATAGTAGATAATACTAGAGAATCCCTAAACCTAATCCTAATCTACTTCTTAACCTAAACATAAACTTGAAAACCCAAACCTAAATCTGTACACAAACCCGAACCCGAACCCGATTTCTTAAACCTAAACCTTAACCTATTCTCAATTCCCTAAACCGTAACCTATAACCTAAACCTAAACCTAAACCTATAACCTACACTTATAACCTAAACCTGTAACCTCAACCTAAACATAAAACCTAAACCTAAACCTAACCTAAACCCAAACCCGATCCCGAACCAAAATCTGAATCCCTAAACCGTAACCTAAACCTAAAACCCAAACGTAAACCCGATCTCGAACCGAACCTGATTTCCTAAACCTAAACCTTAATGTATTCTCAAATCCCTAAACTTAAACCTACACCTAATCATAATCTCAGCTCCCTAACCTAAACCTAGACTTAAACTTGAAAACCCAAACCTAAACCCGATCCCGAACCCGAATCTGAATCCCTAAACGCTTAGCCTAAACCTAAAACCCAAACGTAACCCGATCTCGAACCCGAATCCAATTTCCTATACCTAAACCTTAACGTATTCTCAAATCCCTAAACCTAAACCTACACCTAATCCTAATCTCAACTCCCTAACCTAAACCTAAACCTAAAATTGAAAACCCAAAACTAAACCAAACCCAAACCCAATCCCAATTACCTAAAACTAAACTTATGACCTTAACCTAAACCTATTCTCAAATCCCAAAACCTGTAACCTAAACCTAAACTATAAAGATAACCTAAACCCAAACCTATAACCTAAACTAAAACCAAAACCTATAACCTAAACCCGAACCCATTCTCAAATCTCATAACCTATAACCTAAACCTAACCTTAACCTAAACCAAAACCAAAACTTGAAAACCAAAACCAAAACCAAACCTACACCTAATCCTAATCTCAACTCCCTAACCTAAACCTAAACCTAAACTTCAAAACCCAAACTTAAACCCAATCCCGAACCCGATTTCCTAAACATAAGCCTTAACATATTCTTAATTCCCTAAAGCTATAACATATAACCTATAACTTATAACCTATACCCTAACCTTAACCTAAACTTATAAACCAAACTAATCAGTCCTACTTCTTGTAACTTCAGTCACTGCTTCAAATGGAAGGACTGCATAAAGATTTGGTTAGGGAGACTACTGATGGTGAACTAGCAGTTGCAATAAATATGAGAGTTACAATGGTGAAAAGAAACATAAGGCGGTTGGTAAGATAAGATGCATGATTTTCCTTTTCAACTGTTAGTCGTAGATTGACAGTACTTGGTTACCTTGTTTAGGGGGACATGACATTCTTGTAGCTTATGGTATGGTGCCCCAATATTGGTTGTATGTTACTAGTATGTAGTAGATAATACTAGGTTCAATAGTAGATAATACTAGAGAATCCCTAAACCTAATCCTAAGCTACTTCTTAACCTAAACATAAACTTGAAAACCCAAACCTAAATCTGTACACAAACCCGAACCCGAACCCGATTTCTTAAACCTAAACCTTAACCTATTCTCAATTCCCTAAACCGTAACCTATAACCTAAACCTAAACCGTAACCTATAACCTACACTTATAACCTAAACCTGTAACCTTAACCTAAACGTAAAACCTAAACCTAAACCTAACCTAAACCCAAACCCGATCCCGAACCAAAATCTGAATCCTTAAACCCGTAACCTAAACCTAAAACCCAAACGTAAACCCGATCTCGAACCCGAACCTGATTTCCTAAGCCTAAACCTTAATGTATTCTCAAATCCCTAAACTTAAACCTACACCTAATCCTAATCTCAGCTCCCTAACCTAAACCTAGACTTAAACTTGAAAACCCAAACCTAAACCCGATCCCGAACCCGAATCTAAATCCCTAAACGCTTAGCCTAAACCTAAAACCCAAACGTAAACCCGATCTCGAACCCGAACCCAATTTCCTATACCTAAACCTTAACGTATTCTCAAATCCCTAAACCTAAACCTACACCTAATCCTAATCTCAACTCCCTAACCTAAACCTAAACCTAAAATTGAAAACCCAAAACTAAACCCAAACCCAAACCCAATCCCAATTACCTAAAACTAAACTTATGACCTTAACCTAAACCTATTCTCAAATCCCAAAACCTTTAACCTAAACCTAAACCTATAACCTATAACCTAAACCAAAACCTATAACCTAAACCAAAACCAAAACCTATAACCTAAACCCGAACCCATTCTCAAATCTCATAACCTATAACCTAAACCTAAACCTTAACCTAAACCAAAACCAAAACTTGAAAACCAAAACCAAAACCAAACCTACACCTAATCCTAATCTCAACTCCCTAACCTAAACCTAAACCTAAACTTCAAAACCCAAACTTAAACCCAATCCTAAACAAGAACCCGATTTCCTAAACCTAAACCCGAACCCATTCTCAAATCCAAAAACCTATAACCTAAACTTAACCTTAACCTTAACCTAAAACCTATAACCTAAACCAAAACCTAGACCTAAACCTAAACCTATAACCTAAACTCAAATCCCTAATCCTTAACCTATAACCTAACCTATAACCTAAACCCGAACCTATTCTCAAATCCAAAAACCTATAACCTAAACCTAAAGCTAAACCTTAACCTAAACCTAGAACCTATAACCTAAAGCAAAACCTAAACCAAAATGCAAAACCAAAACCTAGAACCTAAACGCAAATCCCTAAACCTTAACCTATAACCTAACCGAAACCTATACTTATAACATAAAAGATCCCAAATCCCAAAACCTATAACCAAAACCTAACCTTTCCCTAAACCTATAACCTAAACTCAATTCCTTAAAGCTAAACCTACACCTAATCCTAATCTCAACTCCCTAACCTAAACCTTAACCTAAACTGAAAACCAAAACTTAAACCCAATTCCGAACATGAACCCGATTTCCTAAACCTAAACCATAACCCATTCTCAAATACAAAAACCTATAACCAAAACCAAAACCATAACCTATAACCTAAACCCGAACCCATTCTCAAATCCCCAAACCTATAACCTAAACCAAAACCAAAACCTATAACCTAAACCCAAACCCATTCTCAAATCCAAAAACCTATAAACTAAACCTAAACCTAAACCTATAACCTAGAACCTAAATCAAAACCTATAACCTAAACCAAAACCAAAACTTATAACTTAAACCCGAACCCATTCTCAAATCGCAAAACCTATAACCTAAACCTAAACCTAAACCTTAACTAAAACCTATAACCTATAACCTAAACCCAAACCTATAACCTATAACCTATAACCTAAACCCAAACCTATAACCTATAACCTAAACCTGAACCCATTCTCAAATCCCAAAACCAATAACCAAAACCTATAACCTAAACCCTAACGCATTCTCAAATCTAAAAACCTATAACCTATAACCTAAACCAAAACCTATAACCTAAACCCGAACCCATTCTCAAATCCCAAAACCTATACCTAAACCTAAACCTGAACCCATTATCAAATCCAAAAACCTACAACCTAAACCTAAACCTTGACATAAACCTATAACTTAAAACCAAAACCAAAAAACCATAACTTAAACCAAAACCAAAACCTATAACCGAAACCCGAACCCATTCTCAAATACCAAAACCTAAACAAAAAACATAACCTTAACCTAAGCCTATAACCGAAAAGCAAAGCCCGAACCGGAACCTATAACCGAACCGAAACCTAGACGGAGAACCTAAAACGAGGCCCAATCCCAAAACCTATCACCTAAACCTAATCTTTCCCTAAACCTATAACCTAAACTCAATTCCCTAAACCTAAACCTACACCTAATCCTAATCTCAACTCCCTAACCTAAACCTAAACCTAAACTTGAAAATCCAAACTTAAACCCAATCCCAAACCTGAACCCGATTTCCTAAACCAAAACCATAACCCATTCTCAATTCCCTAAAGCTATAACCTATAACCTATAACCTATAACCTAAACCTAAACCTAAACCTAAACTTATAACCTTTCCCTAAGCCTTTAACCTAAACCTAAACTTAAAACCTAAATGTATTATCAAATCCTTAAACCCAAACCTACACCTAATCCTAATCTCAACTCCTTAACCTAAACCTAAACTTGAAAACCCAAACCTAAACCCGATCCCGAACCCGAACCCGATTTCCTAAACCTTAACCTTAACGTATAATCAAGTTCCCAAAAGCTATAACCTATGACCTAAACCTAAACCTTAACCTAAACCTAAACCTATAACCTTAACGTAAACCAAAACCTATAACCTAAACCTTAACCTATAACCAATAACCTAAACTTAATTATAACCTATAGCCTAACCTTAACCTAAACCTTAACCTAAACCTATAACCTAAACCTAAACCAAAACCTATAATCATATGGTGAGACCATTTCTTTTATGTCAATTTCATTCCTCTTAGAGTTTTTTTTTTTTTTTTTTTTTTTTTTTTTTTTTTTTTAAGAAAAAAAAAAGTGGTTATGCATGATGCACCTCTTTCACTTTGTCGTTCTTTTCCGCAATGGGCATTCTAATTTATGAATGACATGATTATTTGTAGGATGAGGGAATATACGAAGTTGTTGAAATTTCATGGTGAAGTCGAGCACATTTCTCTAATGAAGCCAAAGATTTGTATTTTCAGCATTATTGTAATTGTAATTGTAATTGATTGAATGAATTAGATTGTAATTGATTGTAATTGTAATTGATTGAATGAAGGATTGTAATTGTAATTGATTGAATGAAGGATTGTAATTGATTGTAATTGAATGAATGAATGATTGTACAGGTGGTAATTGAATCAACAAATGATTATACATAATTTTTTAATGTACAAAATAGCTACGGATATTGACCGTACCCACTAATCTGACAGGTGTAGCCTTTAATAAATTTGGCATATTGCTACGGACTTTTAGCTACAAATAATATTCGTAGCTCTATATAATTTTAAGCTACAAACAATATTGCTACGAATTTAATCCATACCTATTGTCTCATTAGCTACGGCTATTAACCGTAGCCTATATCTAAAAACCGTAGTTGTTGCTAATTTAAGCCTATTGCTACGGTTCGTTCTCAACTTTTGGCTACAGATATAATCCATAGCTGTAAATACTTTAGCACTACAGAAGAAACGGCTACGGATTAAGTCCGTAGCCATTATGTCTATGTCTACGACTTTTATTCGTAGCCATAGCTTTTAGACCTATGGCTACAACACCAATGGCTACGGTCGTGTTACATATCTTAACGTAGCCATAGGCTTTTGGCTACGGTTTTTAGCCGTAGCCTTTGGCCTGTTTTCTGGTAGTAAGGCCTGCCTGTTGGAAAACGTAATTATCAGCTTGATCTTCTTTTTTGTAGGGTAGCCCACCTGTGTGGACTCCACCTTGATGTATGGGTGTTATGTCCACACCGTCCATTTGAAATCCATCCAGACCATCTGTCCAAGATCGGATAGATCCAACCGTAGGAAAACTACTAGTAGGCCCATCTAATGGAAGGACACCAATATCAGCTTTGTTTCGAGTGGGGCGGCCCACCTGCGTGGCCCCACCTTGATGTATGGATTTGATCCACACCATCCATGCATGTGGAACCTACCTGTTGTGGCACGTGTGTGCTGTCCACATCGTCCAGCGTGGGATGGTGTTGGACGCACCATGCTGCACGTGTTGTATCCATACCATCCAACCATTTGAAGAGATCATTTTATGGCATTGTAAAGAGAATGAGACAGATCTAAATTTCAAGTGGGACCCACCCTGCACGTGCTGCACGTGTGGTGGGATCCCACTTAAATGTATGGATTTTATCTGCACTGTCCATCTAGTCTCTGGACATGTGAGAACCCACCATGATAAATGTGTTCCATTCACACCGTCCGTCCATCTTGATGTGTGGGGCTCGATGATGCATGTGTTTTAGCTCCACCGTCCAAATGGGATGGTGGGCCCACCATGATATGTGTTATATCCTCACCGTCCAATGCACGGGATGGTGGTATCCATTGCGGTATATGCGTTGTATATCCAGGTTGTTCGTCTGGTGGGGCCCATCATGACGTGCAGGTACCACCTGTTGTATGTAGGGCCCACCTGTTGCATGTGAGGCCCACCAGCGGAATGTATAGACTACCCTGAGGCCCACTGATGTACAGGCCCACTATGAGTCCCATTGTGAAGTGCAGACCCACATGATGAGGCCCACTTGATGTGTATGAGGCCCTTGTGCGAGGCCCATTGTCATTATATGTGAGGACCATTGGGAATATATGAGGCCCACCATAATGTATGTGTGACATACACACCGTTCATCCATTTTCAGGGTCGTGGGCCCCATTGTCTTGAGAGGCCCACCATGGTGTATTTGTTATACGCCCAATTATGGGCTGCCTCGTGAGGTCCGCATTGATGTATGTACTATACCCTCTGTCCATCCATTTTCGAGATAATTGGAGGGCCGAGAGCCCCGTTATGATTCCTATTCTGATCCTAAATGGACCGCACCTTAGGACAATGGTGGTTAAATGTCCACTGTTGTAAGTTTTCCTGGGGCCCTTTATTAAGCCCATGTCCACCCTTAACCTACTGGGCTAACCCAAATCGTTGGGCCCCCATTAATTATGATACTTTATATTGTCCTTGCAGGGGACCCCGCCTTAGAATATATGATATGCTAGTACCTTGGATAGGTTATGATAGTCTAACATGGACTATTCCATATAGTTCTATACATCTAGTGAGGTGTATCGTTCAACCCTTACTCTTGTAAGTGACATACCGGTTAAGGCCGATCATCGCCTGTTATATCTGATAATCATGCTAGTTTACTTAGTCTAATAGGACACACTGAGAATATGTTTAGTATAGTATCATGATACATGCCCATACGCATCATTTGTATGCCTGTTATGAGGAGTGTTTGATCATAGCATACGCCGTTGGGCTAAGATATTTATGGGACTCCTTATGAGACGGAGTGCCCCACATGATCGCACGGTACGCGTAGGACTAATGCATGACTGGATGATATGACTCATGCATCTCACATTTGTGTGACATGATCATTGTACGCCCTAGCGGTATTAGGGTCGTGGCCTCCACAGACACATCGTGGATGACCAGATCGGATACCGAAAATATTAGCTCTAGCAATGTGGGCACATATGATGTCCTTGAGTGAAAGTCCCAGAATCTTTTTGGTACCAGGAGATGGTCCAACATCTGCACCGAGTGGATACATGAGCGCACGAGTGCCGAATACCATTAGGCCGCGTCTCCCACTGTGTCGTGGTCGGTTGGGAGGGGGTGTGGCCTTATCCGCCCGAGTGAGGGGGTTGTAAGCTAGGCTTAGTTTGATCATGTCACACCATAAACTCGGAAACCAGGCTCACAAAATTTTCAATCGTCGAATCTGGTGCCGACAACCTCCTTAGTACCCCTTTTTCGGCTCCCAGCACGCATACGCCAGATTCCGATCTTGGGATCCTACAAGGAAGATTTTTTAATGTACATTTATCTCGTAAGAAGCATAACCAAAGTTTACCCAAATCACAAAGGCAACATCATCATCACATATCCACTAATATCAACATTTGAATACAATACCGAAAGGGAAATACATACATACATACATACATACATACATATATATATATATATATATAATATATATATATATATATATATATATCAAAGCTCCTGAAAACCGCTGCACAATCCAAGCTCAACGCTGTTGTGACCTAATGCCACCTGCACGCATCTATCGTGTATAAGCTTATAGAAAGCTTAGAGGGTGGTGAAAGTATGTGCGCAAGATAAGTGCCAAGTATACAATACAATGCCATAAATCATATAATATCGAAAATACTGGCAAGATCATGAATCATATGATATCAGAGTAAGTGGAAACACTAATAATTTCGTAAGTATCATCAGTCTTATCCAGGGTATGCGATGCAAAAACATAATAAGCCAATATCATAAAGTGAGGAAACAATGTAAATCAGTTATGCAGTCGGAAATACAATAAGACAAATATCATATACTAAGGATGCAATGAAATATGCAAATCCTGATGAGTCCACGAATATCGTCAGCCGTATCTAGGCCATATAAATGCAGAATCATGGTAACCCAAAATGCTTAAATGCCGTGGAAGAAATGCAATATGCGGTGCGAATGAAATGACCAAGCTGGAGTGAAGTCGGGATGATAGTATGTAGTATCGCAGGCTATGGGGTCCCCCACAAGGGACTTCTATCAAAACCAGTCTCATGCCTAAATTTGGATAGTCAGACACAATGTGGTAAACTCCTGATCTCAGGTTGGTCATGCGCACCAACCGAAACCCTGACCATTGCGAAGGTACACGTAACAAATAGTTGCACACCACCAGCCCGAGTGGATAGTGAGTGAATGAATGAATGCGTCTACAACTCCTGCTCAATAAGTCCACATATCAGTACGGTTCCTCTCTGAAAAATCATCGGGGTCTAGTACACTCCAAACCAGATCGCCGCCCCATCGCGCACAAAAAAAGTTAGTGGAAGTGACCTCACTATCCGCCTGCCAATATCGGGCCTGGCTCGTCGATAGCGAACCCATTCCTCGAGCTGGTCAAACTCAGTCTAGCTTTGCCCCCTCCTCTCTGGTATGTAAGGCTGCACCCCCTTCCAACTGACCACGACAAAGTGGGAGACGTGGCCTAACAGTATACGGCCCTTATGCTCTCATGCATCTACTTAGTCTAGACATTGCAGTAACCTCTGGAACTAAGAGGGTTCTGGGACTTTCACCCAAGGATATCTATAGCACCGCATGTAGAACAGATTTCTGGTGTCCCATCTGGCCATCCACGATATGCCTGTGGAGGCTACAACCCTGATGTCGCTAGGGCGTACGGTAATCATAATCACATAATGTAAGATGCATGAGTCACATAGGCTAATCATGCATCAATCCTGCGCATACCGGGCGCTCATGGGGGACAACTCTACCTATTAGGGAGTCCCATGAACAACCTGCCCTATGACATATGCAATGGCCAACCATATCTCATAACAAACATACAGATAATGTGTATGGGCATGTATCATGATGCTACGCTGTCACATACTCATAATCGATATCGATAATCGGCCTATCAAGGGCCTAAGGGAAGGTCATAATGAGGACGTTTAACCATCAATGCCCATTAATGTGAACATTTAACTAACATCGCTCCCAAGGAGTGGCCCACATAGAGCCAAACATAAAGTGGTCCCATGGCCTCGCACAAAGACCTAATATACATCGCAATGGGCCTCTCACATGATCCATAAATACATCACAACGACCGTAAAAATATCGCATTGGGCCTCACACAAGGGCTACATATACATCACTATGGGCCGCATCGCGTGGGTCACATATACATCACATTGGGCCACACATATGGGCCGGAAATACATCACAATGGGCCTCATTACATGGGCAGCACATACATCATATGGGTTGCGTCAATGGGCAGCACCAATGGGCAAATACACATCACAATGGGTCACAACATATGGGCCAAAAATACATCTCATTGGGCCTTACCAAATGAGCAGAAATACATCACAATGGGCCTCATTATATGGGCTTCACATACAACGCAACGGGCCACAACAATGGGCCTCAAATACAGCGCATTGGGCCTCACTCATGGCCCGCATATAAATCACAATGGGTCTCGGCACATGGGCCATGAATATATCTGTCACGCCCCAGACTCGGAAAATGGGCTCATAAAATTTTCAATCGCTAAATCCTGTGCCGACAGCCTACGTAGTACCTCATTCTCGGCTCCCAGCGTCCATATACCAGGTTCCGATCCTGGGATCCTAAAAGGAGGATTTTCAATATGATTTTTTTTTGTAATGGAGCATAACTACAAGCATAACCAAGTCACAAAACAACATCACCACATATCCACTATATCAAAAACTTTAAGTACAATGCGGAAAGGAAAATACTAGGTGATCAAAAAGCTTTAAAATAATCTGGTATGCGCTCCTGCCTCAACGTTGTTGCTGTCAACGGTCGTGTATAAGCTTACAAAAGCTTAGAGGGTGGTGTAGGTGTGTGCACAAGGCAAGTGCCAAGTATACAATATCAGAGTAATACGGAAATATGTGGTAAGTCCATGAATGCTGTCAGCTGTACCAAAGCTATGTAATGCAAGGCATGAATGCTATCGACCATACCAAGGCCATGCGATGCGAGGCCTATATAGCCAAATGTCATATGCGAGATGCAATACAAGCATGTCAGTACTCATCAAGTACACATATTAGTACATTTTCTCTCTAGATATCACCAGGGTTTAATAGACCTCACACTGACTGCCTCCTCCCTATCTGCACAGTCAAGCAAGTGGAAGAGACCACACTATCTGCCTGACCAGTAGTCTGCCAATATCTACCCGACGGACTCATTTGTGAGCTGGTCAAACTCAGCTAGCTTATAGCCCCCTCACTCGGGCAGATAAGGCCACACCCCCTTCCAACCGACCATGACATAGTGGGAGACACGACCTACTGATATTCGGCACTCTAGAGCTCGTGTATCCACTCGGTCTAGATGTTGGAGCATCTCCTGGTACCAAAAAGGTTCTAAAATTTTCACCCAAGGACATCCTAAGTGCCCACAATGCTAGAGCCAATATTTTTGGTATCTGATTTGACCATCCACGATGTGCCTGCGGAGGCCACGACCCTGATGTCGCTAGGGCGTGTAGTGAATCACGACACACAATGCGAAATACATGAGTCACACCGTCAGTCATGCAGCAATCTCGCGCGTACCACACGCTCATGTGGGGCACTCCATCTCATAAGGAGTCCCGTAAATGTCTCAGCCCAATGGCTTATGCTATGATCAAACATTTCTCATATCAAGCATACATATGATGCGCATGTGCATGAATCATGGAAGTGTACTAAGCATGTTATAAAGTAATGAACTATCCTTACACCGAAGATGGGCCTAGATGGCCTACGCACAACAAGTATGAGCCTACTAATAGGCCCTAGGGAGAGTTATAACGCGGACATTTAACCAACGAGTCCGATGCGGACATGAGGATAGTTCATTACTTTATAACTCTCCCTAGGGCCCATTAGTAGGCCCGTACTTGTTGTGTGGAGGCTATCTAGGCTCATCTTCGGTGTAAGGATAGTTCATTACTTTATAACATGCTTAGTACACTTCCATGATTCATGTGCATGTGCATCATATATATGCTTGATATGAGAAATGTTTGATCGTAGCATAAGCCATTGGGCTGAGACATTTACGAGACTCCTTATGAGACGGAGTGTCCCACATGAGCGCATGGTACGCGCGAGATTGCTGCATGACTGACAGTGTGACTCATGCATTTCGCATTGTGTATCGTGATTCACTGCACGCCCTAGCGACATCGGGGCCGTAGCCTCCACAGGCACATCGTGGATGGTCATATCAGATACCAAAAATATTGGCTCTAGCATTGTGGACACTTAGGATGTCCTTAGCTGAAAATCACATAGCCTTTTTGGTACCAGGAGATGCTCCAACGTCTAGACCGAGTGGATACACAAGCGCCCGAGTACCGAATACCAGTAGGCCGTGTCTCTCATTGTGTCGTGGTCTGTTGGAAGGGGGTGTGGCCTTATCTGCCAGAGTGAGATGGCTGTAAGCTAGGCTGAGTTTGACCAGCTCGTAAATGAGTCCACTATCGAAGAGTCAGGTAGGTATTGGCAGACTACTAGTCAGGCAAATAGTGCGGTCTCTTCCACTTGCTTGACTGTGCAGCTAGGGAGAAGGCAATCAGTGTGAGGTGTATTTGACCCAAGTGATATCTAGAGAGAAAATATACTGATATGTGTACTTGATGAGTACTGACATGCTTGTATTGCATCTCGCATATGACATTTGACTATATAGGCCTCACATCGCATGGCCTTGGTATGGTCGATAGCATTCATGCCTTGCATTACATAGCTTTGGTACAACTGACAGCATTCATGGACTTACCGCATATATCCGCATTACTCTGATATTGTATACTTAACACTTGCCTTACACACACACCTACACCACCCTCTAAGCTTTTTAAGCTTATGCACAACTGTTGCGTGCAGGTGTCGTTGGACAGCAGCAGCGCTGAGACAGGAGCGCGTACTAGATTGTTTTGGAGCTTTTTGATCACATTGTATTTTCCTTTCCGCATTGTACTTAAAGTTTTTGATATAGTGGATATGTGGGATGTTGTTTTGTGACTTGGTTATGCTTGTGGTTATGCTCCATTACAAAAAAAAAATTCATACTGAAAATCCTCCTTGTAGGGTCCCAGGATTGGAACCTGGCGTATGGGCGCTAGGAGCCGAGAATGGGGTACTACGGAGGCTGTCGGCAAAGGATTCGGCGATCAAAAATTTTGTGAGCCCGTTTTTCGAGTTTGAGGCGTGACAACATCACATCGGGCCTCACTCACAGGCCGATATACATCACAATAGGCCTCAACACATGGACCATAGATACATCACATCGGGCAACAGTCCATGGGCTTTAAATACACAATAGGTGGGCCTTACACATGGACCTCAAATACATCACATGGGCCTCATATAAGGGTCGTACTTGTATCAAGGTGGGCCTTAATGGATGGGCCATAAATACATTAAGGAGGGACTCATGGATACATCAAGGTGGGCCCCAAGTGAGAGCTTGGATTACACCTAAAAATCATTTCAATTGTGGCAGGTGAAACATGTGTATCACTGTACATTATCATAGGGGTACATGGCTCACTAATGTGATCAGCATTGTCCAAACATTGTCCATCTACATCAGCACTATCCAAACATTATCCAGCACTGTCCAACACAATCTGGACATTGTGGATGAAATATACATTGAGGTGGGGTCTGCAACACCGTCCAAAGGTGGTTCAGCATCGTCCAGACATTCTAGACGGTGTGGAGAAAATATACATCATGGAGGGTACCCACAGATCTGGATAATTGGATGGAGTAGACATAGAGTAAATACATCAAGGTGGGACCCACCTGCTACCAAAACAAATGAACGACTTAGATCAAAACACAGCTCAAGGTGGGTATCCACCGTCCAGCCCTGCTGGACGGTGCAGGTAAGACCCATGCATTAGGTGGATTTCCACTAGATGGACGGTGAATGAAACACATACATTAAAAGGGCCCAACCGTCCAGATGAATGGACGGTGGATAAGACACATACATTAAATGGGCCCCACCATCCATATGAATGGATGGTGGATAATACACATACATTAAATGGGCCCCACCATCCAGAAGAATGGACGGTGGATAATACACCCAAGTCAGTGGGTCCCACCATCATTGATGGACGGTTTGGATATAACACACATGACACGGTGTGGCCCACCACAGCACCGTCCTAAACAGTCTAACACTGTCAAACTGTCTGGACGGTGCGGATGGTACTCATCCAGTAAGGTGTGTCCAGCACCGTCAAATTGCCTGGACAGTGTGGATGCAATACACTCATCAAGTGGGCCATTATACAAGGAGAGAGAGAGAGAGAGAGAGAGAGAGAGAGAGAGATGATGAGAAGGGGAAGAACCCCGCCACTATGGACCCTCCCTATACAATGCATACATCGAGATGGGTCCCAGCATGTGTGGGCCCTTAAATCATCAAAATCAAATACTATGAACACCCACATTTGATCTCCTCTTCCTTCTTCCTCCTATAGCCTCTAGAGCTCCAAGGGAACGGTTCTAATGGTTGAGATGGACTTTGGATGGTGGAGATGGGAGGTGGGAAGGTGGGCCACACTAGCTTTTCTCATGGAAGCTTGGACATGGGTTGCTTGGGAGAATGAGAGAGGGAGATGAGAGAGAGAGAGGGTTGTAAGAGAGGGAGATGGGTGAGTGATGGGTGATGGGTGATGGATGTGTACTTGGTTGTAAGAGAGAGCTGACTTTGGGGAGGGTGGTTGTACTTGGGGATGGGTGTTATACTTCGACTAGTAATGTGATTGATGGGATTGATTTGATTAGAGATTCTCTTGAGTTTTGCAACGTGCGGTGTTTTCCTCAAACTGAACTCGGGCACACATCTCCTGGATTGGGTATCGCATCGGTGCACAAGACGCAGCATCGGAACCGCTGTGATGGCCCGGTCGCTAGGGTACAAGTCTCGGGTCGAGACAACTCTGGAATACGAAGTACAACTCAGGGTTGCACGCAAATGCTGATTACATATTGCGGGTTGTCAGAATTCAACCTGGAGGACCGCGGAAGACTACGGAATGGTACGGGCTAGGATACGGGCCTGACAGACCAGCTCGTAAATGGGTCTGTTATCGACGAGTCGGGTAGGTATTGGCAGATTACTGGTCAGGCGGATAGTGTGGACTCTTCCACTCACTAGGATGTGCGGCTAGGGAGGCGGCAGTTAGCATGGAGTGCACTAGACCCTGGTGATATCCCAAAGAGGAACTGTACTGATATATGTACTTGATACGAGGACTGACATGCTTGCATTGCATCTTACATATGACATTTGGCTATGTAGGCCTCGCATCGCATAGCCTTGATATGGCTAATAACATTCATGGACTTATCAATATTTCTTCTTACTCTAATATTATATGCTTAGTATATGCATTGCGCACACACGCACACACCCTCTAAGCTTTTGTAATCTTATGCACGACTGTTGCGACGTTTGATCGCAGCAATGCTGAGGCAGTAACGAGTATCAGATCATTTTGAAACTTTTTTATCATCTTGTATTTCCACTTCCTCATTGTACTCAAAGTTTTTGATATAGTGGATATGTGGTGATGTTGTTTTCTGACTTGGTTATGCTTGTGCTTATGCTCCTTTACAAAAAAAATCATACTGAAAATCCTCCTTATAGGATCCCAGGATCGAAATTTGGCATATGGGCGCTAGGAACCAAAAATGGGGTACTACGAAAGCTGTTGGCGCCAGATTTGACGATCGGGAATTTTGTGAGCCTGGTTTCTGAGTTTGGGGTATGACACATACACACAAACATAAACACACACACACACACAATCTCTCTCTCTCTCTCTCTCTCTCTCTCCTATATTGTGACGGATTTCACTATTCAGATGGTTTTAAATCAAGTTCACCATAAATCTTCACAACCTACACAAGGTCTACACAATTTTCATCCGTCGATATCCTACACAGGGTCTTAAGGAATTTAGATCTCAAACTCCAACACGAAGTCCTTATTAACAACACCAAGTGTAGGGTCACAATGTAGTAATAATCTCGTTATGACAGAGGTCGAATCCATAGAGACTAATCTCGTGTGTATTCTGAAAGTAACTAGAATAAAAATTAGAAGAAGATCTAAAACTAAATTAGGAATAAAAAGGAAGTAATTGTGAAGTGTTTAATTAGAAACTTAAGAATTCAAAGGTGGGAGCTAGGGTTTCCAAGATGGAACGCCCCGGAACGAGGGGCAGCTCTACTCCTGAGATCCAACGCATTACTTAAGCAACATATATAATGATTTTAAATATTGTTCATATTAATGTATTAAACATGAGTGGGATTACACTAAAACAACATATCATACTCCAGAGATAATTAAATTAAGCAAGCGGAAGACTGAGATAGGTATATAATGTATATAAGTATTTCTCAATCCCCAGGGTATGAGTATGTTACCAGGTTGAACATATACATGTATTGTTCCAAAATTTACAAAATATTAAGTGTAATGTTCAACTAATCCATAACCCTGTAATCACGGCGAAGCAGCTCTAGGTCTACCCAGACCTGCTCTTGAGCTACACGTAGGAGAACTCCTCCTCGTCAAAGAAGTCTGGCTTCGTCGCGTAAGCCTCGCCATAACCTGCATCTAAATCAGGGTTTGGTTGGTATTTGAAAACACCATCCTAGAGTGGGAGTGAGTGATCAACTCAGTGGTACTATAAGGCAAAGGTTAACATGTTATCAATTCAGTCAAGCAGTAATGATAAAGCAGTACAATAATCATATCCTAAGTACTCTTATTAATGTGGGAATGGTATGTTGTAATGATGCATGCCCTCTCCTGCACTCCATCAATGACTTCATCTCACGGTCACGCATGATAAACTCCCTAAACGTGTGCTTCCTCGCCAAAGCACATGCAATGCGGTGTATGGTTGTATTAGCCACGTTCTTAATTAGACTTATTCATACAGCAGATTCGGAAAGCCAAGGTATCTTCCTTTATATCATTAACCCAAACGGGGATCCATCTAGGGTCATTGGTCCTAGTTAATCACATACGATAGGCAAGTTGTAAGGCGTCACCCCTAATGAAAGCAGTGGACCGGTAAGTTTAATTAATTATACTCGAGGTCACTACGGGAAGCTCGTCAACTGAACGTAGGCTGACAACTCAAATAGAGTGTCCCATACACCACTATATTCGGCTCATGAGTTTGGGTTGCTCACTAATCACTACAGAGAGGCTCGTCACCTTAGCGTAGGACCATAGCTTGACCACGGTATCCCATACACCACCATGCCCGACTCATGAGTCTTAGCGAATCGTGGTACCATGGTTGAAATGGGTTGTCACATCGGTAAACGGTACCTTAGATTCAAGCAGTAGCGTCCATACATGGTAAACACACATTGGGCCAATCGGGTTATTTGACAAGTTCGATTTGTACGAGCACATTCTAAATCAATTGACATGGAGCGCATAAGCACTCCACGTGGCTTAACCACTGTCGATAATCACCGTATGACTCGAATTTATCGAACGTATCCCTTGTGGTGAGACCAGTTCAACCACTTGATCGGAAATCGTTACCGATTGCCTAGACTATGTAGTAGTCCTAATCACACTGATCACACTCAAATGTAATAGGTAGTAACATGTGATAATCATAATCGCATTTAACAAACAATTCAAACACGAATCTCATTTGAGCATTTTATCAAACACATAGAACATGTTATTATACATATGCATTTTCTACATAAATCCCGTAGTTTCAATTAAAGTTACGTGAAAGAATTTATACATATAGTTAAGGTAGTTGAGAATCATATCTCAACACCCTTAATAAATGCAATTTCTCAAACAATTACTCATTCAGAGATTTTATCAAACACTTAGCCTACACATTACTTCATACATGAACTAAATTAATTAAAGCATATATTATGGCAAATCCTTTCACAAAGGAGTTGTTATACATACAACAATCATGTATTCTAGGTTAATAGTCAGGGCAAGCAAAAATCATGATTTCATATTCATTCGAACATTTCAACAAACACCTGGAACGCATTATATATTCACATAGTTCACACACATGTATATATTATCGAATACATCGTAACTAAGATCATATGGTATCAATCAAATCAGACATAAATCATTGCCGACATTAAAATCCTTGAAAACCATAACCTAAACATTTATAGTCCGCACCTTTCGTCGGTACGCCAGTTACGAACTCGGTTCGTACACTACGTTCTCGTAAACCGAATGTTGGACAACTAAGCAATGAAATAGGCTAGCTATTTCGTAGATTCCTCTATTTGGATTCCTAAATCGAGATTAGGGTTAAGATTTCTTACCCAAATCACAGTCGAAACAAGTTGAGTAGCGTAGTAGATAGGCTATTTACTGAGTGGAGTTGTGGAAAAGGATCCCAACAACAATCTCCAAGTATCCTTCTTCATTCCTTCCTCTTTTCTCTCCTTTTTCTTCTCTCTCATAGGGTTTTTAGGAAATTCGTATGAGGGAGAGAAGGGGTGGTTTAAGGGCCTTATATAGGCTCAATAGTGATGTAAATGGTCCCAAGGCCATGGTATACTTGGGTTATAGCCAAAGGGTGACTGTTTCAGGTCAATGAGACTCATCTGGAGGTCCATTGCTCGCATACGGCCTGTAGCAAGTTCCTTGACAATGGATATAATCCAGGTTATGATTTTGGTCCGATCGGATTAGTGGATCGGCCGTGAAGGACCTGCGTCAGTTCAATGGTCATCGTCACTCGATCAGGGCCACAAGTATACTGACATGTGAAGGCAAATTTTCCTGATCCACGGGTATAGTTTGGTCAGAAACTGATGGTTTGAAACCTTTAATTTCGCCTACAAACGAACGGCCCAACTCACTTAAGTTTTAGCGCACTTTTAAAAGATATTCGCATTTCTCACACACTTTGCTCCGGGCTCTAGTTGTGCGTTTTTGGATACTATTTGGGCTCGATTCCCGTGATGGTTGTCAAACCCAATAAGGTGGTCATAGCTTTATAGTTTTACAGTCATCGGACTTTCGACACGCGGTCCATGTCCGATATGGAGTTTCAATGTGCTCTCGAGAGCAATTGGTTTTTGAGATTGCTCCTAAGTTTTTAGGTAATGTTGAGTTAGGGATTCTAATGGTTTTGGGTCTTGCCATCCGTATAGATATTGGCTCAAGCTAATCCATCGATTAAATCAGTTTAGTACTCGAGAATTAGTGTCTTTTCATACTCCTCGAGAATCTGACGGTGGTTCTTACGAACTTCGGCTTCTAATTCCCAAATAGCCTCTTCCTCAGTGTGGTGAGTCCACAATACTATCACAAGTGGGATCACCTTGCTGCGCAGTACTTGTTCCTTCCCGTCGAGAATACACGTTGGTTGCAGTACATATGTCACATCTTCACTCAACTGTACTTACTCCCATTAAAAAATATGGAAGGATCAGAAACATATTTCTTTATCATCGATACATGAAATACGTTGTGCATGCCTGCGAGTGGTGTGGGCAAAGTAAGGCGGTATGCTGCTACTATACCCACTCGGTCTAGAATCTGGAATGGGCCAATGAATCTGGGTGTGAGTTTCCCTTTCTTGCCAAAGCGAAGGACTCCCTTTATGGGGGAAACCTTAAGAAACACGTGGTCCCCAACCTTAAATTCTAGTTGTCGTCGTCTGGTATCGGCATAACTCCTCTGTCTGCTCTGAGCTGCAAGAAGTCGATGCCTAATCATGTCGATCTTCTCTGAGGTTGCCTGCACTAAATCTGGACCAATCAAACTCTTCTCGCCAACCTTTGCCCAACAATGTGGCGCTCGACATGGACGCCCATACAAGGCTTCATAAGGAGCCATGCCAATGCTCACTTGGAAGCTATTGTTATAAGTGAACTCAGCATAGGGAAGACAGTCATCCCAACTGTCCTTGAAATCAAGCACACATGCCCACAACATATCTTCTAACACCTGATTTACCCGTTCCGTCTGCCCATCCGTCTGTGGGTGGAATGCGGTACTGAACTTCAGTTGAACTCTCATTGCTTCTTGGATTCGAGTCTAAAAGATGGACGTAAATCACGTGTCTCGATCCGACACAATATCCATAGGCACTCCATGCAGATGTACTATATCCTTGACGTAGAGCTTGGCCAAATCATCTACTGAGTTTGAAATTCTGATAGGGAGAAAGTGACCCGATTTCATCAATCAGTCTACAATCACCCAAATGAAGTCATGTCCCTTTCTCGTTTTTGGTAACCCTGAAATGAAATTCATAGAGATGAAATCTCATTTCCATTCAGCTATAGGTATAGGCTGAAGTAAACCAGGAGGTCGGTGATGCTCGGCCTTAACTTGCTGACACGTAAGACAGCGGGACACAAAGTCTGCTATGTGGGCCTTCATGTTGTCCCACCAGTACGAACGTTTCATATCTCGATACATCTTTGTACTACCAGGATGCAACACCATCTTCGAATTGTAAGTAGCTTCGAGAACTTCCCTTCTTAAGTCAGGAAGATTTGAGACGCATAGGCGACCATGATAACGTAAGCCCCCATCCGAACCAACTCTCCATTCAGAGTCTTCATCGTTACTAGCTCGTTTTCTCATCTTCACCAACCATTCATCTTCTCTCTGAGCCACATTGATTCGGTCATCAATAGGTGGCTGAAGACAAATATGTCCGACGCTTTCGAACGACTCCTCTACTGTAAGCTTCTGTTCGAAGTCTCACATAAACTCTTCCATATTCTATTCTTCTATCATGAGCGGAGCTGCAAATTCTATTGTCTTCTTACGGCTCAATACATCTGCCACAAGGTTAGCCTTGTCAGGATGGTATGAGACCTCAAACTAGAAGTCTTTCAAGGTTTTCATCCATCATCGTTGCCTCATATTCAAGTCTCTCTGGGTGAATTTGTACTTGAGGCTCTTGTGGTCGCAAAAGAGCTCGAACTCCTCTCCGTAGAGGTAATGCCTCCAGAGCTTTAATGCGAAGATAACTGCTGTCAATTCCAGGTCGTGCATAGGGTAGTTTTCTTCATGTTTCCTCAACTGTCACGATGCATAGGCAATCACTCTGTCCTTCTGCATAAGAACACAACCCAAATCAACATAAGATGCGTCGATGTATATCGTATATCTGACCCCTTGCTCTGGCAATACTAGTATAGGGGTAAACGTCAACTTGTCCTTCAGTTCTTGAAAGGCCGCTTCTGCTTTCTCATTCCAGGCAAAATTAAGATCTTTTCGAGTGAGCTGAGACAATGGTCTGGCTATCTTGGAAAACTGTTTAATGAATCGACGATAGTAACCTGCTAGGCCAAGGAAACTCCTCACTTCAGTAATCGAACCGGGCTGCTCCCAGTCCTGAACTATGGTCACCTTAGCAAGGTCCACAGCGATACCTTCCGTGGACACCACATTTCTCACATGTCCTACATGTTCGAGGAACTTGACTTCTTCTTTCCAGAAGTCGCATTTCTTTTATTGAGCAAATAACTGGCTCTTCCAGAGAGTATCGAAGACTGCCGCAGGTGCTCTTTGTGATCTTTTCGAGTCTTGGAGTATATCAGAATATTATCTATAAATACGATGATGAATTGGTACAGATACGGCCGAAATACCCTATTCATGAGGTCCATGAATACAGCCGGTACGTTTGTGAGTTCAAACAACATCACAAGGAACTCTAGTGCCCAAAACTGGTTCTGAATGTCGTTTTCTGCATGTCTTCATTCTTGACACGTAACTGATGGTACCCGGACTGTAAGTCGATCTTCGAAAAATTTTGTGCCCCTTTCAACTGGTCAAACAGATCATCTATCCTAGGCAAAGGATAATTATTCTTCACTCTCACTTGGTTCAACCTACAATAATCAGTACATAATTGCAGCGATCCGTCCTTTTTCACAAACAACACAGGTTCTCCCCAATGGGATACACTCAATTGTATGAAACCTGAATCTAACAGATCATCAATCTGTCTCCTCAACTCCTCCATTTCACATGGAGGCATGCGATACATTGGTAGAGAAACGAGTGTCGCACCAAGCATAAGTTCAATAATAAAGTCGATCTCACGCCGAGGAGGTAGTCCAAATATCGTCCTAAACAGTCCGTGAAATCTTGGACTATAGGCATGTCCCCAAGTGTCGGACCATCAACATTCTCTAGCCTCTAGCAGGGTAGCATAACAACTAATGCGGTAGTACCAATTGACCTGAACTGGGAAAGTAAAGTTGTGCCCTCAGGTCCATGTGCTGTCACCAATCTGGTATTGCAATCGATCTCTGCCTTCATCTCAGTGAACTAATCCATACAGAGGATGACATCATAATGACATAGCGGGGCAACAATTAGGTCAAAGAGTACTGTTCTGCTCCCTAAGTCATTAAGCAGCCCTTACAAATCTTGGTAGTGTCTGAGAAGGTCCATGTGTCGGTAAGGAGTCTCACCCCAACCATAGGAATAGTTTCCAATACTAGTCGTTTGACTGCTGCGCATGATATTATCAAGATAGTGGACCCGGTGTCCACCAATAAGAAGACTGGTGTACCTTAGATATGTGTTGTGAATTCGAAAGTCAATGGTGTTGCGGTTGCTGTCTCGACTTCTTTAGCGGTAAGTGAGTGCACACGAGCTTGCTAAGGACGATTCGACTGCGCTGCCATAGGCGATTGAGGCGGCCAACTTCGAGGTGCATTTAGCCTGTAAAAAGGTTGTGCTGGCAGCACTGATCCTAGAGGCGAAGCCGAATAGCTTGTGACAGTTGACGGTTGATCTTCCGATGTGGCGTAAAGTCGTTGTCCCTCATCTTGGTAAAGCAGTAAGTGTCTGTATGGCCCAACCTCTTATAGTAGGTGCACCACATATCTGATCGCCTCGGTTGGGTCAGTGGAGCTGTAAGCCTGGGAGGCGAACCTGCATGTGGCCTCTTGCCGAGGAATGGTCAGTTTGGCAAGTTAGGTCGTGGCCTCGGGCTCATGGGCATACGCATATGTGATAGTCTATCCCCATCATGCTAAGCTCGCGGGGATATGTTCACTAGCTCAGCATAGTTGGAAATGCTAGCGTGAGACATCTTCATAGGGATATCGGGTCGCAGACTCTCAGAAAATCGCCGCATTCTCATCGGCTCGTCTGCTAGTATCAAAGGAGCATATCTGGCTAGCTCCGTAAACCTGTTTTCATATTCAGCAACTGTCATACCTCCATGTAGGAGGCGAAAGAACTCACTCTCCTTTTCATTACAGTATGTGAGGGGGAAATACTTTCCATAGAAGTGGGTCTTGAACGTGTCACACGTCCATACGTATCCTGAAGGGACTGTTTGTAGGATGTTGTCCCACTATTAGACTAGCTTCCTTCTCGAACATATATGTAACCAACTCTACCTGCTCTACCTCAGTGCAGTGTAGCGGCTTCAACATCTTAGAGATGCGATCTAGCCAATATTCGGCCTCCTCGAGCCTATGAGTGCCCACAAAGGTGGGAGGTCGGAAATGCTGAAAGCACTCAAATAAACTGTTGGCATTAACATTTCCAGTAGGGTGTACAGGTGGTGCAGGCGGGACCATATTCATGTTTTGGGCAAGGGCCCCCACAATAGTGGTCAAAACTTGTTGCTGCTGCTGTATTAGCAACATCATCTACTCAACCTATCAGGAGGAGGGGCCGCCTGAGGCATGTGTGGCATCGATGAGGACGCACGGTTTTATTTCGGAACTGGTGGCGCACTAGGTGTTGGCCCATAGGTGGGGCCAGTAGCCGGCTGTGAATCCATCATTGTCTCAAAATTCGAGCCCAAGATAGGGTTCTTCTGACTATCGTTCAAGGGAGGTGCCCCGTCAAACGATCCGCCAAGTGCAAGACATGTCATATTTTGAGTGGTTTTCATAGGCATTCCCTGTACACAACATAAGGTGCAATACATGTAAGATTTAGCATAATAACACTCAATTTCTCAAAAATTCTACATATTCCAATTCAAAAGAAGCTTCATGCATTTCATTACCAAAAATTGTCATAATACATGAGATATAGTCTTACATGGATCATGACAGAAGATGCATGTGAGCTAACCAAGTACAAGTTTCACACCAACGACTCTAACATATTACCAAGCCTACCAAGGCTATTACATAGAAAGCAAGAAACAAAGCGAACCAAAAGACGATTGCAACATGTGTCTAGTCCTTTGAATCTGGTGATGGCAGAGGCGCACCCTTATCTTACATACAGCACAGGAGGGCCTTCAGGGTGCGAGACATCTTCTTACATTTCTTTTTCATGTAAGCTTGATTCTTTTCAAGCTTTTGCTTCAATTCGGCCTGGGTCTCCTTGACCTCCTGTCTCAAGGCAGCCTAACTCTCCTCAATCTGAGCCATACGGGCTTCTACGGCGAACCGATCACGGTGGTGCTCATGTGTAGCAGGAGGAGAGCCCCTATCAGAATCTCGGGACTCCTCTTCTTCATCACTCCATTCTTCCTCACCGCTTTCCTATTCACTACCTTCTTCACCTTCACTTCCTTCCTCTTCGCCACTTCTTCATCATCACTTCCATTTTCCTCTTCACTTTCTTCCTCTATCTCATCCCCATATTCATCAAGATGGGTTTGTCGCTGCCTGGGGCCTATGCCCATATTGTTGAGCGTAGTGTCACTGATGATATGGATCGGGCCATGGTCATACATATGGAGTCGAAAGCCAAATTTTCAGGCGATCTTATATATAAGTCGACTGAAGGGAAGTGAGGCATCTCCCCGTTCAGACCGTGCAGACTGTACAATACTCACAATCTGAAACAAGGCAAATGTAGGAAGGCATAGTTTGTCTCCCTGACTGGCTCGATATAAGAAATCCACCATGAGTCACGTACATTCCGTGCAGTTACTCCGCCTGGGATATATGTTATACATGAATATGTGGTGGAGTAGGCGAAAGTCATGGGTTATTTTAGTAACTGCAAGGCTATTTCCTCACCTCCACCACTCAAGTTGGCCGCATAGGAAACATGTGCGGCGATTTCTTTCTCTTTCACTAGTGAGGTTCCTCTCACTAGCATGTACGATTCCACACTCAATACCCATGATTCGAGCCATCACATCTACATTGACTACGGTCTCCTCTCTCCCCAAAGGGATACAATACTGAAGTGACTTCAATTGTGGGTCCCGTATATGAGCGTAGAAGGCTTGTACTGTGCCTACACTTGCATGTGTATTTCTCTCAAATATGGGACCCCACCCATTTTCTAGGAGGATGTCCATCACTGGGTACAGTCCGAACAACTTCTTATCAACATGAGCCTCGAAATACAACTTTATGGCCATGAAACTTACCAAGTTCGATGCCCAGTGGTAGAGATCTTTCAATGGGGATCCGTGGGTCAAGATGTCGCTTTGATCTTCTCTCTCGCTCGATGCTTGTGCTTGCTTCGGCGCTCGTTTTCTTCCTTGAATGTGTTGGGCGGCTAGGCTCAGCTTCATCCGTGGGTGCCCTTCTCTTTTCCATGAGGGGAAGGAGCGTGGAAAGGGAAAAGGTGGTAGCCACTAGCTCAAAAAGAGCCATGGAAGTGAAGAAAGTTTGAAGGAGGAGATGGGTTGGTGGGTTTTAGGGTTTATGAGACACAAAGAGGGATTTGTGTGCTCAAATGAGAGGAAATAAGGGAGATAGAAGGTGGCAGGAGATGAGTTTTGAGGAAAATGGTGGAGGATGGGTGTGTAATGAAGAAGAAGAATAAGATTTGAGTATGGAATGACGACTTAAGAGGGAAAATGAGATTTTTGAGGGGTTTGAAGAGCTTGGATGGAGTGAAATGGAGGAAAGGGAGGCAAAGGGGTGTAAATAGGGTGGCCCCACACATGTGGGAGAGGGCCACGGGCTGCCGGAACCTCGGGCCCGCAGCGGGCCGGAGACCCAGGCGGTGCCGCTGCGGTCCCCTGGACAGGTGGCGGTGCCTCCGCCTGGGGCGGTGGCCTCCTCCTCCCGGGGTGTCGGAATGGTGTGGGGGACCCCTTGTGTCCCATCGAAAATTGGTTCTTGGGCCCCCGTGTTCGTTTGAGGTATTTTTGGGTTCCATCTCACACATATTCACACCTTTTGGCGTGTTTCAAATTTGGGATCCGCCAACTAATAGCTTAAACCCATCAATTGATGATCTAAAAAGGAATTGAGATCATTTAATGTGATCTCAAACGCATACGGGGTACATTTCAACTGTTAGTTTTGCCCGTCGGTGAAACTTGAGATCCTACGATCATTTCTAAATTTTATCGCCCCCACCTAAGTCAAGGTACGTCAGTGTGCGTTATGTTACCATAACCTAGGTCCATTTTAACCCAAATTATGCTCTGATACCAACTTGTAACGCCTCACATTTCGAAGGTCGAACAAAGCTCAACTCCCGAGATCCAACGCTGTTTAAATGTTCTTCAATTAATGTATTAAACATGAGTGAGATTATATTAAAACAGCATATCATACTCCAGAGATAATTAAATTAAGCAAGTGGAAGACTGAGATAGGTATATAATGTATATAAGTGTTTTTCAATCCCAGGGTATGAGTATGTTACCAAGTTACACATATACATGTATGGTTCCGAAATTTACAAAATATTAAGTGTAATGTCCAACTAATCCATAACCCTGTAATCCCGGCGACGTAGCTCTAGGTATACGCAGACCCGGTCAAGAGATGCACGTAGGAGAACTCCTCCTCGTCAAAGAAGTCTGGCTCTGTCGAGTAAACCTCGCCGTAACCTGCATCTAAATCAGGGTCTGGTTGGTGTTTTAAAACACCATCAGAGAGTGGGAGTGAGTGATCAACTTAGTGGTACTATAAGGCAAAGGTTAACATGTTATCAATTCAGTCAAGCAGTAATGATAAAGCAGTACAACAATCATATCCTAAGTACTCTTATTAATGCAGGAATGATATGCAGTAATGATGCATGCCCTCTCCTGCACTCCCTTAGCGACTTCATCTCACGGTTGCGCATGGAAAACTCCTTAAACATGCGCTTCCTCGCCAAAGCATATGCAATGCGGTGTATAGTCGTGTTAGTCAAGTTCTTAATTAGGCTTATTCATACAGCAGATTTGGGAAGCTAAGGTACCTCGGGGATCCATCTAGGGCCGTCGGTCCTAGTTAATCACATACGATAGGCAAGTTGTAAGGCGTCACCCCTAATGAAAGCAGTGGCTAGGTAAGTTCAATTGATCATACTCGAGGTCACTACGGGAGGCTCGTCACCTAAACGTAGGGCGACAGCTCGAATACTGTGTCCCATACACCACCATATTCGGCTCACGAGTTTGGGTTGCTCACTGGTCACTATAGAGAGGCTCATCACCTCAGTGTAGGCTGACAGCTCGACCACGGTGTCCCATATACCACCATGCCCGACTCATGAGTCTTAGTAGATCATGGTACCATGGTTGAAACAGGCTGTCACATCGGTAAGTGGTACTTTAGATTGAAGCACTAGCGTCCATACTTGGTAAACATACAATAGGCCAATCGGGTTATTTGACAAGTTTGATTTGTACGAGCACACACTAAATCAATCGACATGGAGCATATAATCACTCCATGTGGCCTAACCACTATCGATAATCACCGTACGACTCGGATTCATCGAATGTATCCCTTGTGGCAAGACCAGTTCAGCCACTCCATCGAAAACCGTTACCTATTACCTAGACCACGTACTAGTCCGAATCACACTCTAATGCAATAGGTAGTAACATGTGATAATCATAATAGAATTTAATAAACAATTCAAACATGAATCTCAATTGAGCATTTTATTAAATACATAGATCATGTTATTATACATATGCATTTTCTACATAAATCACGTAGTTACAATTAAAGTTACATGAAGGAATTTATACATATTGCTAAGGTAGTTGAGAATCCCATCTCAACACCCTTAAAAAATGCAATTCATCAAAAAATTACTCATTCAGACATTTTATCAAACACTTAGCCTACACATTACTTCGTACATGAACTAAATTAGTTAAAGCATATATTATGGAAAATCCTTTCACAAAGGAGTTGTCATACATACAACAATCATGTATTCTAGGTTAATAGTCAGGGCAAGCACAAATCATGATTTCATATTCATTTGAACATTTCAACAAACACCCGGACTACATTATATTTTCACATAGTTCACACACATGAATAAATTATCGAATACATCGTAACTAAGATCATATGGCAGCACTCAAGTTAGACATAAATCATTACCTACATTGAACACCTTAAAACCATAACCTGAACATTTATAGTCCCTACCTTTCGTTGGTACGCTCGTTACGAACTCGGTTCGTACACTACGTTCTCGTAAACCGAACATTGGACACCTAAGCAATGAAATAGGTTAGCTATTTCATAGATTCCTCTATTTGGATTCCTAAATCGAGATTAGGGTTAGGATTTCTTACCCAAATCATAATCGAAACAAGTTTAGTAGCGTAGTAGAGAGGCGATTCAGTGTGTGGAGTTGTGGGAAAGGATCCCACCAACAATCTTCAAGTATCCTTCTTCCTTCATTCCTCTTTTCTCTCCTTTTCTCTCTCTCTCTCTCTCTCTCTCTCTCTCTCTCTCTCTCTCTTAGGGTTTTTAGGAAATTCATATGAGGGAGAGAAGGGGTGGTCTAAGGGCCTTATATAGGCTCAATAGTGATGTAAATGGCCCAGGGCCATGGTGTACTTGAGTTATAGCCAAAGGGCGACTGTTTCGAGTCAACGAGACTCATCTGGAGGTCCATTGCTCACATACGGCCTGAAGCAAGTTCCCTGACGATGGATCTAAGCCAGGTTATGATTTCGGTCTGATTGGATTAGTGAATCGACCGTGAAGGACCTGTGTCAGTTCAACGGTCATCGTCACTCGATCAGGGCCATAGGTATACTGACATGTGCAGGGAAATTTTCCTAATCCACGAGTATAGTTTGGTTAGAAACTGACGGTCTAAAACCTTTAATTTTGTCCGTAAGCGAATGGCCCAATTCACTTAAGTTTCAGTGCACTTTCAAAAGATATTCGCATTTCTCACACACTTTACTCATGACTCTAGTTGTGCATTTCTGGATACTATTTCGACTCGATTCCCACGATGGCTGTCAAGCCCAGTAAGGTGGTCATAACCTTATAGTTTCGTGGTCTTCAGACTTTTGACGCACTGTCCAGGTCTGATACGGAGTTTCAATGTGCTCCTGAGAGCAACTGCGTTTTAAGATTGCTCCTAGGTTTTTAAGTAATGTTGAGTTAAGGATTCTAATGGTTTTGGGTCTTGCCATCCATATAAATAGTGGTTCAAGCTAATCCACTGATTAAAACAATTTAGTACTTAATTAAACTTTGCCTAAATTCTAAAGAATTCGGTCCTTATTGATTTCTTCCTGAGGTGATACTCGGGTCTTTGTACGGATTTTTCCGAGACGTTACAAAGGATCCAGTTGTAGCAATCAGGGTGATTCCTTGATTCAACACTATTGGAATTAGAGTCCTATCCTATCCAAATAGAAGAGATAACAATTAAGATCAAATATGAACTTCCTTTGACCTAATTCTCAAAAGAGGAGAATTATGATAATTGGCAGGGATTCCATCACCAAACCATACCCATGAGACGATGACAAATAACAGGATTTACCAATCCCATAATCTCAAAACAGGAAAGGAAGATAATCAAAGCTATTGCAGATCCACTGTAATTTAAGTCACAATAAATCATTAAAAACTAAAAGTATTCCTTAAATATCAAACTAGAATCAAAGTAAGTTCAACATAAACATGAATCAAAGTAATAAAAATGTCCCATCATGCTATAAGCTTCATCTCTTAGCCTTAGCTAAGAGATTTAGCCAACCATAGACATGATTGGATCTAAAAACCTAGAAGAAAACATGAAAACTAAGGAAGAAAAACGCTTGGTGATGGCTCTCCACCTTTGTGCTTTGCTCCTCCAAACCCTAGATGATCCCCAGGGATGCCCTGGGGACTCTTATTTATAATTGAGCAACACCTCCTTTCACACCGACTTGGAAGAATCTAGAAACTGCCTCAAATTTATGCAGTCTGCGTAACAGCTTCAATGCATCAAAGGTCTTTCGATATGATCTTCGATATAAGCTTTAATGCATGGAAGGTCTTTCGATATCATCGAAATTGGTCCAGAACTGTCCAACGAGTTTGACTTAAAAATCCTGCAATTTTCAATTCCACCTTCGATACATATAAGTACCTTCGATATGATCTTCGATGCATTTAAGTACCTTTGATATGATGAAAGGTGATTTTAGCAGTTTTTCAGAATTAGACTTTTCTGGCGCTGTAATTTGTTTTTAGAACAATTTTCAGGATTCCTTTTCTTCACTTCAAGTATTCGATTCTCTTCCTTCATCACTTGGTTTCCTTAGATCATTGGCATTTGAGTTCTTCAATCTCGGTCTCCTAAGATCCATTCCTAGCCTTGGTGATCTTTCAGCATCAAATTCATTCTTTTAGCACTTTTTCCAATCCAAGCTCTTAAATTCACCATGCAACACAAACATGAGTAAAATAGGACATTAAGCAATATCATGTTTATAAACCAAGATATAATTGAGTGATAATATGCAATATTTGACCCTTGACCCAATCCCCAATCAACATTTTGCTAGTCCCGAGCAAAGTATGCATGAAATAACCTCAATGCTCAATGTCCAAAACCTCTTTAAGAAACAATCTTTTATACACTGAAGTATGAATGGGTAGAAGTAAGATACGAAAGTGAGATTTTGAAAACCCATAGATGAATCACATAAGCGATCTATCAAGTAGATTCTTTATCAATTAAATCAGAGTATAAGTCTATATATCATGTTTTTCAATGTGCTCAGTGAAAATAAACTTACTTCCCATAAAAATACTATCTTGTCATCATGTTACCCCTGTTCATCACTTCAAGATTGGTTTAAAACTCAAGTATTAATTCCGAACTTATCCCTTTCTCCTTCTTTTTCCATTTTTTGATTTTATATCGACGGTCAATTTTTATTCATTCTTTATTTTTACAAACTTTTCCAGTCTTTTTCAATTTTCTTTTTCACCATACATGACCTTTCTATCGATCTCCAGTTTTTTAATTTGTTATTTTCTTCTTTTAAGGTGGATAAGATTCTTCAGACTTGATTCTCACCACCTATCAATGATTCACATACTAACAATCAGAAATTCTAGCATGTCTTACAAATGACAAATTGAATGTGTTTTATGATTTAGACTATCATGATATTCAAACTTCTTCTTAATCAATTGAGTGCAAGAACTTAGGTGATAAATTACTTAGTTCATCAAACTCAAACAATCCAAAATTAAATCTCTATCTTATCATACTTAAAGCATTCTTGAATACACAAATTCTCTTTTAAAATTTTTGCTTAAAACTGATAAAACACTGATTAGTTTACCTAATCTGCCATCCCCAACCTAAAATCTACATTGTCATCAATGCAAAACAAATAATCATGTAATGTAAAAGTGACAATGTAAAGAAAAGATGTGAGACCCGTATCCTAGCCCGTACCGATCCATAAGCTCCTACAGTCTTTCCGGTCAAATTCCAGGGACCCGCGACCTATGGATTTCTCTTGCGATGACCCTTAAGTTCAAACATGTAAGCCCGACCTGGACCGACTCGGAATTAGCGTCATAGCGACCGCCTTGTCGCCGCGATTCTAACGCCGCATCTCATGCGGTAATCCGAGTTGTACAACAAAAGATTAGGCCGCGCTTTATGTAACGCCGTGAAAATCGGGGGTCGAGCAAAAACTCAACTCTCGAGTTCTAGAACATCACTTATGCAACAAAATGAATGATGATTGAATGTTGACTGTATTCGTGCATTGAACATGAGTGAGATTAAGCCAAAACAGCATATCATACTTTAGAGACAGTTAAATTTGCAAGCAGAAGACTGTGATAGATAGATCAAATATATAAATTATGATGAGTCTCCAGAGTGTGATAACATTACCAGGTTAAATAATTACAAGTACAGTTCTAAAATATACCAAATGTGAGGAAGTGTAATGTCTCCTATTCCAAGTACCATAGCCCCGTTAATATAATACCAGGTCTTCATAGACCTGTCAGAGAGTTACATGTAGGAGAACTCCTCCTATCATCATAGAAGTAGTCTAGCTCTGCTTCACAAGCATCTCCATCACCTGAAACTCAACAAATCTGCTTGGTGTGTACAACACCGTCCCGTAACGTGGGAGTGAGTAGCTAACTCAATGGAACAGTAAAGCATAGGTTAACATGTTATCAACACAGTCAAGCAGTAATGATAAAGCAGTAAAATCAAACACTCCTAGCTACTCTTATTAATGCAAGTATGGATGTAGGTATGATGGATGCCCTCACCGACATACTCCCTCATGCGACACCATCTCACGCTCGCGGCATGCTTTCATCCCACAGTGCTCCACATCTTCCAGGCACATGCAATGCATGATCAGCATGATTACCGAGTTTTTTAATTAGTCCATTTCAAACAGCAGCATTGGGAAACTAAGATACCTCCCTTGTATCATTCCTAAACATGATCCATTCTAGGGCCGTCAGTCCTAGTTAATATCAGACGATGGTGTGTTTTCTAGGTCACTGCAGAGGCTGTCAGGGCTGTTACGTACAAAGGTTACACCACTCCCCCATCACCCCTTAAACGATTTATCACAATATAGAAACAGGCCTAGTTCATACTCTATATACCGCGGCACACCCTAAGGCGCACTGCGACTTGAGAGTATGCTTGAGGTCACTACAGAGGGCTGCCAGGGCTGTTACGCACAAAGGTTACAGTGCTCCCCCATCACCTTACCAATGTAGGCCGACAGCACGAATATAGTGTCCCATACCACCATAATCGGCTCACGAGTTTAGTTGCTCACTAGTCACTACGGGGAGGCACGTGGCCCCAGCGTAGGCCGACAGCTCGACCATGGTGTCCCATACAACCAAGCCCGGCTCATGAGTCTTACCGGATCGAGGTACCATGGTTAAAAGGGATTCCACTGGTAAGTTTGGTACCCTAGGTTCAAGAAGTAGCGTCCAAACATGGTGAACATACATAAGACAGATCGGGTTACTTGACGAGCTCGACTAGCTTGAGCGCACATCAAGTTGAACGATATGAAGTGCATGAGCACTTCGTGTGGCCAACCACTATCGCCAACCGAAGTACGACTCGAGTTTCGAACACATCTCACGTGGCAAATGAATCACAACCACGAATTCAACTGTGGTACCGATTGTCGGGACTATAATCATAGCCCCAAACAGAATCAATTACAGATAGATAAAGCAGTAGTGAATCAAGATTCAACTCATACAATCAAGGTCTGGTATTATCCGTTTAGGGCTGCCAGGGTTGTTGGCACGCATTCATTGCTCCACTCCCCCTCCCATCACTCATGACGAATCATACAACGTAAACATGAATTCAACCTATGCATTACATATATAAAATCATAAAAGCAGTTGAGTATGTTATGAAGCACAACACAAGCATGAGTTTTTGTACATATTCAATTCCTAATCACACAGCTATCCAAGGAAATCATACACATAGTTAAAGGAGTTGAGAATCATATCTTCAACAACCCTTAAACATTACAATTTACTAACTACTACTCATTCAGACATTTCAACAAACACTTTAAAATACATGTATCCACATACATGACATTGTTGGTCACATGGTATACGGCCAAATCCTTTCACTAGGGAGTTACCGCAATCATAACACGCATACACCCACGACGGATAGTCGTGACAACAGGAATCCAAGTTCCATATTCATTCAATCATTTTTCACAAACACTTGGGCCACACATTTTAGCATATATAGTGTGTATTGGCCGTGGCGTGATTTAGGGCAAATCCTTTCGTCAAAGGGGTATCGCCAATACAATAATCAATTATCCATGACAATTAGTCATGGCGAGCACGAATGAGAATTCTATACTCATTCAGTCATTTTCACAAACACTTAGAATACACTATTACAATATACATGGTGTAGTTTAGCAAAACATGTATTAGGGTTATCTTTAACCAAGCGAGTATTTTATCCATGTATAATATATTCATACAGCAAATAATCATGACAAGTACATCTCTCCAAATTTATACGTATACGGTATTTTCTAGAATACAAAATTTCAACATACATAGTGTATATAACAAAACATGTATTAGGGTAGGAATCCTTTCGCCAAACAGGTAATTTATCCACATATAATATATTCATACAACAAATAATCATGTCATACACATTTCTAAAATTTGTACGTATACCTAGAGTATGTAGAATTCCATATTTTTCATCTTTAATCGAAACGGAAAACAGATAGCACTTTGTACATGTGCAATAGCATGCAAATCATGAATCTATCATTATCTGACATTGAAAGTGTTGAAAACCATAACCTATACACCTAAAGTCCGCACCTTTTGTCGTAGAATCGTAACCGAGTCGATAGGTTTGCCAAGCTTCCGTATTTGGCAGTTTGATAACGTATAGAATGAAATAGGTTAGCTATTTCACAACCTACAACTGTCTAAACCCCAAAACAGATTAGGATTAGGGTTTCTTACCTAGAAATGACGCTGGAAACGCCGGGAAAGTGATAAGAATCAGGCGATGTAGCTCGTAAAGCGATAGGGAAGAGTGGCAGGGAAGCTCTCCCACTGCTCCCACACTTTCTCTCTCTTTTTCTCTCTCTCAAATCTCAAATTCGTATGGTTTGAGAGAGAGAGGTTCTAAGGTCTTATATAGTCTAAAAACTCACCGAAATAGACTTGGGAACAAGGTATACTTGGGTTTTGTCCAAAGGCATCTGTTTAAGCTCAACGGAGGACTTCTGGCGGGCCTCCTTGAGCCAAAGGTCAGACTTAAGCTCACCGACGCTGGATCTACGTTCTATTAGTTTTCGTTTCAGTGAAATTTCCAGATCACGCGTGGCGGACCAGTTTCAGTTCAACGGTCAGCGGATCTCAATCGGAGATTCCGAGTACATGTAAATGTTATGAAATTTCTCTTGATCCGAGGGTGTAATTTGGTCTGATTCTGACGGTCTAGTTGCTTAATACTGATCCGCAAGCGAGAGGTGTCAGATTACTATTCAAGATATTTTATTTTGAATTAATTTCACATTTCTCACACTCTTCATCCGAGCTCAAGCGAATAGCGCGGGGACACTATCTGGATTTGATTTCCGAGATGGCTGTCAAGCCCAGCAAGGCGGTCCTAGTTCCTTAACTTCGTGTTAATCGGACTTCCGACGTGCGGTCCAGATTTGATACGGAGTTTTGAGATGCTCCCGAGAGCAGCCGGGTAATGAGATTGATCCTAGATTTTAGGGTAACCTAGCGTCAATGATTCTACAAGTTTTGGGTCTTGCAGATCGTATTTAAAGCGATTCTAGCGGATTTCGTAGCTAATCTAGTTTTGCACTTAGTTACTCTGTCTCATTTCTAAAGGATTTAGTCCTATAAGATTTCTGTCTGAGGTTCTACCTAGGCCTTTGTAGTTTGGTATATAAAGTGATCCAAGTTATACTACTTAGCTTGTTTAAGATAGTGTTTAGGGTGAAATACTTTGAAAAATTGAAAAATCAAGGTGGTCAAGGTAGAATTTGTGTAAGAAAATGGTTCACAAGGCGATTTAGCTTTTGAGACTGAGTTTTGACAAGTTGATAAGGTGTTAGGATCGACCCATTGCCTAAGGACGTCTAATCCTAGGTTAGCAAAAATCCGGGATGTTACAATCTACCCCCTTTAAAACGAAATTAGCTAAGGGTAATAAGGGAAGATTTCTATTATTTCATTTGCCTAAGACTTATTAATTCCAAGTTTCTACGCATGGTAGGGTATATACCAGCCTGGTTCATTTTAATCTAACCCCCTTAAAACTTAATTCTTTATCCATTTCTCATACCCTAATGGTTTGCTACCATTTATTTCTTTACCTATTTGGAGTCTCGACGACAATGCCCAGCAATTTAGAGTAAGATAGTTGTTTTCATTGTTTGACCAACACGGAGAGCCGTTTATGGTGGGCTTAATCCCGATACATCGATCATCTACCGGGTCAGGGTAAAAATCTCATCGTATCCCTGTTAGTGCTATTATATGATACCTCTTTGGTTGTCAAATTTTGTGTGTCAAAACCTTGTCTTGGTGTGTTCTATGTTTAAGACAACCATATCAACTTATGGACTCTTCAAGCGGCTTCAAGGTACATTTCGAAGATATAGAGAAGACACAGTATTCTTTATTCAAGCAAATGTTATTCAAGTTCAAGATACAAGCAGTGTTTGAATGTGTGAAGCTCAAAAGCAAACTCAAGAGAAATGTTGGTGTCAAGTCTTTGGACGACTCGTACTTCAGGCTTCAAGTACTAAAAGATTTATCATTCGTTGAATGAAGTAGAGTTCAATGTCCATACTTCATTATTCAGGTTTGATAGACCATTGTCATTGACCTTAGGGTAGGTCATTTTGGATACATTATACAACTGTATTTAAACATGTTTTTGATCTGCTCTTAGACTAGTCCTGGTTCTAGTTCGACCAGTCCTAGCATTGGGTCGACCTGTCTAAGAATTTCCCAGGCCAGTCTTGGACTTGTTCAATTTTATCGGATTTTCTGGTTCGCTCACGACCAGTCTTGGAGTCTGCTCGACCGGTCGTGGGATGTCCTCGACTCGAACCTCGACCAGTCGTGGAGCCTCGATTCAAACTCCAGCGACTAAATTCACTGTCGCTCGACCAGTCGAGAAGGGGTCTCGACCGGTCGTGGACGACCTTCGACCAGTCGTGGACTGCCTACGACGATCGTCGAACATCGGTTTTCCTGATTGCGCGCAGAAATTCAAAAATCTGTTTCTCCTAAGACCAGTCGTGGGACTCCTAGACCAGTCGAAGACGAATTTCTGTAGCTATAAATAGCACACGAATTTCAGAGTTTAGATGTCGAAAAATCTATCAAAGCAAGTATATTCTAGGCTCCACTCTGAGATAAGTTGTGTTTATTTTTAAGCTAATTTGTGCTTCATTCTAATTCCTTTTGTTAGCTTTTTACATTTGATTTTATTCTAGATTCCAATCGTATTTGAAAAGGGGAAATCGTGTATTCCTTCTTCTTGGAATTAAAATCAAATAGAGCTAGCCCTTTGTGATTTCATTTAAAATCAATTAGAACTTAGAACCTCAATAAAGTGAGTATTGGACATTGAACTATCATTATTGAATCTCTACTCTGATCGGTTCTTCCGGGCTACTGCAAAAGGATAAGACCCAGGTATTCTATAATTCCGGTAATTTCTATTTTGGTTTTATATGAGATTTGCCAGAAAAATCTCTATGTGTATGGTTATCTGAGGAGAGCCAGAAAACTCAGATTGTGGGGTTTTTTGAATTGTGTAAGCCCAAGTGATAAAGACAATTGTGAAGGTTTTTGGTGAACCTGTGAAAACCAGTTTTATTAGAGAACGCTAATATCCCCTGTGTGAGGATATTAGGAGTGGAGTAGCATTCTGTGTGGCTGTTTGAGGACAGTTGGTGAACACACAGGCAAACCACTATAACTTCTTGTCTTGTGGATTGAATGGTTATTTAATTCCTTATCTTTTATCATTCAGTTCTATTTTCCTTGTGGATGTGAATGTTGTAACAGTTTGATATTTCAAGCAAGTGTGGGAATGTTGTAATAATTAGTGATTTATTTCTGCAATTTATTTCCAGCAATCCCTTTTATTGATTCAAGCTTTAAATTCCAAAATTGTTCCAGCAAAGTTGCCCTGCCATTTTTATGGTGTATGGCTGTCCCTAGAACAAGACATTTGTAAATTCAATTTATTCAGTGCAGTTTGTATTCCTCTTTGATTTGAGAAATTGATACAAAGACATTTCTAGATATAAGGTTGTCCTACCATAAACATTGGATTTTTGGTGAAAGGTTGTCCTTAGAACAACGTTTGTATCAACCTCTCAAATTCAGTAGTTTGAGGTTGCATTTCATTTCTGCATTGCAATTTATCTAATTAGTTCATTGGCTATCATACTTTGTTTAATTCCGCTATTATAAGTTTTTATTTGGCATTGTCCTATTCACCCCCCCTCTAGGACATATAGCTTGGCCATTTCAATCCCTTCCGAATCCTGGTGGATCCTGGTCTTCTGCTCGGCCAAGCAGTGAGTCCATTGATAGTCACCTAGGATTGAGAATTGGGTCAAGCCGCGAATGTTTCGCAATTGTATATTTCAGTAACTCCGTAGTCCGATCACTCTAGAAAGTAGGGAGTGTCCATCATTGAAAGACTCAAATGGTCTATGTCTAAGGTTGCCCTTTAAGTCTTAGTCTAAGAGAGTCCTTATTATTATCTATGTCCAAGGAAATGGTGAATCAAATTGTAACGCCCTGAAAATCGGGGTCGAGCATAAACTCAACTCCCGAGTTCCAGAACATCACTCATGCAACAAAATGAATGATGATTGAATGTTGACTATATTCAAGCATTGAACATGAGTGAGATTAAGCCAAAACAGCATATCATACTCTAGAGACAGTTAAATTTGCAAGCGGAAGACTGTGATAGATAGATAAAATATATATACTATGATGAGTCTCCAGAGTGTGATAACATTACCAGGTTAAATAAATACAAGTACAGTTCTAAAATGTACCAAATGTGAGGAAGTGTAATGCCTCTTATCCCATGTACCATAGCCCCGTCAATACAATATCAGGTCTTCATTGACCTGCCAGAGAGATACAGATAGGAGAATTCCTCCTATCATCATAGAAGTAGTCCGGCTCTGCTTCACAAGCATCGCCACCACCTGAAACTCAACATCTGGTTGGTGTGTACAACACCGTCCCGTAACGTGGGAGTGAGTGATCAACTCAGTGAACAGTAAAGCATAGGTTAACATGTTATCAATTCAATCAAGCAGTAATGATAAAGCAGTACAAATCAAATAATTCTAACTACTCTTATTAAATGTAAGAATGAAATGACATGATGTTGTATGCCCTTGCCAAACCACCCTCAAGCGACATCATCTTACGTTCGAGAATGCTTAACTCCCTCAGTGCGCCACATCTACAAAGCACATGCGGTGCGATAATGCTCAAGATTACCAAGTTTTTATTAGTCCATTTCAATCGGCAGTATTGGGAAACTAAGGTACCTCCCTTGTATCATTCCCAACATGATCCATTCTAGGGTCGTCAATCCTAGTTATTCTCATACGATATTATAGTTTGAGAAGCGTAGTGAAGGCATCGCAAAGGGCTCGTCACCCGTCAGCGCGGATACAGATCTCACCGTATGCGGCTCAATCGCTGGCCGTCAGCTCGAGTGCAGTTTTCACCGTACTCGGCTCAATCACTAGCCGTCAGCTCGAGTATAGGTCTCACCGTACTCGGCTCAACTCACACTCTAGTCGCTGTGAAAGACTCGTCGCCAATCACAGATACTTGGAATACCCTCGATGATACTACGGAGGACTCGTCGCCCGTCAGCACGAGCACAGATCTCACCGTACTCGGCTCTCACCGAAGTATCGACAGCTCGAATACAGTGTCCCATACCACCGTATTCGGTTCACGAGTTAGTTGCGCAATGGTCACTACGGGGAGGCACATGGCCCCAGCGTAGGCCGACAGCTCGACCACGGTGTCCCATACCACCATGCCCGGCTCATGCGACTTAGCGGATCTAGGTACCATGGTTAAATGGGGATCGCCACTGGTAAGTTTGGTACCCTAGGTTCAAGCAGTAGCGACCAAACAGGGTGAACACACAATTACACTTCGGTTTAGTTGGCGAGCCTGACTAGCTCGAGTGCACCACAAGTTGAGCAATATGGAGCGCATAAGCACTCCGTGTGGCCAACCACTATCACCAACCGAAGTACGACTCGGGTTCGCCAGTCACGTCCTTTGTGGCGACATGAATCTCAGCCACAATCGCAAGTCTGGTACCGAATGTTTGGACTATATACATAGTCCCAAACTCAAATAGTTTTCATCGTTAGCATGTGAAGTAAAGCATGACAAACAAGCAATACAAGCATGTTAGTAAGCATGTTATAAAGCATGAAATAAAACATGAAGTAAAGCATGTTACAAGCATGTTGTGGAGCATGTGGTGAAGCATGTAGTAAGGCACTATCCACAAAGGGATACAATTGCATACACATTACAGGTGAGTGGTTCTAGCGAACCACTGCATGGAATGGACCCCACATGTCTCTAAGGGAGTTGGAAATCCCATATCAACGCCTATCTACGGCACTAATACATAAACACGTACTCATACAAGCATTTGCACAAACACCTAGAATACACTATTCCAACATACATGACGTATGTTAGCCAATTTCGTGTTAGGGTTGTCCCTTCGCCACATGAGTATTTTACCCGTATATATCGTAATTATACGGCAAATAATCATTACAATTACATTTCCAAAATCCGCACGTATGCGGTATTTCTAGAATACACAATTTCAACATACATGACATTTACACATGAACATGTATTTTTGCGATTCCTTTCGCCGAACTAGCATTTTATCCACATATGATATAATCAAACATTAATAAACATATCAAACATTTTCCCACAAAAATACGTAACGGTATTTCTACGTATATTTAGAGTATGTGAAATTCCATATTCTACATCGCTAATCGAAACAGGAAACGGAAAGCACTTTGTACATGTGCATTTACACGCAGATCATGAATCTATCATTATCTGACATTGAAAGCGTTGAAAAACGTAACTTATACACTTAAAGTCCTCACCTCAGCCCTTGGAATTCCAACAAATCAGCAAGGTATTGGAGCTTCCGTATACGGGAGTTTCCTAGCCTAAAGAGCGGAACCGATTAGCTTTTGCATAACCTACCACTATCCAACCCCAAATCAGACCTAGGGTTAGGGTTTCTTACCTTCAAATGGGGTGGACACCGCTGGGAAAACACCTAGAATATGTCGGTGTAGGCCGTGCGATGAGTGGAAGCAGCAAGAGGAAGATCGGCTTCGATCTCCAAGCCTTTCTCTCACTTTTCTCTCTCTCTCTCTCTAAGGGTTTGCTCCCAAATTCGTATGGCTGTGAGAGGGGCTGTTCTAAGCCCCTTTTATAGCTAAAATCATGTCCAAAATAGACTCAGGTTCAAGGGTGGCTGCATACATAGGCAATTCGCCACTTTCCAAGCTCAAAAGGGGTGTTCTGGTGGCCCTCCTTGAGCCAAATGTCAGACTTAAGCTCACCATCTATGGATCTACGTGAGATTACGTTCTCGACTCGATCGGATTCCTAGATCGCACGTGGCGGACCACTTTCAGTTCAACGGTCAGTGGGCCACGATCAGAAATTCTAAGTACATGTAAATGTTCCTGAAATTTTTCTTAATCCAAGGGTGTAATTTGGTCTGATTCTGACGATCAGGTTGCTTAATACTGACGCGCAACCGAATGATGCCAGATCACTATTCCTGATATTTTCATTTGGATGGGAATAGTGTTTTTCACACTCCCTCGCTCCGGATTGAAAAGAATGGCCGTGGGACATCGAAATCATCTGATTTTTGAGATGATTGCCAAGCCTAGTGGGGCGGTCCTAGTTCCTTAGCTTCGTGTTAATCGGACTCCCGATGTGCGATCTAGACCCAATACGAAGTTTTCGTTTCATTCCCGAGAGCAGCCGGGTAATGAGTTTGGTTCTAAACTTTAGGGCAACCTAGAGTCACTGATTTTGCAAGTTTTGGGTCTTGCAGATCGTATTTAAAGCGATCCCAACGGATTTCATGGCTAATCGAGTTTTGCACTTAGTTAACTTTGTTACATTTCTAAAGGATTTAATCCTAATTGTTTTCTGGTTGAGATGGTACTTAGGCCATTGTAGTTTGTATATAAGTGATCCAAGTTTTACTACTTAGCTAGTTTAAGATAGTGTCTAGGGCGAAGTGCTTTGAAAAATTGAAAGCACAAGGTAGTGAAGGGTGGGATTTGTGAAGAAAATGGTTTAAGACGGGATTGAGGCTTTAATTGAGCGTTTGGGAAGTTAAACCTGTGTTAGGATTGACCCATCGCCTAAGGACGTCTAATTCCAGGTTGGCGAAAATCCGGGATGTTACACAAATCTTACTAGATGATTCTAAAATGGTTTCTCATAGTAGAACTTGCTAGGGCTTTTATAATGTGCGTATTTTAACGAGCACCGTTTCGATCCTGGGCCAGTGGAGTAGGGTCCACCACGCTTTCGCTGCGCCACCCAGATTAAAGAGGTGTATTAGCCAACCTAACTAGAGTGGGCTCATCATGTTCTACCTCCCTTAAAGATTATTTCTACTTCTTGGCTTCAAGATCTATGTCATGTTCCATATGTTAGAGCGAGGTAAAATTTTAGACCTATCATTGGTATGAAATGGGAAGCGATCTATCACTACATTGGTCTTCCTCTCATCGATGAGGTGTGCTATGGCGTTCATACCTATGGTTACAGAAAGGAGCTAAAGATGATGGGTATTGTGGTTGATTGTAGGGACAGGTGTGAGTTTGAGGCAAGATGCCTAATTCTACCAAGGAATTTTGTCGCGGTCCAGACTTATCCTATTAAATCATGTCTAGCTTAATAGACAGGCTATCTTTTTTACGTTCATAAGCACAACATGTATGCCGACATGGCATGTGATTTGGGACCTGATTCTTAACTGTCTGTTGCTCACTTGGGAAATTCCTTAGGCCTAAAAGGAAATATTTCTATTGGCTATATATTCTTACACTTCTCAAAGACAAAGTTATAAACTTTTGGTTGTAAGTGGTCAAGCCAACACGGAAGGAAAGTTGTGTAGTGAGTCAGAATCAGATACATGGACCTTCTGCCTCGCGAAGACAGAAAATTGTCGTATCGGTTCTTAATCCTATTTGATCCCGACCTTCTGCTTGATCAGAGCATAGAGTTCATTGGTCACTACCAGGATTGAGAATTCGATTCAAACCGCGAATACCTCACTTATAGATAGTTTCTCTACTCCGTGTTCCCGATTGTACTAAGTCCTTGAGAAGGCGATTCTAAGGGATGCATTGATTGGACCTAACATTGAATCCAAGGGATATATAGGTTTTCTCTAATCGTGAATAGTTTCTACGTCAAACAAGCTCCCTAAGAGTTACTAAGGAAGCCTAAAGTATTAAGGGGATTCAACAACGGAACGGGGTCTCGCTCCAACTTAACTAAGCCAACTAACTAAGTCTATCATGCAATTGACTTAGCAAAATTAATTAGTCCTTTACTTTCCTTAGCCTAACCAGTAGTCTAGTCTTAATTTAGGAGTAGCGGACATCCATAGGTGAGTCCAAAGTCTGTATAAGATATAGGTTTTCCTCTAGGTATAATCCAAAGTCTATTCTTATACATTAGATGATTTTACACCACTTTTGATAAAGGAAATTTATTTGTTTGTTTATTTGGAATTGAGTTGCCCGAACACGAATGTAGCTACGCTCAAGCACTTCGCATATGCTCAAACCATCTAAAGGGGTTCTAGAGTTCACGTTCTTAGTTGGTTGGATTTACTATACTGTCAAGTCTTGCGAAACTCTGCTCTAGGTCCAAACTCGATGGGCCTATTTGTCAAACAACCATTTACTCTAAAGGCTTAAGCTATCAGAGTGTGGTGGGTTAATGTATATCAAGGGACTTTATCACTTCAACACTATTTGGCCAGTGGTCTTAAGTTGTATTGAATGAGACCGCATTACTAATCCTACCTCGGGATTGGGAGTGACATGGTTGGTAGGAGGGTGGGTGGGGATTAAAATTATTGGTATAGGCTTTGGAAAATGAGCCTCGTGTCAGAAAGTGTGAGATGGGATTTCCAAATCCCAGGAATCGGAATTTCTAAGTGTTATTTGAAAGGAAATCTCAGAATTTACTTTTAATTGTGTACATTCTAAACATGGTGTCGAAAAATATGGGATACACCCAATCTAAGGACCATACCTACACATACATTTATTATTACTTATACAATTCTATTCACCTAACTCACCTAATGCAGTTTGACCGAACGGGCCCTAAAGGGAGAAAAGGGGCTGGAGTTTTGGTTCTCCACAGACTTGGGTCCTCAACAGACGTTGTAGGGGCCCAAAAGATAGGGGTTTAAGAAAGAGCATGGAGAGAACAGGTGGGTGAGGAAGCTCACACTAGTTTTGAGCTCCAAGTGGGCTTGTGGGGGTCCAAATGAGAGAAATGAAGAGGTTGGACGTTGGCTATGGGAGAGAACTGTGATGGTGTGCGTGTTTGGCCAGGGGATGACGAAATGGGTGGATGAAAGGGAGATTTGAATGAGAAATCAGCAACTTGGAAGAGAAAAGAGAGCTTGGGGGGTGATTTGTGGAGGAGGTATGCCATAGGGGGGGTTTTAGTGAATGACCCATACACCAGGGGGTTCCCCTACCCCACCAAACACTATCGGCCCAGACGGCTGGCCCGGCCCATCAAAAAAACCTGAGAGGCATCACCGAAAAATTTTAGATTTTTTAAAGGGGGGCACCAGGGACGTATTCCTCTAGTCCTCTAGGCTCCAAAAAAGTATGGGGCCCACCCTGATTCCCTCCGGAAGTGCTCCGTTTGGCCCCCGATCCCATTTTGAGGTGTATCGGGGCCAAAATCTAAAACAGAATGATTTTATATGACATGTAGCATATGATTTTGGGGTAGGAGGAGCTCATCCATCCAACTAACCCATCTATTTGGTTAGATTCGACAATTTGAATGGTCAAAAGTCTAATTTATACATATATTTACTATTTATAGTAAATTTTTGTTCAAGTATTATTCTTTATCATTTATATTTTAGGATTTATGTATAGTATGAAAGGATTTAAAAAAAAATTAAAGAATGAAGCGGTGCAAGGAGAGATTTTAAAGAAATTCGGTAAAAAGGGGTTTTAGGCTTTGGTGTTGTGGTTGACCCACAACCTAAGGAAATTCGTCTCTAAGGAACGACTCAAACCCTTCGACTAATTGCCTAGAAGTGATTCGGGATTGTTTCGCGTGATCATGGGTGTGTACGACCCAATCTCAGTGGTCGGTTTCGCCGTTCGGCGAATTTAGAAAATCTTAACTCGGTTTCTACGTTCCGTCGCTCCCTCCTAAGTCAGAGTGCGTCAGTGTGCATCGTGCGACCATAACCCAGGTCCAGTTTAATCCAACTCATGCTCTGATACCATCTGTAACGCCCTGAAAATCGAGGGTCGAGCATAAACTCAACTCCCGAGTTCCAGAACATCACTTATGCAACAAAATGAGTGATGATTGAATGTTGACTGTATTCGTGCATTGAACATGAGTGAGATTAAGCCAAAACAGCATATCATACTCCAGAGACAGTTAAATTTGCAAGCGGAAGACTGTGATAGATAGATAAAATATATAAATTATGATGAGTCTCCAGAGTGTGATAACATTACTAGGTTAAATAATTACAAGTACAATTCTAAAATATACCAAATGTGAGGAAGTGTAATGTCTCCTATTCCAAGAACTATAGCCCCGTCAATACAATAGCAGATCTTCATAGACCTATCAGAGAGTTACATGTAGGAGAACTCCTCCTATCATCATAGAAGTAGTCCGAATCTGCTTCACAAGCATCGCCATCACCTGAAACTCAACAAATCTGGTTAGTGTGTACAACACCGTCCTGTAACGTGGGAGTGAGTAGCTAACTCAGTGGAACAATAAAGCATAGGTTCACATGTTATCAACACAGTCAAGCAGTAATGATAAAGCAGTAAAATCAAACACTCCTAGCTACTCTTATTAATGCAAGTATGGATGTAGGTATGATGGATGCCCTCACCGACATATTCCCTCATGCGACACCATCTCACGCTCGCGGCATGCTTTCATCCCATAGTGCTCCACATCTTCCAGGCACATGCAATGCATGATGAGCATGATTACCAAGTTTTTAATTAGTCCATTTCAAACAGCAGGATTGGGAAACTAAGGTACCTCCCTTGTATCATTCCCAAACATGATCCATTCTAGGGTCATCAGTCCTAGTTAATATCAGATGATGGTGTGTTTTCTAGGTCACTGCAGATGCTGTTAGGGCTGTTACGCACAAATGTTACACCACTCCCCCATCACCCCTTAAACGATTCATCACAATATAGAAACAGGCCTAGTTCATACTCTATATACCGCGGCACACCCTAAGGCGCACTGCGATTTGAGAGTATGCTCGAAGTCACTACAAAGGGCTGTCAGGGCTGTTACGCACAAAGGTTGCACCGCTCCCCCATCACCTTATCAATGTAGGCCGACAGCACGAATATAGTGTCTCATACCACCATAATCGGCTCACGAGTTTGGTTGCTCACTGGTCACTACGGGGAGGCATGTGGCCCCAGCGTAGGCCGACAGCTCGACCACGGTGTCCCATACCACCATGCCCGGCTCATGAGTCTTAGCGGATCGAGGTACCATGGTTAAAAGGGATTCCACTAGTAAGTTTGGTACCCTAGGTTCAAGCAGTAACGTCCAAACATGGTGAACTTACATAAGACAGATCGGGTTACTTGACGAGCTCGACTAGCTCGAGCACACATCAAGTTGAACGATATGAAGCGCATGAGCACTTCGTGTGGCCAACCACCACTGTCACCAACCGAAGTACGACTCTAGTTTGTCGAACACATCTCACGTGGCAAATGAATCACAGCCACGAATTCAACTCTGGTACCAATTGTCTAGACTATAATCATAGCCCCAAACACAATCAATTGCAGATAGATAAAGCAGTAGTGAATCAAGCTTCAACTCATACAATCAAGGTCTGGTATTATCCGTTTAGGGCTTCCAGGGCTGTTGCACGCATTCGTTGCTCCACTCCCCCATCACCCAGGACGGATCATACAACGTAAACATGAATTCAACCTATGCATTACATAGATAAAATCATAAAAGCAGTTGAGCATGTTATGAAGCACAACACAAGTATGAGTTTATACATATTCAATTCCTAATCACACAGCTATCCAAGGAAATCATACATACATTAAAGGAGTTGAGAATCATATCTCAACACCCTTAAACATTACAATTTACTAACTACTACTCATTTAGACATTTCAACAAACACTTTAAAATACATGTATCAACATACATGACATATGTTGATCACATAGGTATAAGGCCAAATCCTTTCACTAGGGAGTTACCCCAATCATAACACGCATACACCCACGGATAGTCATAGGATGGCATGCAGGAATACAAGTTCCATATTCATTCAGTCATTTCCACAAACACTTAGGCCACACATTTTAGCATATATAGTGTGTATTGGCCGTGGCGTGATTTAGGGCGAATCCTTTCGTCAAAGGGGTATCGCCAATACAACAATCAATTATCCATGACAATTAGTCATGGCAAGCACGAATGAGAATTCTATACTCATTCAGTCATTTTCACAAACACTTAGAATACACTATTACAATATACATGGTGTATGTTAGCAAAACATGTATTAGGGTTATCCTTTAGCCAATCGAGTATTTTATCCATGTATAATATACTCATACAGCAAATAATCATGACAAGTACATCTCCAAAATTTATACGTATACGGTATTTTCTAGAATACAAAATTTCAACATACATAGTGTATATAAGCAAAACATCTATTAGGGCGAATCCTTTCGCCAAACAGGTAATTTATCCACATATAATATATTCATACAACAAATAATCATGTCATACACATTTCCAAAATTTGTACGTATACGGTACTTTCTTCAAATACCTAGAGTATGTAGAATTCCATATTTTTCATCTTTAATCGAAACGGAAAACAGATAGCATTTTGTACATGTGCAATAGCATGGTGATCATGAATCTATCATTATCTGACATTGCAAGCGTTGAAAACCATAACCTATACACCTAAAGTCTGCACCTTTTGTCGTAGAATCGTAACAGAGTCGATAGGTTTGCCAAGCTTCCGTATTTGGCAGTTTGGTAACCTATAGAATGAAATAGGTTAGCTATTTCACAACCTACAACTGTCTAAACCCCAAAACAGATTAAGGTTAGGGTTTCTTACCTAGAAATGACGCTGGAAACGCCGGGAAAGCGATGAGAATCAGGCGGTGTAGTCGTAAAATGGCAGGAAGCTCTCCCACTGCTCCCACACTTTCTCTCTCTTTTCTCTCTCTTTTCTCTCTCTCAAATCTCAAATTCGTATGCTTATGAGTGAGAGGGTTCTAAGGTCCTTATATAGTCTAAAAACTCACCGAAATAGACTTGGGAACAAGGTATACTTAGGTTTTGTCCAAAAGGCATCTGTTTCAGCTCAACGGAGGACTTCTGGCGGGCCTCCTTAAGCCGAAGGTCGAACTTAAGCTCACCGACGCTGGATCTACGTTCTATTAAGTTTTTGTTTCAGTGAGATTTTCAGATCACGCGTGGCAAACCAATTTCAGTTCAACGGTCAGCGGATCTCGATCGGAGATTCCGAGTACATGTAAATGTGTATGAAATTTCTCCTGATCCAAGGGTGTAATTTGGTCTGATTCTGACGGTCTGGTTGATTAATACTGATCCGCAAGCGAGAGGTGCCAGATTACTATTCAAGATATTTTATTTTGAATTAATTTCACATTTCTCACACTCTTCACTCCGAGCTCAAGCGAATAGCGCCGGGACACTATCTGGATTTAATTTCCGAGATGGTTTTCAAGCCCAGCGAGGCGGTCCTAGTTCCTTAACTTCATGTTAATCGGACTTCCGACATGCTGTCCAGATCCGATACGGAGTTTCGAGATGCTCCCGAGAGCAGCCGAGTAATGAGATTGATCCTAGATTTTAGGGTAACCTAGCGTCAATGATTCTACAAGTTTTAGGTCTTGCAGATCGTATTTAAAGCGATTCTAGCGGATTTCATAGCTAATCTAGTTTTGCACTTAGTTACTTTGTCTCATTTCTAAAGGATTTAGTCCTATAAGATTTCTGTCTGAGGTTTTACCTGGGCCTTTGTAGTTTGTATATAAAGTGATCCAAGTTATACTACTTAGCTAGTTTAAGATAGTGTCTAGGGTGAAAGTACTTTAAAAAATTGAAAAATCAAGGTGGTGAAGGGTGGAATTTGTGAAGAAAATGGTTCACAAGCGATTTTAGCCTTTGGGACTGAGTTTTGACAAGTTGATAAGGTGTTTGAATCGACCCATTGCCTAAGGACGTCTAATCCCAGGTTGGCAAAAATCTGGGATGTTACACTTTATTTGGACCTTGACACGTTTGTGGGACCCACATATTGCAATGTCACACTTTTCTAAGCCATCATGGGGAGATGTGCTAGGTAATTATTCCATCCCCTTTTCCCAAAAGTCAACATCTACACTTACCTAGGCATTTATGATAGCCTTACAAAGCCATCATTACATCTCTCTCTCTCTCTTACCTTTCTCTCTCCTTCTCCATTTCTATTCCTTGCAAATCTCCAACCGTCCTTGGAAGCTCCAAAATCTAGCAATTTCAAGCTTTGGCCCCTCCTAATCCAACCCTCCAAACCCCATCTCCACTGATTAAATCCCTCCCTTGAAGCTGAGAAGACCAAAGGTGGAAGAAGAAGGAGATCTAGAGCCTTGAGGTGGGTATTTCTTCTCTCTCTATCTTTCTTGTATTGTGGACCCCACTATGATGAATGATCCAAACGTGAGCCCACCTTGCGATCCATCCTTGGGTGGGCCACGTCCCTGTGGGACCCACCATGATATTTGTGTTATGGCCACGTCTAGCGTCTGGACGCTGGCCAGTGACACCCGCGTCCATAGCTCACTTGCAGGCTGAGTGGAGACACCTCGTTTCATCGGTGGGCCCCTGGCTCACATGGTAGACAGAGTGAAGGTTACCTCGTTTAACGCTGAGGTGTTTGGCAGAGGGTGGCTGCCAGTGAAGTGTGAGCACTATGGGGTCCATGGGACCTATCCATGCCATCCATTCCATTCTCCATATCATTTTAGGCGTTGAGCTGAACAATGAGGTCGATCCGATAATCAGGCGGGTCATACCATAGAAAACTGTATTTCTACTGTTTAAAGCTTTTAGGACCCACCTTGCTTTATCCACACACCAAACATGCCGTATTTTGGACTTGTTCGGTGTGTTTTGATCCTAGAACGCATTGGACGGAGTGGATTCTCAGGTAGCGGGCCCCACATGTGACTTTTCTCATGAAAACTAAAAAAAAAAAGCTGTAGCCGCAGCAGCGCTACCTGCACTACCTACGGACGGACTGCAGGCGGACAACAGCCACCCACGGCTCCAGCTGTGGGCCCCACCATGATGTATATTGGTCATCCAACCCATTCATTAGGTGGGCCCCTCCCTGACGTGGTCCCCTCCAAAGACCAGGCCCATATAAAGCTTAGGTGGTCCACATCACGAGAAACAGCGGGGCTGAACTACCTGCCATTGAAACCCTTTTTGGCCCACAGAATTTTGGATCAAGATGAAATTTGTTTTTCCCCTTTATCTAGGCCTGCATGACCTTATGGACGGTCTGGATGGCTTATAAACATTGAGGTGGGCCCCACATGGGACCCACAATGATGTATGTGTATATTCACACCGTCCACTGACGGTGGACGGTGGCCCCCTTGATTTATGTGTTCTATCCACACCGTCCCCCTGGACGGTGTGTGTGTGAGTGGTGTGTGAACGTGTGTGCGTGTGCGTGGGTGTATATATATATATATATATATATATATATATATATAGATATATATATATATATATATATATATATATATATAATATTATACTATATATAATATTGTATATATTTAATATATATAAATTATATCTTATATTATATATAATATACATGATGGTGTGTCTTCATGTGGACCCCACCCATGATGCATGTGTTTTAGCATGCCGTCCAGCTATTTTGATGGGTTGTTGGACGGCTAGTGGACCCCACCGTGATGTTCGGTCCTATCCTCACCGTCCATTACTTGGACAGTGGGATATACCCCTGATGCAGGCTACACCTTGATGTGTGCATTCGTCCAGGCTGTCCACAACATCCATCTGTGGGACCCACCCGTTTGATTGGCTGGGGTATCTTACCCTAGCTATGTAGCTGCTGTATTGACGCCACTAAGTTTTGTGGGTCCCATATGTTATATTTATGCCGTCCATCCCTATGGGATCCACAATGATGCATGTGTTGCATTCAAACCGTCCACCATTTGGCAAGCTTGCCTTAAGGCTTGAGGCTAAAAAATAAAACAGATCTAGGGTAAGGTGAACCACACTATGGATACCAGTGGGTTTGACTGTCCACCATTACAACCCCTTTCAGGTCATTGTGACCTTATGATCAAATTAGGTGGGAAATAAATGTTATCGTGGGCCCTGGGAATTTTAATAGTGGGAATCATTACCGCCACTTATCTTTGGGTATGGCCCATTTGATATGCATGGGGCCCCAGTTGGTGTGGTCCATTTCATAGACATATGGCCCATGCGATGTAGCCCACTTGTCATATTTATGGTCGTCCATTGAGGCCCACCTTGGTATATGTATGAGGCCCACCTTGATGTACTTTGTGGCCCATTCGCCAGGCCCACTTTAATATATTTTGTGGCCCAATCAAGAGGCCCACTTTGATATACATGTGACTCATCATGATGCATCTTTGACCCATGAGTGGGGATCACTTGTTGTGTGTTCTGAGGCCTAGGTGCAGGGCCCACTTGTTATGTATTTGAGGCCCATGGTGATGTGTTAGGGCCCATGGGTTGAGGCCCATTGTAATGTAATCAAGGTCCATTATTGAGGCCCACCGTGATGTGTATGAGGCCCGTTGTTGAAGCCCACCTTGACATATAGGAGGACCATATGATGTGGCCCATTTGATGTATTTGAGGCCCATGGGTCGAGGCACAATGGGATGTATATAAGGCCCTTTGCAATATGTGATTCCACCCTGGGTATGTAATGATGTTTATGGCAGACCATGTCTTGTGATCAATGTTGGTTTGATGTCCACATTGTAAGATTAATGTTGGTTAAGTGTCTGCATTGTCACTCTCCCTAGGGCCCATTGATAAGCCCAACTTGTGTATGAGGCCTATGTGCAGGGCCCACCTGTAATGTATATTAGGTCATGTGTAAGTCCCACCCATTTTGTATTAAGGCCCATGGGTTCTGACCCATTGTGATGTATTTCCGGCCTAGATGGCAAGGCCCGATGTTAGGTATAAGAGGCCCATGGATATGGTCTATTGTAATGTACACGCAGCCCGTATATGGGGACCATTATGATGATACATATGGCCTTGTGTGAGGACTAATGTGATGCATGCGAGGCTTATGTGATGAGGCCCACTTTGATATACTGGAGGCCCATTAGTGCAGCCCATTGATGCAACACACTTGATGTGCATGAGGCCCATTGGTGTGGCCCATCCATGAGGCTCATTGGCGTGTTCCAATTTGATATACATGAAGTCCATTGGTGCGACCCATGTAATATAGCTCATGTGATGTGGCCCACTTGGCATGCGAGGTCCATTATGATGTATTCAAGGCCCAAGGGTGAGGCCCATTATGATGTATTCAAGGCCCAAGGGCGAGGCCCATTATGATGTATTCAAGGCCCAAGGGAGAGGCCCATTATGATGTATTCGAGGCTCATGGGCATGGCCCAATGTGATGCATATGTGGCCCATGAGTGAGGCTCATAGTGATGTATGTTAGGCCCTTATGTAAGGCCATGGGTCCACTATACGTATGGCTCTATGTGGACCACTCCTTGGGGAGTGATGTCGGTTAAATGTCCACATTAATGGATAATGGTGGTTGAATGCCCATATTGTGACCTTTCCTTAGGCCGATTGTTCGGCCGATTCCGATTGACGTGACCAAATTGCAGATTCTGATTTTCGGTCCATTCCGATTGTCGAGGCTGAGTATCGAAGCCGATTCCAAGTGTCAATTTCGATTGTTGAGGCCGAGGCCGATTGTTGAGACCTATATGATGTATATGCGACCCGTAGTTGGGGCCCAATGTGATGAATTCGTGGCCTATGGGCAAGGCCCATTGTGATATGTATTACGCCCATAATGCATGACTCATTTGATGTATTCAAGACCCATATGTAGGGCCCACCTGTCATGTATTTAAGTCCCATGAGCAGGGCCCACCTATTGTATATATGTGGCCTTGAGCAAGGCCCATTGTGTTGTATTTTAGGCCGTGGTGTGAGGCCGTGAGCTCATTATATGTTTGGTTCTATGAGGGCCGTGAGCCCATTGTCGAGGCCGGTTGTTGATGCCGGTTATTGATACCGATTATGAGTATGTGACGGCATAGCATCATGATACATGTTCATACGCATCATCTGCATGTTTGTTATGAAATGTGGTTGATCATTGCATATGTCATTGAGATGATTGTTATGAGACTCCCTAATAGGCGGAGGTTATCTCACATGTGCGCACGGTATACGCAGGATTGATGCATGACTGAATTGCATGACTCATGCATCTTGCATTGTGTAATGTGATTAGTGTACGCCCTAGCGACATCAGGGCCATGGCCTCTACAGGCATATCGTGGATGGCCAGATAAGACAACAAAAATCTATTCTACATGGGGTATTATAGATATCTCTAGGTGAAAGTCCCTAAACCCTCTTGGTTCCATAGGTTGCTCCAACGTCTAGACCGAGTGGATGCATGAGCGCATGAGGGTCGTATACCGTTAGGCCACGTCTCCCACTATGTCGTGGTCGGTTGGAAGGGGGTTCGGCCTTACCTGCCCGAGAGGAGGGGGCAATTCTAGGCTGAGTTTGACCAGCTCGAGGAATGGGTCCGCTATCTACGAGCCGGGCCCGATATTGGCAGGAGGATAGTGAAGTCTCTTCCACCCACCTTGTTGCGCGCGATGGGGCGACAATCTGGTTTGGAGTGTAATAGACCCCGATGATTTTTCAGAGAGAAACCGTACTAATATGTAGACTTATTGACTAGGAGTTGCATGCTCATTCATTCATTCATTCACTATCCCCTCGGGCTGGTGGTGCGCAACTAATTGTTGTGTACCTTCGTTATGGCAAAGATTTCGGTTGGGCGCGCGACTAACCTGAGATCAGGAGTTTACCACGTTGAGTCTGACTATCCAAATTTAGGTATGGGACTGGTTTGGATAGAAGTCCCTTGTGGTGGACCCCGTAAGCTGCGATACTACGTACTATCATCCTGACTTCACACTCCAGCATGGTCATTTCATTCGCATTGTGTATTACATTACATCTTTGGTATCTGGTATTTGGCTCTTTATGACTCCTTATTACATAGTTGTTCTATTATGCGCATTCTGATATTGATTGACTTATGGACTTGTCCATACTTCTGCTTACTCTGTTATCGCATGATTTATGATCTTGTTGGTATTTCTGCTCACTTTGATAATTCATGATCTTGTCAGTGCTTATGCTTATTCCAACAATGTACGATTTATGGATTACCAGTAATTTTGGTATTGTATGATGATGGCATTGTATTGGATACTTGACACTTACTTTGTGCATACACTTACACCACCCACTAAGCTTTCTATAAGCTTATGCACGATAAATACGTGTAGGTGGCGTTAGGTTGCAGCAGCATTGAGCTTGGAGCGTGCAGCGGACTTATGGAGTTTTAATTTTGGCATATGTATTTTCCCTTTCAGTATTGTATTCAAATATTTATATTAGTGGATATGTGATGATGATGTTGCTTTTATGATTTGGGTATACTTGTAGTTATGCTTATTATGAGATAAATGTATAAAAGAAAATCCTCCTTGTAGGATCCCAGGATCGGAATCTGGTGCATAGGCGCTGGGAACCGAGAATGGGGTACTATGGAGGCTGTCGGCACTAGATTCGGTGATTTGGGTTCTTATAATTCCGATCTCTGGGTTTGGGGGGTAACAAAAGGGAAGTGATGGAAAGATAATACCTGAAGAAGAAATTTTAAGGCTCTTCTAATGATCTCAGTGCGAAGATGGATTAACACAAAAAGTAAACAATTGAAAGAAAATTATCTTAGTCCTAAATCATATGAAAGCAATAAACCTAAACTAGGAAAGTAGGGGAAACCTACTCAGTTATGCAGCAAGGTTCCTCCTTCGGCCAGTATCTTGATAAATTCTTTAGTAGGTTTCTCAATAAGACCATCCAAAAGCCCCTTTTACAATAGACTCGGATGCCTTGGAGCATGAATTTCTAGAGAAATTTATGGACCTTAGCATAAGGTTTTTTTTATCTCCTGAGATGTCCAAAGTATATATGATTCACCTGTAATAGAAAAAGTTTCAATGTTAGTATAACATGGTGAATTAGAGACTACATGTAGATGAAATTCAAAAAATTATCAGTAGGTGGTGTAGTCTCAACACTTTCCAAAGTTTTAGACATCGGTTCAATTTTCAGCTCTCCCTCCTTTGATGATGAATTTTTTGGATTTATGGAAGGAGGGGCTTCAAAATAGGGTTCTCTTAGTCAGCAACAACTATCGAGATATTGTCTTACAAGGCATCCACTATGTCTTGTATCATGGGATCGTTTGAATCCACAAAGTGTGCCAAACAATCTTCAAAACATTCAGTTGAAAGGAATTCATTCACCATATCAAGATCTGTGATGATATGTCTAATAACTCCTTTATCTTTTTTGAGAGTGGAAATGAGCATACTCTCCTGTTTTTTCTCAAGGTGGGATGAAATCACCACCGGGTATGTCTCTTCTTAACCTAAGTAAACCTGTTCAAGATCAATGGGCAAAGGTTTTAGGTCAGACTTCAGTGTCTTAAAGCTAGACGGTAGAGGCATTACATCAGTTTAGGGCAACCTTCAAATGTGGCCTCCACTAGTTAACTTCAAGTACCAACGCAGTTTCAAACATGACATCTATCTCCCTAATCATGTCATCATCCAAATCAGGGGGGCGAGCCAAACACGTCTCAAGAGGGTCAGAGTATAGAGTCAGGAGCACTCTATCTTCCATGAACAAGTCAATCATGTTAATGTTGTGGGCCTCGTCATCATCCTCTGCTTGTTTGGTCATATTTAAAAAAGATATTGAGCTCTAATGTCATATTTCCAAAAGATAAACTCATAACCCCATTCCTACAATTAATGAGTGCATTTGTTGTAGCAAGGAATGGGCGGCCAAGAATGATAAGAATCTGAGTGCTCATATCCATGATGGGTTGAGTATCTAGGATGATAAAATCTACTGGATAATAGAATTCATCAACCTGGACCAACACATCCTCAATGATCCCTCTCGGTACACAAACTGATTGATCAGCAAGTTGTAATGTGGTCCGGGTGGGTTTTAATTCACCTAAGCCCAGTTGTTCGTAAACCAAGTAAGGAATCAGATTAACACTCACCCCCAAGTCAAGAAGTGCGTGCTTGATTCAGTAGTTTTCAATTACACAAGTGATGGTTGGGCTACCGGGTTCTTTGTACTTTTGTGGCACATCTTGCTTGAGGATGGCACTTACTTTTTCTGTCAGAAAAATTCTCTGTTGAATAGTCTGCCGTCTCATGGTAGTCCATAGATCTTTCAGAAATTTAGTGTATGAAGGAATTTGTTTAACGGCATCCAGTAGAGGGATGTTGACCTTCACTTGCTTAAGCACCTCTAGAATATCCTGAGAGTTTGATAGAGGTTTTGGTGCAATCAACCGCTGAGGGAATGGAGCAATCGGCTTACCTTGAGGTTTCGTTTCTAACTCGTGTGGGGTAATACTAGGTCTAACATCCGTGTCTTCTTTTCAGTCTTTACCAAAATAGATTTGTCAATTGTTTTACCACTCTTAAGAGTGGTGATAGACTTAGATTTTTCCACATATTGATTTGAAGAGCTTGGGCCACTAATTTCGTATTGTAGTTTAGGGTTGGGGAGAGGTTGGGCCGGAAAGAACCCTTTCTGCCCAATCAAAATTTTTGTCTCACACCCTTGTATGGCCTTTGAAAGGTCATGAATTACTTGTAATATACTCTGATTGAAAAGCTCTTAATTTTGAAGGTGTTTTAAGACCGGATCCTCTTGAAGGTTCCCTTGCTTCAGGAATTGGTTAGGGAATCCTTGAGGAGTAGTAGTTTGTTCATTCATCCAGTTAGAGTTGTATGTATTTGAGGTGGGTCCATTGTAAGGTCTTTGGTAGTTGTTCACTGCATTTGACTGCATATTCAGAATTTCTTGAAAAGCAGGTATTATTGGACAATTTTTAGTTGTATGTATGTTGCAAGCATAAATACCGCAAACTACTTCCTTAGCCTTATCCTTCTGAAGTTTCATGGCCTGGACTCTTCTTGTGAGATTGGCCACCCTTGCACTCAAGTCATCTTATTCTTTTAAAGCATACATTCCTCCCCTTTCCTTTGATTGAGTAGGCTTATAAGTGGTGGGTTTTGAAGAGATATCCCATGATTATGCATTTTCAGTAAATCTGTCTAAATAATCCCACATATCATTGACATCTTTGTTCATGAATTCCCATTGTACATCGTCTCAACCAATTGGTGCATAGAAGATGTTAGTCCATCATAGAAGAAATTTATGATGCACCACATTTCAAAACCGTGTTGTGGGCGTAAACTGACAAGATCCTTGAACCGCTCCTAACATTGGAAGAATGTTTTATATTCCTTTTGGGCGAAGTTCATGATTAACTTTCTGAGGGTGTTCATTTTATGATATGAGAAAATTTTCTTAGTAAATTCCCTTATCATGTCGTTTCATCTGCTAATCGATCATGGACGTAGTGAGTGCAACCACGTCTTGGCCTTTTCTTTTAAGGAGAAGGGAAAGAGTTTAAGCTTGACCGTGTCCTCAGACACATTAGGAAAGTATAAAGTGACTATTATCTCATCAAACTCTTTCAAGTGTAGATATGAATTTTTAGATTCAAGTTTATGGAATTTTGGAAGGAGTTGGATCACTTCTGTCTTGATATTCATATGTCCAGCTTTCTCTGAAGAAACCATGCATGAAGGTGTACTTACCCCCGTCGGTTGTAAATAATCTCGTAAAGTATGAGGCGGGGGTGCATGATGCACTTCATTTTCATCCTGGGCTTTTCCAACTGGAGGTTGAGGAGGATTTCCAGGTTGAATTGTAGCCATACTTCAGTTAACTCTGAGGATCTCAAGTAGTGTATAACCCGGTGATGGATAGGCAACCCTTCGACTAATCCTCATTCACTCAAAAAACGTAGAGTGTTATCACGGACCCACCTGGGCGTGAAACACTCTCAGGCCTCAAGTAACTAAGCTAACCTAAACCTAAGAGAGAAAGCAAACTAAGCAATTAAGAAATCTAGAAAAGAAAAGAGAGAGAATTGGAAAGAAGTTACCAAATTAGAAGTTTCTATATTGGGATCCTGTAGAAGATAAAAGGAAAGCAAATTAGTTTCTAAAACTGAAAAAGAAAAGCAAACTAGTTTCTAAAAACGAATTAGGAAAGGAAATTAGTTTCTAAAAACATATTAGGAAAGTTTTTAAACTTAAAATAGAAAGCTAAGTTAGTTTCTAAAATAATTCAGAAAAACCCTAACCTAAAAATAGAAAGTAAACAAACCCTAATCTTAACCTAATTCCAAAACTAAATAATCTTAGAAAAATGCAACCGTTAGTCCCCGACAATGGCGCCAAAAACTTGTTCACAACCACAAGTGTAAGGTCACATTGTAGTAATAATCTCGGTAAGACCGTGGTCGAATCCACAAGGACTAATCTCATGTGTATTCTGAAAGTAACTAGAATCAAAACTAGAAGAAGATCTAAATCTAAATTAAGAATAAAAAGGAAGTAATTGTGAAGTGTTTAATTAGAAACATAAGAATTTAAAGGTGAGAACTAGGGTTTCCAAGGTTCCACTTGCAGCAATCAGGGTGATTCTTTACTTGATTCAAGTAACACGATTGGAATTGGAGTCTTATCCTATCTAATTGGAAGATATAACAATTAAGATCAAATCTGAACTTCCTTGACCTAATTCTCAAAAGAGGATAATTATGATAATTGATAGGAATTATATCACCAACCATGCCCATGAGACGATGGAAAACAATAGGATTTACCAATCCCATAATCTCAAAACAGGAAAAGAAGATACTGAAACCTATTATAGATCTACTGTAATTTAAGTCACAATAAATCATTAAAAATTGAAAGTATTCCTTAAATATCAAACTAGAATCAAAGTAAATTCAACATAAACATGAATCAAAGCAATAAAAACATCTCACCACACTATAAGCTTCACCTCTTAGCCCTATCCAAGAGGTTTAACCAATCCTAGACATGATTGGATCTAAAACCTTAGAAGAAAACATGAAAACTAAGGAAGAAATGAAGAAAAATGCTTGGCGACGGCTCTCCACCCTTGTTCTTTGTTCCTCCAAACCCCAGATGATCCTCAGGGATGCCATGGGGACTCTTATTTATAGTTAAGCAACACATCCTTTTGCACCGACTTGGAAGAATCTAGAAACCACCTCAAATTTATGTACTCCACGTAAAATTTGCGTAATAGCCTCGATGCATCGAAGGTCTTTCGATATGATCTTCGATATAAGCTTTGATGTATCGAAGGAATTTTGATATCATCAAAACTGGTTCAGAACTGTCCAGCGAGTTTGGCTTAAAAGTCCTGTAATTTTCTATTCCACCTTTGATACATTTAAGTGCATTCGATATGATATTTGATGTATCTAAGTGCCTTCGATATGATCGAAGGTGATTTTGTAGTTTTCTAGAATTAGACTTTTCTAGCCTCGTAATCTGTTTTCAGGACAATTTTTAGGATTCATTTTCTTCACTTTAAGTCTTCGATTCTCTTCCTTCATCACTTGGTTTCCTTGGATTTTTGGCATGTGAATTCTTTAATCTTGGTTTCCTAAAATCCATCCCTTGCTTTGGTGATCTTTGAGTATCAAATTCATACTTTTAGCACATTTTCCAATCCAAGCTCTTAAATTTACCTTGCAACACAAACATGAGTAAAATAGGACATTAAGCAGTAACATGTTCATAAAACCATGATATAATTGGGGGATAATATGCAACATTTGACCCTCAACAGTCCTACACAAGGACGATGAACGTACTCTCCTATCGGAGGCCTACACAAAGCCTTGTCAAGTTTAGTATTTCAAAATCTGAAACTGAATCTTACATAAGGAATGATTTCTAGAGACAATGGATTTAAATATACTTTCTTACCTAAAGTGGATGAACTCCATTAAAACACCTTGTTGAAGATCTTCTTGAATCGTGAAACATCTTCATCTCCCTTGAACCATAATCGTAATGATGATGCGCCTTTGGAAATACCAAAATTTGAGTCAAGGGTTTGGTGAATCCTAACTTAAGAATGATGAGTCTTTATGGTTAAGTCTAGGATTCCCAAGGCTAAGCATTCAATGCATCTAGCATACAAGATTTGTAATAGATTATCACTACTCCAACTGTAAGATTAGGATATATACTAGTAACGCTAAGGAACATAAAAGAATTGATTATGTTAAGGAACATAAATGATAATTGATTGATAAGATAATTGGTTTGATTGGTTTGGTTGGTGTGAGACCATTTACTTTGTTGAAATCATTTATTATTTATAGATTCCCCTGCGATAGCAATATTGATGCTTCTTCCCCATGTTTAGTGATAGCACTCACTTCGGCACTACTCTGGCTTTCCAGACTCTTCCTAGTCTTAGACACTTTTCTTAGTAACTACTATAACATAATATTTCTGTCAACCATGTTTTCCTTTTGAGTTTCTTGGTATACCTATGGATGACGTGTATTACCCAATCAATGTCAGCTATCACTTCGGTGAATATGCTCCTAGTATTCTAACAAACCTCAAATACGTTATATAATCTTTTACAATAACACATGTCCCATTCTGATGGGTTATTTTAAAAACTTTAAAAATTAGGTTGTAATGGACAAAAGGTTTGGATATTGCAAATACATTGGAGTCCACTTAACCTCACGTACCACGCAATCTACTTAGGCTTTCTTGATATCTCAGTTTACTGGTCATGCATGTGCAAGAGTCGACGCAGCTATTATGCTACCCTAGCATGAGGTGATAGATCCCACAGGACCTAACTTTAGAGGGACGGTCCTTTCAGGGCTACACGGTCCTACCTGATATATGTGTTTAATCCAAGTGGTCTATCTATTTTAAAAGATCATTCTAAGGCATGAGCTAAAAATTAAAGAAGACCGACCAAAGGCTTAAGTACACCACGTCATAGGAAGCAGTGGGGATTGACGTCTCCCAGTTGAAAACTTCTTATGTTTATTTACTATCCAACTTACTTGGTCATTTAATCTCCATTGCTCCATTTGTGTAGCCAACTTAAGCATTCAATCTGCCTCTGCTTTAGACTTATGCCCTAAAAGGATGTGTGCTGCGTAGATAAAACATATATATCATGATGGCCCCAAAAGAGCCTATTAAGGGCCATCCCTCTCTAAGTTAGGTCGTGGTGGAGATACTACCAAATGTGTATACGTGATGGATGGTATCTGACTAAATCAAAAAGGCTTCGCTGAGGTCCCCACCTAAGGTAGCCATTCCCTATGTAACCCATCCATTCATTCGTACATCTAAAAAACCCACAACCTATATAGCCCATTCATTCATACACCTAAAATAAAGGCAGAGGTGAAAATATCACACCAATAGCATGATCAATATCACGGCCTCCATATAAAAAATAGGCAACGTAAGTTTAATGAAGAAATAAAATATTTACACAATCGTGATTCCAATACTCCACTCGACCGAATAGTATTATATCTATATATATATCTATATATATATATATATATATATATATATATTATATATATATATATATATATATACTCACACTCACCCAAACCTGCATGTGTCATCATAAAAAATAAAAGAGAAATTTTGAGACTCTTGTGCGACGTCACGGATGACGCCTCAGTGTGCTGGCGTGCAAACAGGAGATTCTGTGCGACGTCACAGTTGACGCGTCATTGCTGGGGTCATCTGAATTCAAATAACTTCTTTTGCTAACGTCACAGGAATACCGTGAGCAGAGAGACGTCACTTATCATGCATGGTAGGCACACCGGGAGCGGAGTCGGTGAGATCACCGATCCACCGATGTGGGTGGGACCTCTGACTGTGGGGCCACTGTGATGCATGTGACTAAATTCATGCCATCCATCTGTTTTGAAAACTCACTTTAAGACATGATCCAAAAAAATGAAGCATTCCAAAATTTAGATGGACCATAGTATAGGAAAACGATGGTGATTAACCATAGAAAACTTCTCGTAGGCCATGGAAAACTTTGGATGAAGATGATATTTGTGTTGTCTCTTCATCCAGGTATTTGTGACCATTTATAACAGGTTGGATGGCAAATAGACATTCCGGTGGAATCCATGAAGATTTTAATGGTGGGGATTTAATCAATTTAATCAGGACTGTTTCTTGTGGTGTGGTCCACCTAAGATTTGAGTCAGCTTCATTTTTAAATCATGCACCAAAATGAGATTTCAAAATGGTTTGACGGTGTGGATTTAAGACAGATACATCACTGTATGCCCTACAGTCAGGGGTCCACCCACCTGTGGATCCGGGGTCTCACCTAATCCGCTCCCCGGCATACCATCAGATGACGAAAACTGGAACCGGCGCTCACGGGCACACCATCAGATAACGAAAACTGAAACCGCGGCAAACGCGCATATTTGGGGAATGTGTAAGAGATCCGGGCCACGAAATAGATAGGAAATATTTCAATCAAATACTGTCCGCAAGAAAATAAGATGGTTCATCCGTTACACGCATATGAATAAAGATTTCTCATGATTTCTTCTAAGGATTCATCGTACAAAGGGGTTGTATCTTATTAGCAACGGATCTCCTGATCTAAGCTCCACAGAACACTTGATGATTGATCAGGAAATCAAATAAGTGTCAAACGCTTATACATGGCCACGACCTACGTCTTTCAGCTTTCTATGTGCAAATCGGCGTTTTACCCAATATTAATCAAATGTGAGGTGCACGTTGATTTTGGAGAAAGAAAGGGCACCGCAACTTACTAAATTCCACGTCGCTTTGCACGATACGGAATCTCCTCTACTCTAGCAACGGCCTTCTCCCATTGAATTTGGGCCTTATTTATTTATTTATTTATTTTGTTTAAAAAATGACGCCAATGGGATTCTCCCTGCGGGAAGAACCAACTCAGCTATTGTAGACTCAGAGGAACACCACTGGTTTTAACGGAACACTCCAAAACTCCATACCCGAGAAATCATGCATATTTTGGTATAATTGAGGCACAGAGACAAAAAAAAATAAATTACTTAAAGATAGGCTTAAGACGCGCTACGATGTCACTATCTTTAAGGCAATATTTGCACCTTACCGGTGATTAAACCAATTTACAAAAGGGTTATAGCAAATCCGCCTTCAGGATATAATAAACTTCTTCTTCGAGAATAAGATCCATCTATTTCAAATTCAAATGATGCTCCCTTTACTAAGAAGCACCACTATTTACGAATGTGAATGGTCACCAATAATCACAAAAACCACTACCCTTTTCCCAATTTTCTTTATAAATTAAAATTCATTTTATTTCTTAGAGAGAGGTATCCTATTAAAGATATGATAGATAGTTAATAGGGCTTCTCCTCAAAATCCTGAACTTAAATCTGCATTATTTAGCATAGAGTTTACCATGTCTATGAGAGGCCTGTTTTTCTGTTCTGCTATCCCATTTTATTGGGGTGAATAAGGAGTTGTAATTTGGTGAATTATACCATGAGTTTTGCAAAATTCCGAGAATTCTAAGGATAGATATTCTCCTCCCTTGTCTGATCTTACGATTTTAATCTTTCGGTTTAACTGGTTCTCAACTTTTGCCTTATATATCTTGAATTTTTGTAGTGTCTCATCTTTATTCTTCAATAGGTATACTAGGGTATAACGGGAGAAATCATCTATAAAGGTTATGAAGTACCTCTTTTCCCATCTTGTTATTAAACCGCTCATTTCACATATATCACTATGAACTAGGTCTAGGAGTTGTGATTCTCCTTCCACCATTGGAAATGGTTTTCTAGTTATTTTGGATTGTACACAAATACTACATTTGTCATTAGGTTTTGTATACTTAGGAATTATATTAAGATTAAACATATTATTCATACTACGATAACTAATATATCCTAAAATAGCATGCCAAACATCATGTGAATCGAGCATATAAATGGAAGAAGAATTTTCATTTATAAGGTTTGATTTGAACATTCCATTGGATTCATAGTCATTCCCTACATATACCCCATTTTTAGACACAATCAATTTATCGGATTCAAATAGGAGTCTGAATTCAAACTTAGTCAGTAGACCAGTTGATATAAAATTCCTCATAATATCCGGTATATGCAGTACATCGTTTAGAGTAAGGAATTTTCTGAAAGTTAGATTAAGATGTACATTCCCTTTTCCTACAACTTTGATGTAGAGGCATTCCCCATATATAGTTCTTGATTATCCCCAACTATTTCGTAGGAATTGACCATGTTGTAATTTTTACAAACATGTCTGGTAGCGCCAGAATCTACCCACCATTCAACATCCTCATTCAGCATATTAACTTCAAAGATGACAATTGTTAGATTCATGCCTTCTGTCATATTAACTTGCCGTTTCTTTTCTTGTATTTTCAGCAGTCTTTCTTAAAGTGACCAGAGATTTTGTAAAAGAAGCATGGACCCTTCTTGAAGGTGTTCTTTTTGAACCCTTGGTTATTAGGTTTAAGCCTATCATCTTTCTTAAAAGGTGACTTCTATAATTCCCGATTCACACAATTCTCGACTACATTAACATTACTTAGGGCCTCTTGTTGTTCTTCCTTTTTGTCACGGAGCCTACATTCTTCTTCTATTCGAAGAAACATTAGGAGGTCCTTTAAGGACATTTTTTTTTTTCTGTTTCAATGATTTTCTATTATCCTTCCATTAGGCGGAAGTTTAACAATAATAGTGGATGCTTGGATGGTTTCGTCGAGATTAGTGTCATCAGTAATAATCTGTTGGATGATAACCTGTAACTTATGTACTTGATCAAGGACAGGTTTTTAATCCAATATTTTAAATTCTAAAAACTAATTTACAATGAATTTTTCATTGCCTTTGTCCCCTGATGTGTATTTAGTGAGCAGCGCCTGCCACAAATCCTTAGCAGTCTTCTTTTGACAGTAAACGACATATAATGAGTCAGAAAGATCGTTGAAGAAAAAACCTTTGCATAGGTAGTCGTTACACTCTCAGTTTTGTCTATTTTGATTTTGTTCTAACGTATCATTGTCAGATGGTGGTGAATGAGGATCTTGAGTGAGCACATGATCCAACTTGAGTGATGTGAGGAAGAGATGAACCCTTAATTGCCATCAAAGAAAATTTGAGCCGTCAAATGGTGTAATTTGAAAAAAGTTAGGATGACCCATATAAGAGGCCATAATATCACCTTAAAATTGTTATGAATAAAGGTGAAAAATAGAAAATGAATCACTTAAAGATAGGCTTAAGGTGCGTTACGATGTCACTATCTTTAAGGCGATATTCACACCTTACTGGCGATTAAACCAATTTGTAAGAGGATTACAGCAAATCCGCCTCCAGGATATAATGAGCCTCTTCTTCAAGACTGGAGAAATGTGGGTTTCTGCCTACAAAACGTAATAGCTGCACCCTGAACACAGTTTTACAGCGTACAACCCTGACTTCTGTGCTGTTACAATTTATCCCCTGAAAACCGTTTGCAATTTACTGCCTGAAAACTATTTACAATTTAGAGCCTGAAAACTGTATCTTTCCAAAAACGAAAATGGTGAAGAAGAAGAAGATGGAGAGGAGATTGTAGGAATTGTGATTCGGATTTACCTAAAGATGGGTTTATATAGAATCACAAGAGATGCTTAAGGCCTTTTTCATGAAAAAACATCTTCTTCCATGTTGTCTTTTCAACAATGATGGTGTCTTTTCAACAATGGCATCCTTCCATTTCAAATGCAAATGATGCTCCCTTTTGAAATCGCGGTGAAGACCGCTTTATTTGAAGTCGAAATATGCCAATATGTCCTAGAAGGAGGTGAATAAGATTTAAAATTTTTTTTATAATTTATTTCTAATCCTATTACACTAATCCTAACAACAGACACACATTAGGATTGCTCAAAAATAACTCTACTGACTTCCAACCCTAGTAGAGGATCCAATCACAAACTATTTTAAGAAGTAAAACAATATGCAACCTAGTTCATGATGGATATGACTGTGTAGGTGTGTGAGGTGTGTCAGATATTCAGATATGGAAGTATTAAAGTAAATCACACAATTAGAAGAATAACAATCTCAAACACAATCATTTTTATAGTGGTTCGACGATAAGTCTACTCCACTCCCGCTAACCGCACTCAACCCTTGAGTGTACTGGATTTCATTAAGGAAGTTTCACAACAGTTCACCTCAAACCTAAGGTTTTAAATCAGGTTCACCTTCAACCTTTACAACCCACACTGGGGCTGACTGTTTATGCTCTCACGAGCAAGGGTCAACACAACGCACCCACTTTTAGGCACATTGGCCAATGATCTTTCATAAGACCCTACTGGAGGTTTCTACACGGTTCACCTCAAACCTGAGGTTTTACACGGTTCACCTCAAACCCAGAGTTTTACTAGTTCGCTCCTAACAGGATGTTTTTTCTCTCTACAGAGCAAGGGTCCACATAATGCACCCACCACGTACACTCCCGCCGGAGGCCTCCTAGAGGACTTCAAAGGGTGAGAACCACTTAAGACCCAATCCTAAAAAGGAATGATCACAAGTGTCCTCTTGGACTCTAGATACTTACAAATAAGTTGATGAGTCCCAATTAGCACAACGCCGAAGATCTCCTCCTCCTTGTTGACGAAGAGTCTTCTGCTCCCTTAATCCACAACATAAAATGATATACCAGTACTTGGCTTCGGGTTGGGTCAAGGTCAAGATGGAATCCTACTCTCAAAATGTTTTCCTATCATGAAGATGGAGTGATTCCAATCTTAAGCATTCAAGGCATCCCAACATAATGATTTGCCATTAAGGAGTAGCTGGAGGATCCTTGAATGAGGAAGTTCATTCCCCAATATACTATATTGAATATCAATGATGAGGGTGGATTGGAGGATGAAATCCCTTGAGAGGAAGGGCTTTGGATATAAGATATAAGTTGAAACATACAAAAGCACTCTCTTCTTTCTCTACCAGCAACAATAGACAAGTCCTCTATATACAGGCAAAAGGTTCCAACAGATATAAAACGGTCACATTTATGACTGAGTTCGATATCATCGAACCGGTTCGATATCATTGAGCGTATACTCTCGACAGCATCGATGGTCTGCTCGATGACTTGAACTCAAAGTCATACGCTTTTGAAACCTTATGCCAGATGGTCGATGAATCGAAACCACTGTCGATATCATCATATTTCGAACTCCGATTCCATCGATGGTAGGTTCGATCGATCGACACTTGAAAAATGAGAGAGACTTGTCATGAAATATTTCAGGTTTTTAGGATATGATCGAGGGTCAGCCGATGTCATCGGAATTTGTATATTGATGATATCAAAGGTAGTGTCGATTCATCGATAAATCCAATAGATTTATCAGTAAGCTCGTTGGATAGTTTGTGTCCAGTTTGGATGCAATCGATTCGGCCTCGATATCATTGACATATGAATATCGATTTCCTCGAATGGCCCCTGATCAAAGTTAAAAATAACCTGAATATCTGCTAGATGAAATGCGCGCCCACGATCGATATCATCGATGAACTTTCGATCTTATCGATATTTGATTTCAGATCATATCGGAAGGCGCATCGATATATCGAAGAAATTCAAAATTTTCTCTAAAAATAGGGGCGCCGAAAAACTGTCTGTCGATCTTATCGAGCCACTTTCGATGGGCTCGAGATTTGAGTACCAATGATATCGATAGGTGTATCGATACATCGATAATTTGTCCAGATATGTTGTGAAGTTACTGGACATATTTGATGAAGCATCGAGGACTCGACAGCGCAGGTCGATCATATCGAGGGTGTTTCGATAAAATCGACAAGGCAAGAAAAACTTAGAGATTTTCCTATTTCGAAAAAAGTTTTCTCACCTTAAAATCCTATAATTTTCTAACTTATTTTAAGGGTTTTATTCACCTGGTGTTCTGGGTCATGGGATGTGAGGCTTTAGATTTACCTGTGGTGAGCTTGAACACATCCGGTTGAGGCAGACGTTTGAATTGATCTTCCTATCAGGCTTTGTAGTCAATTTGACTTAACACTCACGTAACTTGACAAACCCGGGCACTTTCAATCTCCTCCTTTATCAATTACGTGACAAAATCCCTGAAACACCATAGAACATTCTAGACAGACACACCCTAAATTGTGTGTACATGCTTTTACACAATTTTACAATTTCTATCCCATGTACACACCCAGTAGCTGCTCCCCTTTACTTGTAATCTCCAACTCCCCCTTTCTTGTTGCAGCTGCTCCTCCTAACACCTGCAATAACATCTAAGCAGATATACAATTTCCGTTTGGGGTGTTTGTAAATGTTCTCCCCCTTTTTTTTTTCAATCATTGACAAAGATATATCAAGTGATATTGACTAAAGAGTGAATTACTTAGGAGAACCGAACAGGTAGAAGCAGAACAATTGATGTATAATAATGAACTTAGTTCAAACAGACATTAATTTCAGAACATATGGATGCATAGTAGAGTAGATAAAATAGTGATCTAATAGATAAAACAAACAATAAAGGTCAGTACATGCATACCATATCATAAACTTGATAAACCAAGGGAACTCAGAACATAATTATGGCAATATGAATTCTATTCAGGCATATCCAAAAGGAAACCAAAATAGCCAATTATATACTGCCCCAGACAGTAGTAACAGTTTATGTAACGCCCTGAAAATCGGGGGTCGATCATAAACTCAACTCCCGAGTTCCAACGCATCACTTATGCAACAAAATGAATGATGATTGAATGTAGTCTACATTAGTGCATTGAACATGAGTGAGATTAAGCCAAAACAGCATATCATACTCCATAGATAGTTAAATTGCAAGCGGAAGACTGTGATAGATAGATAAAATATATAAACTATGGTGAGTCTCCAGAGTGTGATAAAGTTACCAGGTTAAAGAATTATAGGTACAATTTCAAATTATACCAAAGGTGTAGTGTTATCTAGTCAACATCCCTATAATCACGTCGATCAAGACACGGCTCACGTGAAGCCATCAGCATAGCATATACGAACAAGCATCATTGTCATCATAAAGGTCCGGCTCCGCCTCAAGACTAGAGTCGTCATCTACAATCAGGCAAAGTCTGGTGGGTGTTCGAAACACCGTCCCGTAACGTGGGAGTGAGTAGATAACTCAGTGGAACAATAAAGCATAGGTTAACATGTTATCAATTCAGTCACGCAGTAATGATAAAGCAGTAAAATCAAACACTTCTAACTACTCTTATTAATGCAAGTATGAATGCAGTCATGATGTATGCCCTCACCACACACTCCCTCGTGCGACACCATCTTACGTTCGCGGCATGCTTGCATTCCTCAGTGCTCTACATCTTCCAGGCACATGCAATGCATGATGAGCATGATTACTGAGTTGTTATTAGTCCATTTCAAACAACAAGATTGGGAAACTAAGGTACCTCCCTTGTATCATTCCCAAACACGATCCATTCTAGGGTCGTCAGTCCTAGTTAATCTCAGACGATGGTGTGTTTTCTAGGTCACTACAAAGGCTGTCAGGGCTGCTACCCACAAAGGTTACACCACTCCCCCATCACCTTTTTAACGATTCATCACTATACAGATAGAGGCCTAGTTTCATACTCTATACACTGCGGCAAAACTCGTCACCTCACCGCAATTCAGAGTATGCTCGAGGTCACTACAAAGGGCTTCCAGGGCTGTTGCTCGCATTCGTTGCACCACTCCCCCATCACCTTATCAATGTAGGCCGATAGCACGAATATAGTGTCACATACCACCATAATCGGCTCACAAGTCTGGCTGCTCACTGGTCATTACGGGGAGGCACGTGGCCCTAGCGTAGGCCGACAGCTCGACTACGGTGTCCCATACCACCATGCCTAGCTCATGAGTCTTACCGGATTGAGGTACCATGGTTAAAAGGGATTTCACTGGTAAGTTTAGTACCCTAGGTTCAAGCAGTAGCGTCCAAACATGGTGAACATACATAAGACAGATCGGGTTGCTTGACGAGCTCGGCTAGCTCGAGTGCACAATAAGTTGAACGATATGAAGCGCATAAGCACTTCATGTGGCCAACCACTATCGCCAACCGAAGTACGACTCGGGTTCGTCGAACACATCTCACGTGACAAATGAAACTCAGCCACTAATTCGATCTTGTTATCGACTACCTGGACTATACAATAGCCTCAATCACATTCAATTTCAGATATTTAAAGTAGTAATGGATCAAAATTCAAATCATACAATCAAAGACTGATATTATCCGTTTAGGGCTGTCAGGGCTGTTGCACGCACTCGTTGCTCCACTCCCCCATCACCCATGACGGATCATACAACGTAAACATGAATTTAAACATATGCATTACATAAATAAAATCATACAATCAATTGAGCATGTTATGAAGTACAACATAATCATGAGTTTGTACATATTCAATTCCTAATCACACAGATATCTAAAGAAATCATACACATAGTTAAAGAAGTTGAGAATCATATCTCAACACCCTTAAACATTACAATTTACTAACTATTACTCATTCAGACATTTCAACAAACACTTTAAAATACATACATCAACATACATGACATATGTTGATCACATAGGCATTAGGCCAAATCCTTTCACTAGGGAGTTACCCCAATCATAACACGCATACACCCACGACAGATAGTCATGGCAAGCAGGAATCCAAGTTCCATATTTATTTAGTCATTTCCACAAACACTTTGGCCAGGCATTTTAATATAAGTAGTGTATATTGGCTGTGGCGTGATTTAGGGCAAATCCTTTCGTCAAAGGGGTATCGCCAATACAACAATCATAAATCCATGACAATTAGTCATGGCGAGCACGAATGAGAATTCTATACTCATTCAGTCATTTTCACAAACACTTAGAATACATTATTTCAACATACATAGTGTATATTAGCAAAACATGCATTAGGGCGAGTCCTTTCGCCAAATAAGTATTTTATCCATATATAATATATTTATACAACAAATAATCATGTCAAACATATTTCCAAAATTTATACGTATACGGTACTTTCTACAAATACCTAGAGTATGTAAAATTTCATATTCTTCACCTTTAATCGAAACAAAAAACAGACAGCACTTTGTACATGTGCAATTGCATGCAGATCATGAATTTATCATTATTTGTCATTGAAAGCGTTGAAAACCATAACCTATACACCAAAAGTCCACACCTTTTGTCGTAGAATCGTAACGAAGTTGATAGGTTTGTTAAGCTTTCGTATACTGCAGTTTGGTAACCTATGGAATTAAATAGGTTAGCTATTTCATAATCTACAACTATCAAAACCCCAAAAGAGGTTAGGGTTAGGGTTTCTTACCTAGAAATGATGCCGGAATCGCCGGGAAAGCTACAAGAATGGTACGGTTGAGCATGGATAGCAGCAGGGAAGCAAGGCAGGGAGATTCTCCCACTTCTCTCACTCTTTCTCTCTCTTTTCTCTCTTCTCTCTAGGGTTTCTCTCAAATTCGTATGGCTGTGAGAGAGAGGGTTTTAAGGTCCTTATAGAGCCTAAAAACTCACCGAAATAGACTCCAAGTCAAAGTATACTTTGGTTATAACCAAAGCGGGTCAGTTTCAGCTCAACGGAGGACTTCTGGCGGGCCTCCTTGAGCTAAACGTCAGACTTAAGCTCACAAACACCGGATTCAGGTGGAGTTATGTTTTCGTTTCAGTGGGATTTCCAGATCACGCGTGGCAGACCAATTTCAGTTAAACGGTCAGCGGATCTCGATCGGAGATTCCGAGTACATGGATATGTGTATGAAATTTCTCCTGATCCGAGGGAGTAATTTGGTCTGATTCTGATGGTCTGGTTGCTTAAAACTGATCCGCAAGCGAGAGGTGCCAGATTACTATTTGAGATATTTATTTGTAAAGAAAATCAAGTGTTTTTACACTCCTTGCTCCGGACTCAAGCGAATTACACTGGGACACTATCTGGATTTGATTTCTGAGATGGTTGTCAAGCCCAGCAAGGCGGTTCTAATTCCTTAACTTTGTATTATTCGGACTCCCGATGTGTGGTCCAGAGCTGATATGGAGTTTCAAGATGCTCCCGAGAGCAGCTGGGTAATGAGATTGATCCTAGATTTTAGGGTAACCTAGCGTCAATGATTTTATAAGTTTTGGGTCTTGCAGATCGTATTTAAAGTGATTGGTGCTAATTTCACAGAGACTCTAGTTTAACACTAACTAATTCTCGCCTAATTTCTAAAGGATTTAGTCCTGAGTAATTTCTGTCTGAGGTGGTACCTGGGCCTTCGTAGTTTGTACATAAAGTGATCCAAGTTATACTACTTAGCTAGTTTAAGATAGCGTCTAGGGTGAAAGTACTTAGAAAAATTAAAAGAACAAGGTGGTGAAGGGTGGGCTTTGTGAAGGAAACGGGTTCAAAAGCTATTTTAGACTTTGGGATTGAGTTCTGACAAGTTAATAAGGTGTTAGGATCGACCCATTGCCTAAGGACGTCTAATTCCAGGTTGGCAGAAATCCGAGATGTTACAGTTTAAAAACAAGCCCATGTAAGGGCACCCATAAGTAAATACCAGTATCAATCCCACATCGGGGCATATACATACAACACAAGAAATATCAGTCTATCCATGTTAGAAAAACTGTCACACATACCCAAGAGAGCGTAGAACACTTCAAAAAGATACTTATGTTCATACGCAGCATTAAAAATGATGTGTGTGTGACAAAAGGCAAGAATCTACACTATGGAGCTGAGTGGGATGGTGCAGTGTCATCCTGTCGATAGGTCATCAGATCAACCAGCCGTTGCACGCTCTGTTATATTCCATGGACTAGGTGCTCCAGGACTATCAGTCGTTCCTTCACAGAGTGGATATCCCTCTGAATCGTTCCAATCTTGTCTAACTTGTAGTGTTTGGCATGCCCAACCATTGACATTAATGGTGCTGGATCAGTTTCCGAGGGTTCTTCTCGGGCCATCCCAGTTTCTCGAGGGACCCCACTACCTTCTACTTCTCCTTCTTGAATGCCTTCTTCTTCGTCCTCAGTATACTCGTGAAACCTCATGTCTATTTTGTAAATGTTCTTTATATTGAAGACTTGAAGTGGGAGTACTGGATTAGTGGTAGATGGGAAACCAATGCTATTGCATATCTTGCTGATGATCCAGGGACATGGGAGATGAAGATCCCTGGAGGTATGAACAACATTTACCAACTGACTGATGAGCTGAGTAGGGAGGCACATCCTTGTCCCGTTGGCAACAGAATAAAATATCATGACCATGAGTCTAGTGAGATCAGATCTGTTGGTGTTTCTTGGATATACATTTGTGGTGAATATACCATGCAAAATCCGAATCAGGGCTCCATGAATCTAGCTTTCAGCGTATTCCCTTGATGTCACAGGATGTCTCGACCATTACATAGATACTTGCTTACCATGGATCGAACATCAGGGTAGTCGAGGTCCAATTAAGGGAGAACTTGTGGAGCCATTTTCAGATTGAGGATGTTAGCCATGGTGGCAGGAGTAATCAATACATCATCATGACTGTTCACAGAGACCATAAATGAAGGAGGATCTGATATAAGTGAGTGACACGTTGCAACAAAGTTTCGTATTTGCTCAAGCTGGCACGGCCCCCTGAAGTCTAGAACAAGTAGCCACTGATCGTAGTAAATAAGGGTTCCAGATTGTACGGTTCTAAGCAACCCCTGTCTACTTGTCTTTCATGGATCAGTTTCCTGCCAGTGTATTTTGTAGGACATTAGCTAGCCGGTGGCGAGGGTGCCAGTTGAGAAAATTCGGTTTGGGACCCGCCTCGTGAACGTGATCTTTACCGAGTAGGGATCCCACTTTCTGGGGCCCTTGCTCTTTCTTTTGAGGCGAGTATTTTTTGTTGGGTAGTTCTTGAAGACTCCCCCGGACCAGAACTACCCCTTTGTCCTTTCCCATGTGGATAGATGGAATCTAGAACGATTTGAGAAAGACGACAAAAATCTGACAAAAATGACAAATACCCAAAAAGATGGACTCTTGATGTGTTAGAGGGGTATTACTGGATTTGTGAAACAATTTGAGTAGTCCGACGTGGCTCCTAGTGATTTGGTCAAGAGAATCGAGCAGAGAAGATGACCGAAAATCCTTGAAAAAAGAAACCCCCTTTTTCGCTTCGCTGACTTATATCGGGCGACATCTGTTGATTTTATCGATCATTGTTTCGATGATATCGAGAAGTTGCCGATCGATTCTATCGAGACTATTTCCGATGTCATTCATGCTCACTTGACTATTCATTTTCTCAAAAGGCGTCGATGATATCGATCTTTTATCAATATATTGAGAGAGTCATATTGATAGTCATATCGAAGATGAAGATTTTCAATTTTCAGCATTCAAATGACATTTTAAGTATACTTCTTGTATTTCTTATCAACAGTATACTCAATAAAAAAATATGTACATGTACTGTACACAACAAAATTATAAACATATGAATGTTTACATAAAAGATTGAGGCAAGGAACCTCAGATATATCATTTTAAGGTCAGAAAAAAAAAAACATTTTAGCATCGCTTCAGATTCTAATGCATAATCTGAACTAATTCTTCCTTATCCATTTCATTTTGTTAACCGATTTGAGTGGTGGTGTAAGGACACTGCTTCTATCCATATCCTTAAGAGGACTTTTGAAGTTTTGTAATTCTCTGGTTGACAGTTTGTTAACATAATTCTGACCAGAGTTAGGTTGAGTCCTCCTAGGTGTTATGCATTCAAAATTATAATGACCAAAATCACCACACAAATAACATACTGGAGTTGTTCTGGTTTCGCTTTTAGAAGCAGCAGATTTCTCAGTTCTATGTGCTGCATTTCTAGCTTTTGACTTAAACTTTTCATATCCTAGGCCGCTTTTGTCCTTTCCAGGTCTTCCCATTCCCAACAGTTTCTCTAGCTTTTCGCAACTCCAGGAAAACTTATAGTTTATCTTGGCCATCTTTTTGGATTCTTCTAGATTAAACAGGAGTGTATGATTTTCATTGCAAAGAAGTTTATTCTTATCTTCTAGTAGCTCAACCTGTTTTTTCAGTTTATCAGACTCGTTTTCAAGGGAAGTATTAATTCGTTCAAGTCTATCATTATCCATATGATATTGCTGTAGATCATTTATTAATTGTGTGTTGATTTCCAATGTGTTATCTAAATCTTTCTGCAACAACTTTCTTTTGTTATCTGCTATTCCGAGTCTCTTAAGGATATTTATGCTATGAATATAGAGTTGATTATAGGCATCTTGCAGTTTATCCTTTTTGATTTCTTCTTCTTCTCCAGTTTCTTCATTATCAGATGAAAATGATTCAATGGCTTGCTGTTCTTTCTCGTTCTCAGATTCAGTGGGAATGATTGAAGTAGTGGAGACCATGAGAATTTTTAATGATTTCTGATCTCCATGCTTTCTGAGTCACTAGATTTTGATTTTGACTCCTCAGTATCATCACATGTGGCAGCCATTGCCTTACCCTTAGTTTTTCTATTTGGGCATTCGGTTGATAGGTGTCCATACTCCTGACAGGCATAACATTGTGGTTCTTTGGTTCTTCTACCAAGTTTGCTTGTAGAAGGTTTGTTGTTCACCTTTCTTCCTCTAGAAGGTCGACCACAATTCTTTTGAAAGAATCTTCTAAATCTCTGGGCCAACAAAGCCACTTCTTCATTTTCATCTTCCTTTTTTACTTTCACCATCCTCATGAATTGTTTTCTTTGAGGTTTTTAGAACAATGTTTTTGGATTTTTGGGATTGTTTGAAGTGTAGTTCAAAAGTTTATAGGGAACCTACCAGTTCTTCTACTTTCATTTCATCTATGTTCCTACAGTCTTCAATTTTTGTAACTTTGGGATTAAATCGTTCCAGTAGGGATCTTAGAATTTTTCTACAAATTTTCGGTACCGGAACTTTCTCTCCCAGTCTACCCATGGAGTTGCAAATAATGTTTAACTTAGCGAAAAACTCCATAAATGTCTCATGCTCTTCCATTCTGAGACCTTCAAACTGTGAGGTTAGAAGTTGTAGTTTAGACCTCTTCACAGTGCTTGTGCCTTCATGGGTTGTTTCCAATAGATCCCATGCTTCCTTGGATGTCCCACACCTACTTATCTGATTGAATATATCCTGGGACATGGCACAGTAGATAACATTCATAGCCTTGGCTTCAGATGTTTGCCTTTCTTTGTCGAATGTTGTCCACTTTTCTTTGGGTTTGGGTTTTGTGATTGTTGTGCCATTGTCAAGTATAATTTGATCAGTAGGTGGCACATGTCCACTTTCAACTATATCTCAAACATCATGGTCCAAAGATCTCAGAAAGTAGTGCATCCTAGCCTTCCAGTATGCATAATTTGAGCCATCAGATACTGGAGGTCTAGTCACTGATGAGCCCTCTCCTTTGACCATATTCTCAACTTCGATCAAGATCACTCTATAGGCGGTGAAGCCCTTAAAGAGAGACCTACTCTGATACCAATTGAAATTGCGTTGAAGACCGCTTAAGTTGAAGTTGGAATATGCCTATATGTCCTAGAGGGGGGTGATGTAACATCCAGAATTTTTGCCAACCTGGGATTAGACGTCCTTAGGCGATGGGTCGATTCTAACACCTTATTAACTTGTCAGAACTGAATCCCACAGTCTAAAATCGCTCCTTAACCCATTTCCTTCACAAATCCCACCCTTCACCACCTTATTCTTTAAATTTTCTAAGTACAATCACATTAAATACTATCTTAAAGTTTAGGTGATGAAGAACAATACTTAAACTAAACATTGCGACAAAGGACTAAGTACCACCTCAGACCGAAATCACCCAGGACTAAATCCTTAGAAATTAAGCGAGAATTAGCTAGTATTAGACTAGAGTGCCTGCGAAATTAACACCAATCACTTTAAATACGATCTGCAAGACCTAAAACTTGTAGAATCATTGACGCTAGGTTACGCTAAAGTCTAGGATCAAACTCATTACCCGGCTGCTCTTGGGAGCACATTGAAACCCCGTATCAAGTCTGGACCCCACGTCGGAAGTCCAATTAACACGAAGTTAAGGAATTAGGACCGCCTTGCTGGGCTTGACAACCATCTCGGAAATCAAATTCAGATAGTGTCCCAGTGTAATTCGCTTGAGTCCGGAGCGAGAAGTGTGAAAACACTTGATTTTCTTTAAAAATAAATATTTCAAATAGTAATCTGGCAACTCTCGCTTGTGGATCAGTATTAGGTAACCAGACCGTCAGAATCTGACCCAAATACACCCTTGGATCAGGAGAAATTTCATACACATATCCATGTACTCGGAATCTCCAATCGAGATCCGCTGATCGTTGAATTGAAACTGGTCCGCCACGCGTGATCTGGAATCCCGACCGAAACAAAAACTTAACTAAACGTAGATCCGGTGTCGGTGAGCTTAAGTTCGACCTTTGGCTCAAGGAGGCCCGCCAGAATTCCTCCGTTGAGCTGAAACTGACCCACTTTGGTTATAACCTAAGTATACTTTGACCTGGAGTCTATTTTGGTGAGTTTTTAGGCTATATAAAGACCTTAAACCCTCTCTCATTGCAGCCATATGAATTTGAGAGAAACCCTAGAGAGAGAAGAAAGAAAAGAGAGAGAAAGTGTGGGAGATGTGGGAGAATCTCTCTGCCATGCTTCCCTGCCGCTCGACGAGCTCCACCACTCCATTCTCATCTCTTTCCCGGTAATTCCGACTTCATTTCTAGATAAGAAACCCTAACCCTAATCTGTTTTGGGGTTGTATAGGTTGTAGGTTATGAAATAGCAAACTTATTTCGATCTATTGGTTGCCAAACTGTCGTAGACGGAAGCTTAGCAAACCTATCGTATTCTTTACGATTCTACGACAAAAGGTGAGGACTTTAGGTGTATAGGTTATGGTTTTCAACGCTTTCAATGTCAGATAATGATAGATTCATGATCTGCATGCAATTGCACATGTACAAAGTGTTGTTGTTTTTCCATTTCGATTAAAGATGTAGAATATGGAATTTTACATATTCTAGGTATTCGTAGAAATACCGTATACGTATAATTTTGGAAATGTGTTTGCCATGATTATTGTTGTATGAATATATGGTATATGGATAAAATACTTATTTGGCGAAAGGATTCGCCATAATACATGTTTACTAATATACACTATGGATGTCGAAATAGTGTATTGTAGAAAGTACCGTATATGTATATATTTTTGAGATGTGTTTGCCATGACTATTTGTTGTATGAACATGTTATATATGCATAAAATACTTGCTTAGCGAAAGGATTCGCCCTAATACATGTTTTACTAACATACACTATGTATGTTGAAATAGTGTATTCTAAGTGTTTGTGAAAATGCTTATGAGAGTAAGTGCTTGGATAATGGTGCCTTAGATAGGTGTTGAGATGGGATTCTCAACTACCTTAGAGACCTGCATGATTTCCTCCATGTGGTTGTTTACTTTAACCGCTTACTTGTGAAACATATGTGTTTGTATTTTTGCTTGTATAGTGTTTTACAACATGCTTTATAACATACTTTATAACATGCTTTATGATATGCTTGTTAACATGCTTGATTTACTTTGTCTATTATGCTTTACTCTACATGTTCTAAATAAGGATTGATTGAGTTTGGGACTATGTCTATAGTTCAGACAATCGGTACCAGATTGAGATCGTGGTTGAGGATTCATGTCGCAACGTAGGATGTGTTTGACGAACCCGAGTCGTACTTCAGTTGGTGACAGTGGTTAGGCCACACGAAGTGCTTATACAAATCATGTCGTTTAGTTTATTATGCGCTCGAGCTAGTCAGGCCCGTCAAATAACCCGATATGTCTAATGTATGTTCACCATGTTTGGTCACCACTGCTTGAACCTAGGGTACCAAACCTACCAGTAGAATCCCGTTAACCATGGTACCTCGATCCGCTAAGACTCATGAGCCGGGCATGGTGGTATGGGACACCGTGGTCGAGCTGTCGGCCTACGCTGGGGCCACGTGCCTCCCCGTAGTGACCAGTGAGCAACCAGACTCGTGAGCCGATTATGGTGGTATGGGACACTATATTCGAGCTGTCGGCCTACACTGGCGTAGCCTGGCTGTGGTCCTCGGTCGGGTTGCATCCGGGTCTCATTGTCAATAAGTGGACTGGTCGGGCTTCGAAAATAGACTGCCAGTTGGTAGGACGTTGGTGGAGTGACCTCGAGCATACTCTGAATTTGCAGTGAGGCGATGAGTCTTCCCATAGTAATAGAGTATAAACTAGGCCTGTAATGATAATGTGATTGGGGAGTGGTGCAACGATTCCGTGTAATAGCCCCGGCAGCCCTTGCAGCGACCTAGAAACACACCATCGTATGAGATTGTCTAGGACTGACGACCCTAGAATGGATCATGTTTGGAAATGATACAAGGGAGGTACCTTAGTTTCCCAATCCTGTTGTTTGAAATGGACTAATAACAACTCGGTAATCATGCTCATCATCCATTGCATGTGCCTGGAAGATGTGGAGCACTGAGGAAAGTAAGCATGCCGCAAACGTAAGATGGTGTCGCATGAGGGAGTATGTCGGTGAGGGCATCCATCATGACTGCATTCATACTTGCATTAATAAGAGTAGTTAAGAGTGTTTGATTATACTACTTTATCATTACTGCTTGACTGAATTGATAACATGTTAACCTATGCTTTATTGTTCCACTGAGTTAGCTACTCACTCCCACGATACGGGACGGTGTTCCAAACACCCACCAGACTTTGTCTAATTACAGATGGCAACGCTACTCTTAAGGCGGAGCCAGACCTTTATGAAGACAATGATGCTTGTTCATATATGTTGTGTGCTGACGGCTTCAAGTGAGCCGTGTCTTGATCGACGGGATTACAGGGATGTTGACTAGATGACACTACACATTTGGTATAATTTGAATTGTACTTGTAATTCATTAACCTGGTAACCTTCTCACACTCTGGAGACTCACCACTATTTTTATATATTTCATATATCTATCACAGTCTTCCTCTTGCAATTTAACTATCTATGGAGTATAATATGCTGTTTTGGCGTAATCTCACTCATGTTCAATGCACTAATTCAAACAACAATTCAATCATCATTCATTTTGTTTCATAGGTGATGCGATGGAACTCGGGAGTTGAGTTTATGCTCGACCCTCGATTTTCAGGGCGTTACGGGTGAATAGGATTTAAAATTTTTTTATGATTTATTTCTAATCTTATTACACTAATCCTAACAACAGACACACATTAGGATTACTCAAAAATAACTCTACAGACTTTCAAGCCTAGTAGAGGATCCAATCACAAACTTTTTTAAGAAGTAAAATAATGTGTAACCTAGTTCATGATGGATATGACTATGTAGGTGTGTGAGGTGTGATTAGATATTCAGATATGGAAGTATTAAAGTAAATCATATAATCAGAAAATAACAATCTCAAACACAGTCATTTTTATAGTGGTTCGATGATAAGTCTACTCCACTCCCGGTAACTGCACTCAACTCTTAAGTGTACCAGATTTCACTAAGGAGGTTTCACAGCGGTTCACCTCAAACCTAAGGTTTTAAATCAGGTTCACCTTCAACCTTTACAACCTACACTTAGGCTGACTGTTTATGCTCTCACGAGCCTGAGTCAACACAACGCACCCACGTTTAGGCACACTGGCTAAGGATCTTCCATAAGGCCGTACTGGAGGTTTCTACACGGTTCACCCCAAAGCCGAGGTTTTACATGGTTCACCTCAAGCCCAAGGTTTTACACGGTTCACCTCAAACCCAGAGTTTTACTAGTTCACTCCTAACCAGATGTTTATGCTCTCCATAGAGCAAGGGTCCACACAACGCACCCACCACGTACACTCCTGCCGGAGGCCTCCTTGAGGACTTCAAAGGGTGAGAACCACTTAAGACCCAATCCTAAAAAGGAATGATCACAAGTGTCCTCTTGGACTCTAGATACTTACAAATAAGTTGATCAGTCTCGATTAGCACAACGCCGAAGATCTCATCCTCCTTGTTGACGAAGAGTCTTCGGCTCCCTTGATGCGCAACATAAAATGATATACCAGTACTTGGGTTCGGGTTGGGTCAAGGTCAAGATGGAATCCTACTCTCAAAATGTTTTCCTATCAGGAATATAGAGTGATTCCAATCTTAAGCATTCAAGGCATCCTAGCATAATGATTTGCCATTAAGGAGTAGCTGGAGAATCCTTGAATGCGGAAGTTCATTCCCCAATCCACTCTATTGAATATCAATGATGAGGGTGGATTGGAGGATGAACTCCCTTGAGAGAAAGGGCTTTGGATATAATATATAAGTTGAAACACACAAAAGCACTCTCTTCTTTCTTTACCAGCAACAATAGACAAGTCCTCTATATATAGGCAAAAGGTTCTAACGGATATAAAACGGTCACATTTATGACTGAGTTTGATATCATCAAGCCAGTTTGATATCATCGAGTGTATACTCTCGACAGCATCGATGGTCTGCTCGATGACTTGAACTCGAAGTCATACGCTTTTGAAACCTTATGCTAGATGGTCGATGAATCGAAACCACTGTCGATATCATCGTATTTCGAACTCCGATTCCATCGATAGTAGGTTCGATCGATTGACACTTGAAAAATGAGAGAGACTTGTCATGAAATATTTCAGGTTTTTAGGATATGATCGAGGGTCAGCCGATGTCATTGGAATTTGTATATCGATGATATCGAATGCAATGTCGATGCATCGACAAATCCAATAGATTTATCAGTAAGCTCGTTGATCAGTTTGTGTCCAGTTTGGATGCAATCGATTTGGCCTCGATATCGTCGACATATGAATATTGATTTCCTCGAATGACCCCTGATCAAAGTTAAAAACAACCTGAAATATGTACTGGAAGAAATGCGCACCCACGATCGATATCATCGATGAACTTTCGATCTTATCGATATTTGATTTCAGATCATATTGGAAGGCGCATAGATATATCGATGAAATTTAAAATTTTCTCTAAAAAATAGGGGCACCGAAAAACTGTCTGTCGATCTTACGAGCCACTTTCGATGGGCTCGAGATTTGAGTATCGATGATATCGATAGGTGTATCAATACATCGATAATTCGTCTAGATATGTTGTGAAGTTGTTGGACATATTTGGTCCTCTTTTCGATGGTATCGATGAAGCATCGAGGACTCAACAGGGCAGGTCGATCATATCGAGGGTGTTTCGATAAAATCGACAAGCCAAGAAAAACTTAAAGATTTTCCTACTTTGAAAAAATGTTTTCTCACCTTAAAATCCTATGATTTTCTAACTTGTTTTTAAGGGTTTTATTCACCTGGTGTTTTGGGTCATGGGATGTGAGGCTCTAGATTTACCTGTTGCGAGCTTGCACACATTCGGTTGAGGCAGTCACTTGAATTGATCTTCCTATCAGGCTCTGTAGTCAATTTGACTCAACACTCACGTAACTTGACAAACCAAAGCACTTTCACCTTTATCAAGAGACTCCACCATTCACGATTGTGAATGGTCACCAACAATCACCAAAACCACAATCCTTTTCCCAATTTTCTTTTATAATTTAAAATTCATTTTCTTTCTTATTTTGAAAAAACCCAACATATTTGAATCATGAGTTGTGGAGTGTTAACACTGATATTTACAGTATTCCGGTTTTCACTGCTTTAGTACAGTGTACTAACGGTGCAAACCCAAAGTGTCACCCAGGAAATGGGGGATATCCCACGTGTGTATGTTGTTATGGAAAAAATGGACCGACCAATAGTAAGAGGTTAGGTCGAAACTTCGTGTACTCTGCTAGATTTGATGATGATAGACACAACCAATAATTCACCCCTTAACCATACACCGAGCGGGAAATGAGGTCGATCTCGGTCTCTCGTCAGCAGGTCAGAAGATCCACTGATCTACCCAATGCCAAAAGAAGCTCGACTACTCGCAAAAGGAGTCAGGTCAATATAATTACAGGTCGGCATATTATCTCCAGGTCAAGTCAGCATAACCTCACCTTGGACTGATATTTCATACCACTGCTGAATTCGAATAATCAGATATTATCTAAGGGAGATCCTCCCGAAATCTTCTCCGAAGATCTTATAAGACATCTGTAACACAATCGGGATCCTAAGATCTTAGCCAAGAATCTCGAGAGATCCCCCCACGCGTTCGGGACGCGAATCCTACTACCACACATCCTTACTAAGCAAGGAGATCTCCTCTACCCCATCGCCTCCCCTCACCTATAAAGGGGAGTGCCTCCAATGGTGAAAGGTATGCACAATCCCTAGCCTAAAATCTTGTTTACAACCAGACCCAAATTCCCTACCTGACTAAGGCATCGGAGGCACCCCTGTACCAGCCAGGTGTTTACAACCCCAAGTGTAGGGTCGCGATGTAGTAATAATCTCGGTGAGATAGAGGTCGAATCCACATGGACTAATCTCGTGTGTTTTCTGAAGGCATCTAGAACTAGAACTAGAAGAAGATAAAAACCTAAATCTGGAATATTTGAGAGAGTAATAGTGAGAAAGTTAATGTAAAACTTAAGAAATTCAAAGGCGGGAACTGGGGTTTCCAAGGATCCACTTGTAGAGATCAGGGAGATCTATGCTTGATTCAAGGACACAACTGGAATCAGAACCCTATCTTATCCAATTGAAAGATATCTCAGTAAAACCAAATATGAACTTCCTTTGACTTAATTCTCAATGGATGAGAGGTGTGAGAACTGGAAGTGATTCCATCACAAAACCATGCCCAAGAGACAATGGCTTACAACAGGATTGTGAAAGTTAAGGACGATTCTATCATCTAACCATGCCCAAGGGATGATGGTGAACAACAGGATTTCCTAAATTCACAATCTCAAAACAAGAAAGGAACACACTTAAAGCTATCGCAAATCTATTGTAATTTGTGTCACAACAAACCAATAAAAACTAAAAGTATTCCTTATAATCAAACTAGAATAAAAAAGAGTTCAATATAAACATGAATCAAGGCAATAGAAACATCCCATCACGCTACAAGCTTCACCTCTTAGCCTTAGCTAAGACGTTTAGCCAACCATAGACATGATTGAAACTAGATCTCTTAATAAAAGCATAAAAACAACTAAGGAAAATGGAAGAAAAAACTTGGCGACGGCTTCTCCATACTTTCTTACTCCTCAAACCCTAGATGATGCTGGAGTGCCTGAGACTCTTATTTGTAACGCCCTGAAATTCGGGGGTCGAGTATGAACTCAACACCCGAGTTCCAACGCATCACTTATGCAACATACACAATGCTGGTTAAATGTTGTCTGAGTTAGCGAAATAAACATGAATGAGATTAAACCAAACAGTAATTCATACTCCAGTTCAATTGTATGAAACAAGCGGAAGACTGAAATTTTATATTCAAGTATGTAAAATACCAAAATTTTCTGAACACAGAGTATGAGTACTAGCTGAGCACCAATATACATGTATTGTTTTTAAGTCAAAACCCAAAATACACTCCTCAAAGAGGCCCCGAGAATCCCGCGATGCAGCCGGCCTAAGCGTAGCCGTCAGAGTACTGCATGAAGGAGAACTCCTCCTGGTCCTCATCAACGTCGGGCTCTGGCTCCTGAACCAAGGCGCCCTCTATACCTGCGACAGAGTCTGGTTGGTGTGTACAACACCGTCCCGTAACGTGAGTGAGTAGAGTAGTAGCTAACTCAGGAACAATAAAGCATAAGTTAACATGTTATCAAATCAACCAAGCAGTAATGATAAAGCAGTACAAATCAAGCATTTCTAACTACTCTTGTTAAGTGCAAAATGACATGACATGATGCTGTATGCCCTTGCCAAACCACCCTCAAGCGACATCATCTTACGTTCGCGAATGCTTACTCCCTCGGTGCGCCACATCTACAAAGCACATGCGGTGCGATGATGCTCATGATTACCAAGTTTTTATTAGTCCATTTAAATCAGCAGTATTGGGAAACTAAGGTACCTCCCTTGTATCATTCCCAACATGATCCATTCTAGGGTCGTCAATCCTAGTTATTCTCATACGATGTTATGGTTTGAGAAGCTTAGTGAAGGCATCGCAAAGGGCTCGTCACCCGTCAGCGCGGATACAGATCTCACCGTATGCGGCTCAATTGCTGGCCGTCAGCTCGAGTACAGGTCTCACCGTACTCGGCTCAATCACTAGCCGTCAGCTCAAGTACAGGTCTCACCGTACTCGGCTCAACTCACACTCTAGTTGCTGTGAAAGACTCGCGGCCAATCACAGACCCTTGGAGTGTACTCGATGATACCACGGAGGACTCGTCGCCCGTCAGCACGAGCACAGATCTCACCGTACTCGGCTCTCGCCGAAGTATCGACAGCTCGAATACAGTGTCCCATACACCGTATTCGGCTCACGAGTTAGTTGCGCAATGGTCACTACGGGGAGGCACATAGCCCCAGCGTAGGCCGACAGCTCGACCACGGTGTCCCATACCACCATGCCCGGCTCATGCGACTTAGCGGATCTAGGTACCATGGTTAAACGGAATCGCCACTGGTAAGTTTGGTACCCTAGGTTCAAGCAGTAGCGACCAAACAGGGTGAACACACAATGACACTTCGGTTTAGTTGGCGAGCCTGACTAGCTCGAGCGCACCACAAGTTGAGCGATATGGAGCGCAAAAGCACTCCGCGTGGCCAACCACTATCGCCAACCGAAGTACGACTCGGGTTCGCCGAACACGTCCTTTGTGGCGACATGAATCTCAGCCACAATCACAAGTCTGGTACCGAGTGTTTGGACTATATACATAGTCCCAAACCCAAACAGTTTTCATCGTTAGCATGTGAGGTAAAGCATGATAAACAAGTAACACAAGCATGTTAGTAGGCATGTTATAAAGCATGAAGTAAAACATGAAGTCAAGCATGTTGCAAAGCATGTTGTAAGGCATGTGATAAAGCACTATCCCCATAGGGATACAATTGTGTGCGCAATACAATTAAGTGGTTGCGGTGAACCACCGCATGGAGGGGATCCTACATGTCTCTAAGGGAGTCGGAAAACCCATATCAGCGCCTATCTAAGGCACTAGTACATACACATGTACACATACATGCACTTACACAAACACTTAGAATACACTTTTCCAACATACATGACGTATGTTAGGCAAGTTGTGTTTGGGCTGTCCCTTCGCCTCGAGAGTATTTTTCCCGTGTATATCGTAATCATACAGCAAATAATCATCACAATTACATTTCCAAAATCCGCACGTATGCGGAATTTCTGGAATACACAATTTCCACATATATGACATTTACACATGAACATGTATTTTTGCGATCCCTTTCGCCAAACTAGCATTTTATCCACACATGATATAATCAAACATTAAATAAACATGTTAAACATTTTCTCAACAAAAATACGTATACGGTATTTCTACGTATATCAAGAGTATGTAAAATTCCATATTCTTTATCGCTAATCGAAACAGGAAACGGAAAGCACTTTGTACATGTGCATTTGCATGCAGATCATGAATCTATCATTATCTGACATTGAAAGCGTTGAAAACCGTAACTTATACGCTTAAAGTCCTCACCTCAGCCCTTGGAATTCAACGAATCAGCAAGGGTGTTGGAGCTTCCGTATACGGGAGTTTCCTAGCCTAAAGAGCGCATTGATTAGTCTTTCCATAACCTATCACTAATCAAGCTCAAATCAGACCTAGGGTTAGGGTTTCTTACCTTCAAATGGGGTGGAAACCGCCGGGAAATCCCCTGGAATAGGGCGGTGTAGGCCGTGGGAGGAGTGGAAGCAGCAGCAGGAGGAAGATCGGCCTCGATCTCCAAAACTTTTCTCTCTTTTCTCTCTTTCTCTCTAAGGGTTTGGACCCAAATTCGTATGGCTGTGAGAGGGGCTGTTCTAAGCCCCTTTTATAGCCTAGAACATGTCCAAAATAGACTCAGGTTCAAGGGTGGCTGCATATATAGGCAGTTCGCCACTTTCCAAGCTCAAAAGGGGTGTTCTGGTAGCCCTCTTTGAGCCAAACGTCAGACTTAAGCTCACCTCTGTGGATCTACGTGGGATTACGTTTTCGACTCGATCGGATTCCCAGATCGCACGTGGCGGACCACTTTCAGTTCAACGGTCCGTGGGCCACGATCAGAATTTCTGAGTACATGTAAATGTTCCTGAAATTTTTCTTAATCCGAGGGTGTAATTTGGTCTGATTCCGACGGTCAGGTTGCTTAATACTGACGCGCAACCGAAAGGTGCCAGATCACTATTCCAGATATTTTCATTTGGATGGAAATAGTGTTTTTCACACTCCCTCGCTCCGGAGTGAAAACAATGGCCGTGGGACATCGGAATCATCTGATTTTTGAGATGATTGTCAAGCCCAGTGGGGCGGTCCTGGTTCCTTAGCTTCGTGTTAATCGGACTCCCGATGTGCGATCTAGACCTCATACGAAGTTTCGTTTCAGTCCCGAGAGCAGACGGGTAATGAGTTTGGCTCTAGACTTTAGGGTAACCTAGAGTCACCAATTCTGCAAGTTTTGGGTCTTGCAGATCGTATTTAAAGCGATCCCAACGGATTTCATGACTAACCGAGTTTAGTACTTAGTTAACTTTGTTAAATTTCTAAAGGATTTAATCCTATGTGATTTCTGGTCGAGGTGGTACTCGGCCCAATGTACGGAATTTTCAGGTCGTTACAATCTACCCCCCTTAAACAAAAAATTTCGTCCTCGAAATTTATACCTTTTCGTAGTCCTCGAGAATCTGAGGGTAGTTCTTTCTGACCTCGGCCTCAGTCTCCCAGGTAGCTTCCTCCTCGAATGATGTGTCCAAAGCACCTTCACAAGGGATGACCTTGCTACGTAGTACCTGCTCCTTCCTATCAAGGATACGCGTCGGGCGCAGCTCGTACGTAGCATCCTCACTCAACTGTACCTGCTCCCATCTGATGATATGCGTAGGATCAGGAACGTACTTCTTCAGCATAGAGACATGAAATACGTTGTGTACAGAAGCAAGCGGTGTAGGCAAGGCGAGACGATACGCCACATCACCCACTCGATCCAGTATCTGAAATGGACCGATAAACCTCGGTGTGAGCTTCCCCTTCTTTCCGAACCGAAGGACTCCCTTCATAGGGGAAACTCGAAGGAACACATGATCCCCGACCTCGAACTCCAGCGGTCGCCGCCTCGTATCGGCGTAACTCTTCTGCCTGCGCTGTGTGTGAGTAATCGACGCCTGATGATATCAATCTTCTCTGTAGTCGTCTGGACCAACTCCGGGCCAATCAGGCTGCGCTCGCCAACCTCTGCCCAACAGTGCGGTGCCCTACAAGGTCGACCATATAAAGCCTCATATGGCGCCATGCCAATAGTCGCCTGGAAGCTGTTGTTGTAGGCGAACTCTGCGTACGGAAGACAGTCATCCCAGCTGTCCTTGAAGTCCAACACACATGCTCGCAACATATCCTCCAGAATCTGATTCACCCGCTCTGTCTGCCCATCAGTCTGAGGATGAAACGCTGTACTGAACTTCAACTTCACACCCATCGCCTCCTGGATACGAGTCCAGAAGATGGATGTGAATCGCGTGTCTCTGTCCGACACGATCTCTAAGGGAACTCCATGCAGACGGACGATCTCTCTGATGTACAGTCTAGCCAGCTCGTCTGCAGAGTTCGTAACTCTGATAGGGAGGAAATGGGCCGATTTGGTCAACCGGTCCACAATCACCCAAATAGAATCGTGTCCCTTCCTCGTTCGGCAGCCCTGATATGAAGTCCATGGAGATGAAGTCCCACTTCCACTCCGCTATAGGCATGGGCTGAAGCAGTCCAGGAGGTCGGCGATGTTCTGCCTTGACCTGCTGCACGTCAGACATCGAGACACGTACTCAGCAATGTGGGCCTTCATGTTATCCCACCAGTAAGTCCGTCTCATATCCTGGTACATCTTCGTGCTACCAGGATGCATCGCAAGCTTCGAGTTATGGGCAGACTCGAGAAGCTCGCGTCTCAAGTCAGCCACATCAGGAACACATAGGCGGCCACGGAATCGTAAACCCCCATCAGAACCAACTCTCCACTCGGAGTCCACGGCGTCGCTAGCCTGCTCTCGAAGCTCAGACAGCCGTATATCGCCCTCTTGGGCCGCAACAATCCTGTCGTCAATAAGTGGCCGCACCCGAACGTGCGCAACACACTCAAAAGGCTCCTCGACAGTGAGTCTCTGCTCGAAGTCTCGCACAAACTCCATCATGTCCCACTCCGCTATCATCAGCGGTGCCGCAAATGCAATCGCCTTCTTGCGGCTCAACGCGTCTGCCACAAGGTTCGCCTTGCCAGGATGGTAGGAAACCTCGAACTTGAAGTCCTTCAAGGTCTCCATCCATCGGCGCTGTCTCATATTCAAATCCGCTGTGTGAATATGTACTTAAGGCTCTTGTGGTCGCAGAAAAGCTCGAACTCCTCACCGTAGAGGTAATGTCTCCAGAGCTTCAATGCAAAGATGACAGCTGCCAACTCCAGGTCATGTGTAGGGTAATTCTCCTCGTGCTTCCTTAATTGTCTCGAGGCATACGAAATCACCCTATCCTTCTGCATCAGCACACAACCCAAACCAACGCGAGACGCGTCAGTAGTATATACCGTGTACTTCACCCCTTGCTCTGGCAATACTAGCACAGGGGCGGACGTCAACTTGTCCTTCAGCTCCTTAAAAGCTGCCTCCGCCTTCTCATTCCAGGCGAACTTCAGGTCCTTCCGAGTCAACTGCGACAATGGTCTGGCAATCTTCGAGAAGTCTCGAATGAAACGCCTGTAATACCCAGCCAGACCAAGGAAACTCCTCACCTCAGTAACCGACTCAGGCTGCTGCCAATCCTGAACCGCGGCTACCTTAGCAAGGTCCACTGCTATCCCATCCTTGGACACAACATGTCCCAGGAACTTGACTTCCTCCTGCCAGAAGTCGCACTTCTTGTATTGCGCAAACAACTGGTTCTTCTCCAACGTACCCAACACTGCTCGCAGGTGCTCCTCGTGCTCCTCCCGACTCGTGGAGTATATCAAGATATCATCGATAAAACGATGACGAATCGGTAAAGGAAGGGCCGAAATACCCGGTTCATCAGATCCATGAACACGGCTGGTGCGTTCGTCAGACCGAACGACATCACCCAAAACTCATAGTGCCCGAAGCACGTCCTGAAGGCTGTCTTCTGTACATCCTCCTCTCTCACGCGCAACTGGTGGTACCCTGACTGAAGGTCAATCTTCGAGAAATACTTCGCCCCCCTCAACTGATCAAACAGATCATCTATCCTGGGCAAAGGATACTTGTTCTTCACCGTGACCTGGTTCAACCTACGGTAATCAATACACAACCGTAGCGACCCATCCTTCTTCTTCACGAACAACACAGGTGCTCCCCAAGGAGACACACTAGGTCGAATAAAGCCTTTCTCTACAAGTTCGTCAATCTGTTTCCGCAGTTCCTCCATCTCGCATGGAGGCATACGATAGGTCGGCAACGAGATGGGCATCGCACCAGGCGTAAGGTCAATCGTAAAATCAATCTCGCGCCGAGGAGGTAAACCAGGGATAGTCTTAAAGACTCCAACAAACTCCCTAACCACTGGCGTACCCTCCAGTGTCGGACCATCAATCGGCACAAGTAATGCAGCATAACAATCAACTCGACAGGGCCAACTGACCTGCACTGAGAACGTGAAAGCTGTGCCGTCAGGTCCATAGGCGGTCACGATCCGAGTATCGCAATCTATCTCCGCCCTCATCTTGGCGAGCCAATCCATGCCAAGTATAACGTCGTAGTGCCATAGCGGAGCAACAATAAGGTCGACGAGCTCTGTGCTGCTACCCAAAACTATCGCGCAACCCTCACATAGTCGCGTGACATCCGAGAAGGTCCCGAGTAGCTGTAGTGAGTCTCGTTCCCTTAATGGGAACAGTATGCAAAGATAGGCGTTTCACCGCCCCACAAGAAATGATAGAGATAGTGGATCCAGTGTCCACCAATAAGGAAACAGGAGTATCATGAATATAAGCCGTACCCTCAAAAGCCGTCGGTGTCGATATCGACGTATCTGGTGCCTCAGCAACAAGTGTATGCACACGAGCCTGCTGCTGGCGGTTCGGCTGAGGAGCCAGGGGTCGCTGTGGCGGCCTGAAGAACGGCACAGGAGGTCGGAATGAAGGATGTGCAGGAGCGGTCTGTAGCGGCGGAGCTGAAATGGCCTGGGGATAAGGGCGACCCAATCTCTGCGGTGGCGCAAATCCGCTAGCCCTCATGCGCGAGAAGCAGCTCTCGACAGGGTGTCCTGGTTTTCCGCAAAATGTGCAGGTCACCAACGGGCGTCTCATGGGAAGCACTGGCGCTGCAGCCTTGGGGGGAGAATCGGCTCGAGGCCTCTTGCCTAAAATAGGCTTGCTCTGTGTATCCTGTCGCGGTCTCGCAACCATAGTACCGCGTGATCGGGCCAGACGGTCCACATCCTGCTCGGCCGTCATAGACATGTGGACCAGCGCTGCATAAGTAGGGATAGTGTGGCAGCATAGCTTCGACCGTATGTCAGGTCGCAAGCCTCCAGTAAATCGTCGCATCCTCATCTGCTCATTGACGAGGATGGTCGGGACAAAGCGGCCCAACTCGGTAAATCGGTGCTCATACTCCGTCACCGTCATGCCTCCCTGCCTGAGGCGCAAAAACTCGTCCTCCCGCTCATGTCGATATGTCTGCGGGTAATACTTCTCGTGAAACCGAGACTCGAAAGCCTCCCAAGTCCACACGAAGTCCACTGCGACCGTGCGCATCACACTGTCCCACCATAAGCTGGCCTCCCTCTCAAACATAAAGGTAGCCAGCTCAACCTGCTCTGCCTCAGAGCAATGTAACATCCGTAGCATCTTGGAGATGCAGTCCAGTCAGAACTCTGCCTCCTCGGGTCTGTGAGAACCCGCAAATGAAGAAGACCTCAAGCGCTGAAATCGCTCGAGTAGACCTCGCGTACCGACATCTCCAGTAGGAGGTGCAACGAGTGTAGGCAGAGGCGCATCCTCACATCGCGCAGGAGGCTCAGAATACTCTCAGGATGCGCAGACGTAGTAGGTGGAGCCGCACCACCACCGTGGGACAAGGCCTCAGCAATAGTGGCCATCAGATCCTGATGCTGCTGCTGCTTGTATCTGCTGCTGCTGCTGCTGCATCTGCTGCATCTGCTGCTGATGCATCATCATCATCAGCTGCTCAAATCTATCAGGCGGTGGAGCAGCCTGGGAATCATGCTGTGCAGCAGACGACGGCCGATACTGCTCTCGGACCGGGGGTGTGTAAGGTGGCTGTCCACCACTAGGACCAGCAGAAGGCTGATCAGATCCCAATCCACGGTCCGTAGGACCGCCACTACCAGAAGGAGTCTGGTCCATAGAGCCGGTCAAACGTAGATGTGCCGTGCTCCGCGTATACTGCCGCGGCATGCCCTATACAACATAGGGTAGATCATTTGTGAGATATAGCACAATACACATCATGAGGCACTTACGCATTCCACACATCATCAACACAAAGAGGCTACATGCTTTTCATTTACTCAAAATTGTCATAATACATGGACTACAGAGTTACATGAATCACGACAGAAAATCACATGATAGCCATTACATTCATTACATGAAAACATACAAAACATGCTACTACCTACTACATCAACAACATGAAAAAAAAACATAAAAGCCTATACGCGGTAACCAACACAAACAACAACACACAACACGTGGATGACTAAGCATCCGAAGTAGGCGGTGGAGGAGGAGCATTCTTATCCTGCGCACAGCACAGGATGGCCTTCAACGTACGGGACATCTTCTTGAAACTTCTCTTTATATAGGCGTCAGTCTCTTCAAGCTTGGCTCGAACTTGACCAATCTCTTGCTGCAGGGCGGCTTGCCCTTCCTCAAGACGGGCAAATCGCGCATCGAAAGCATCCCGATCTATACCATGATCCTGAGCCATAGGAGGTGAACTCTCCTCGGTGTCCTGAGCCTCAGGTTCTTCTTCCTGTATGTCATCATCCGCCCTCCTCATCACTTCCTCGCCGGCACTATCCGACTCATCACCAGATTCGTCGAGTCGGGCTTGCCGCTGTTGAGCGCTGATCTTCATATTTCTGAGTGTCGCTTCACTTATGATTCGGACAGGTGCAAGATCCTCCATATTCAACCTGTAGCCTACATCACGAGCCATCCTGCAGATCAGACGGCCAAATGGGAGCGAAAGATCGTTCCTGGTAGAACGAACAACATGCACTATCTGAGATAGGATGAACGTGGGCAGGCATATGTCGTCCCCATGTCCCATCTTGTACAAGAAGTCTACCATCAACCGAGTACATTCCGTGCGGTTACCCGACCGTGGGTACACGTTGTAGGTGAAAATGGATGGAGTAAACGGAAGTCCTCGGCCATTTTTGTCGCCGCAAATGTTTCCTCTCCTCCAAGTAACCCGGCGACCACAGAGATATCGCGTGCGGCGATCCCTTTCCCGCGCACTTCTGGAGAAGCTATCACTGGGGTGTACTTGACCACGCGGCAGCTTTGTGATCCGAGCCACTTCATCCACTGTAATCGTGCGTCTAATGCCCCTCACAGAAACAGTAAACTGAAGAGGCTCAACAGATGCGTCCACGATGTGAGCATAGAAGGCGCGAACCGTGTTCTCACATGCAGGCGACTCGCCATTAAACATAGAATTCCAACCGATGTCCACCAGGCGGTCCATCAGTGGGTGTAGCCCGAACATCCTTTCATCCACATGAGCTTCAAACACAACTTTGTGGCCCGCAAAGTGCCCATATTCCATGCCTATCGGGTAAGCATTTCTGACGGGATGGTCAGGATCCAGGTCCTCGCTTTGACCTAAACTCCCGCACGGTGCTTGGGCCGGCCCCGACGTCGGATCTTCTTCGGGAATGGGCTGGCCTACTTGGGCCGGCATCATCGGCCGCGGTTTTCCTCTTTCCCATGAGAGATAGGATGGAGGAGGAAAGAGAGAAAATGGTGGCCACCACACCAAGGAGGGCCATGGAAATTTGCCAAAATGGGGGGGGAAAGGGGCTGATCTCTTTGCTCCACCACAAACAACAATCCAATGGGTGTGGAAGGAGCACAAGAGGTAGAAAATGAAGAAAAACAAGAAGGAAGTGGAATGGGTTAGTATCTTACCCGATTTTGAGCTCCAAGGAGGGATATGAGAGCTCCAACTTGAGAAAATGGGAAAAGGAGAGGCTAGGGCTGTTGTGGAAGGTTGGGGTGTGGTGGTTATGGAAAAAAATGAAAGATTTGGAGGTTTGGAGGGTGGGTTTTTTAGGAAAATCGAAAATGGGGTTTTGGTGCTTGAAAGGGGGGTGAAATGAGGAGAGGGGTGCTCCAGCCCTTTAACCCAAAAAAACCCCAAAACCGCACGTGCCAGGGGTAGGGGGCTGGACCGACCACCCCATGGCCGGAATTTCGCCGGAAAAAAAGACCGGACGGCGGCGCGCCACCGAGCCGCGGCGCCGCCGCGGCCGGACTTGGCCGGAGCCGCGCTGCCGCGGTCTGGTCCATCTTGGCACGTGCCCAGGGTGCCAAATGCACCCTGGTTCAATCAGGACCTTGGTCTATTAACGTGGGGGGCCCACGACTCCGTTCGGCTCCAACGGGTAGTTCCGAAAAATTTGAACCAATCTGATTTTTTTGATTTTTAAGGACTTATTTTTGGTGGAGGTGTGACCCTGACACGTCAATAGACGGTCAAGGGGTGATTTGGAGTCCATGTGTGCGGTCAGGATCGAGTACAAACTCGATCAACGCGTCCGTTTTTAACGAATTTCACCGAACGGTGAAATCGGGGGACCCTAGGACTGTTTCTAAAATTTTGCGCACCCTCCTAAGTATAGTGCGTCAGCGTACGTAGTGGGGACATAACTCAGGTCCGGTTTTAATCAAAATCATGCTCTGATACCAACTTGTAACGCCCTGAAATTCGGGGGTCGAGTATGAACTCAACACCCGAGTTCCAACGCATCACTTATGCAACATACACAATGCTGGTTAAATGTTGTCTGAGTTAGCGAAATAAACATGAATGAGATTAAACCAAACAGTAATTCATACTCCAGTTCAATTGTATGAAAACAAGCGGAAGACTGAAATTTTATATTCAAGTATGTAAAATAACCAAAATTTTCTGAACACCAGAGTATGAGTACTAGCTGAGCACCAATATACATGTATTGTTTTTAAGTCAAAACCCAAAATACACTCCTCAAAGAGGCCCCGAGAATCCCGCGATGCAGCCGGCCTAAGCGTAGCCGTCAGAGTACTGCATGAAGGAGAACTCCTCCTGGTCCTCATCAACGTCGGGCTCTGGCTCCTGAACCAAGGCGCCCTCTATACCTGCGACAGAGTCTGGTTGGTGTGTACAACACCGTCCCGTAACGTGGGAGTGAGTAGCTAACTCAGTGGAACAATAAAGCATAAGTTAACATGTTATCAAATCAACCAAGCAGTAATGATAAAGCAGTACAAATCAAGCATTTCTAACTACTCTTGTTAAGTGCCAAAATGACATGACATGATGCTGTATGCCCTTGCCAAACCACCCTCAAGCGACATCATCTTACGTTCGCGAATGCTTACTCCCTCAGTGCGCCACATCTACAAAGCACATGCGGTGCGATGATGCTCATGATTACCAAGTTTTTATTAGTCCATTTCAATCAGCAGTATTGGGAAACTAAGGTACCTCCCTTGTATCATTCCCAACATGATCCATTCTAGGGTCGTCAATCCTAGTTATTCTCATACGATGTTATGGTTTGAGAAGCTTAGTGAAGGCATCGCAAAGGGCTCGTCACCCGTCAGCGCGGATACAGATCTCACCGTATGCGGCTCAATTGCTGGCCGTCAGCTCGAGTACAGGTCTCACCGTACTCGGCTCAATCACTAGCCGTCAGCTCAAGTACAGGTCTCACCGTACTCGGCTCAACTCACACTCTAGTTGCTGTGAAAGACTCGCGGCCAATCACAGACCCTTGGAGTGTACTCGATGATACCACGGAGGACTCGTCGCCCGTCAGCACGAGCACAGATCTCACCGTACTCGGCTCTCGCCGAAGTATCGACAGCTCGAATACAGTGTCCCATACCACCGTATTCGGCTCACGAGTTAGTTGCGCAATGGTCACTACGGGGAGGCACATGGCCCCAGCGTAGGCCGACAGCTCGACCACGGTGTCCCATACCACCATGCCCGGCTCATGCGACTTAGCGGATCTAGGTACCATGGTTAAACGGAATCGCCACTGGTAAGTTTGGTACCCTAGGTTCAGAAGCAGTAGCGACCAAACATGGTGAACACACAATGACACTCCGGTTTAGTTGGCGAGCCTGACTAGCTCGAGCGCACCACAAGTTGAGCGATATGGAGCGCAAAAGCACTCCGCGTGGCCAACCACTATCGCCAACCGAAGTACGACTCGGGTTCGCCGGACACGTCATTTGTGGCGACATGAATCTCAGCCACAATCACAAGTCTGGTACCGAGTGTTTGGACTATATACATAGTCCCAAACCCAAACAGTTTTCATCGTTAGCATGTGAGGTAAAGCATGATAAACAAGTAACACAAGCATGTTAGTAGGCATGTTATAAAGCATGAAGTAAAACATGAAGTAAGCATGTTGCAAAGCATGTTGTAAGGCATGTGATAAAGCACTATCCCCATAGGGATACAATTGTGTGCGCATACAATTAAGTGGTTGCGGTGAACCACCGCATGGAGGGGATCCTACATGTCTCTAAGGGAGTCGGAAAACCCATATCAGCACCTATCTAAGGCACTAGTACATACACATGTACACATACATGCACTTACACAAACACTTAGGATACACTTTTCCAACATACATGACGTATGTTAGGCAAGTTCGTATTTGGGCTGTCCCTTCGCCTCGAGAGTATTTTTCCCGTGTATATCGTAATCATACAGCAAATAATCATCACAATTACATTTCCAAAATCCGCACGTATGCGGAATTTCTGGAATACACAATTTCCACATATGACATTTACACATGAACATGTATTTTTGCGATCCCTTTCGCCAAACTAGCATTTTATCCACACATGATATAATCAAACATTAAATAAACATGTAAACATTTTCTCAACAAAAATACGTATACGGTATTTCTACGTATATCAAGAGTATGTAAAATTCCATATTCTTTATCGCTAATCGAAACAGGAAACGGAAAGCACTTTGTACATGTGCATTTGCATGCAGATCATGAATCTATCATTATCTGACATTGAAAGCGTTGAAAACCGTAACTTATACGCTTAAAGTCCTCACCTCAGCCCTTGGAATTCAACGAATCAGCAAGGGTGTTGGAGCTTTCGTATACGGGAGTTTCCTAGCCTAAAGAGCGCATTCGATTAGTCTTTCCATAACCTATCACTAATCAAGCTCAAATCAGACCTAGGGTTAGGGTTTCTTACCTTCAAATGGGGTGGAAACCGCCGGGAAATCCCCTGGAATAGGGCGGTGTAGGCCGTGGGAGGAGTGGAAGCAGCAGGAGGAAGATCGGCCTCGATCTCCCAAACTTTCTCTCTCTTTTCTCTCTTTCTCTCTAAGGGTTTGGACCCAAATTCGTATGGCTGTGAGAGGGGCTGTTCTAAGCCCCTTTTATAGCCTAGAACATGTCCAAAATAGACTCAGGTTCAAGGGTGGCTGCATATATAGGCAGTTCGCCACTTTCCAAGCTCAAAAGGGGTGTGTTTGGTGTAGCCCTCTTTGAGCCAAACGTCAGACTTAAGCTCACCCTCTGCGGATCTACGTGGGATTACGTTTTCGACTCGATCGGATTCCCAGATCGCACGTGGTGGACCACTTTCAGTTCAACGGTCCGTGGGCCACGATCAGAATTTCTGAGTACATGTAAATGTTCCTGAAATTTTTCTTAATCCGAGGGTGTAATTTGGTCTGATTCCGACGGTCAGGTTGCTTAATACTGACGCGCAACCGAAAGGTGCCAGATCACTATTCCAGATATTTTCATTTGGATGGAAATAGTGTTTTTCACACTCCCTCGCTCCGGAGTGAAAAAATGGCCGTGGGACATCGGAATCATCTGATTTTTGAGATGATTGTCAAGCCCAGTGGGGCAGTCCTGGTTCCTTAGCTTCGTGTTAATCGGACTCCCGATGTGCGATCTAGACCTCATACGAAGTTTCGTTTCAGTCCCGAGAGCAGACGGGTAATGAGTTTGGCTCTAGACTTTAGGGTAACCTAGAGTCACCGATTCTGCAAGTTTTGGGTCTTGCAGATCGTATTTAAAGCGATCCCAACGGATTTCATGACTAACCGAGTTTAGTACTTAGTTAACTTTGTTAAATTTCTAAAGGGTTTAATCCTATGTGATTTCTGGTCGAGGTGGTACTCGGCCCAATGTACCGAAATTTTCAGGTCGTTACATATTTATAGTTTTGCAGCAACACCTTTCGCACTGACTTGGAAAACTCTACAATCCGCCTCAAATTTATGAAGCTTCGAATATATCGAAGTGTCTTCGATATGTCCTTTGATATTGAAAAGGTCGAGCTATATGTCCTAGAGGGGGGGGGGAATAGGACTATGCCAAATTAAAATTTAACAGCGAAATTTAAACAAATTAAATAATGATAACACAAAAATAATCTCACAATGCGGAAATTAAATTCAACCTCAAATGTACGAGTATTAAGAGATTGATACAGATGTTGTTCTAAGGACAACTGTAACGCCTTGAAAATCGGGGGTTGAGCAAAGCTCAGCTCCCGAGTTCCAACGCATCACTTATGCAACACAGATAATGATGATTATGATGAGAGCATGGAAACATGAATGGGATTATACCAAAACAACATATCATACTCCAGAGCCAGTTAAATTTGTAAGCGGAAGACCGTGATAGATATATAAAATATATAAACTGTGGTGAGTTGCCAGAGTGTGATAATGTTACTAGGTTAATTCATTACAGGCACAATTCCAAAATATACCAAATGTGTAAGGTCCTCTAGTCAACACCTCTTTAACCCCGTCAATCAAGACGCAGCTCACATGAAGCTGCCAGAAAACAACATATACGAGAAAACATCCTCGTCGTCACAAAAGTCCGGCTCTGCCTCATAAGCATCACCAACACCTGCAACTACAACAGGGTCTGGTTGGTGTGTACAACACCGTCCCATAACGTGGGAGTGAGTGATCAACTCAGTAGAACAATAAAGCATAGGTTAACATGTTATCAATTCAGTCAAGCAGTAATGATAAAGCAGTACAATCAAACAATCCTAACTACTCTTGTTAATGCAAGTATGAAATGCAGTCATGATGCATGCCCTCACCTACATACTCCCTCATGCAACACCATCTTACGTCCGCGGCATGCGTTCATCCCTCAGTGCTCCACATCTTCCAAGCACATGCAGTGCGATGATGAGCATGATTACAGAGTTAATATTAGTCCTTTTCATACTGCAGGATTTGAAAACTATGGTACCTTCCTTATATCATTCCCAAACAATGATTCATTCTAAGGTCGTCAGTTCTAGATAATCTCATACGATAGTGTGGTTCTAGGTCGCTGCAAGGGCTGTCAGGGCTGTCACACAGAATCGTTGCACCACTCCCCCATCACCTTATCAATACAGGCCTAGTTTGTTCTCTTGGTGCTACGGAAGGGTCATCGCCTCCACGTAGACTCAGAGTACACTCGAGATCACTACAAAGGGCTGTCAGGGCTGTTACACGGAACGTTGCACCACCCCCCATCACCTTATCAGTGTAGGCCGACAGCTCGAATATAGTGTCCCATACCACCATATTCGACTCACGAGTCTGGTTGCTCAATGGTCACTACGGGGAGGCTCGTGGCCCCAACAGGTCGACCACGGTGTCCCATACCACCATGCTCGGCTCATGAGTCTTAGAGGATCGAGGTACCATGGTTAACGAGGTTTCCACTGGTAAGTTCTTTACCTTTGGTTCAAGCAGTAACATCTAAACATGGTGAACATACATAAGGCAGACCGAATCACTTGATGAGCTCGACTAACACGAGCACACGTTGAGTTGATTGACATGAAGTGCATAAGTACGTCGTGTGGCCTAACCACTGCCAACAACTCTAGTACGACTCGTTTTCGGCAAACACGTCCTGCGTAGTAAGCCTCAACCACGAACTAGAAGTCCGTTACCAATTGCCTGGACTATACAATAGCCCCATTCACATTCCATTTCAACAGGTAAGCATATGAGACAGTCAAGGCAGTAATGAATCGAGATTTCAAGTCATAACAATCAAGGTCCGATATCGTCCGTTTCAGGGCTGCCAGGGCTGTTGCACGGAATCGTTACACCACTCCCCCATCACCCTTTACGGCTTTGCTTTTGCATTTTATGAAGCACAACTTAAACATGGATTTATACGTATGCATGACATAGACAACAAATATTATAATATACGGTACATGGAGGAAAGCATACACATAATTAAGGTAGCCGAGATTCATATCTCGACCCTCATATAAAGTACTCCTAAGTAACAATTAGCACATTCAGACATTTTCACAAACACATAGAACACATACATCACCATACATGGTGTATGACGTTAACACATGTGTTAGGCGAAATCCCATCACTAGGAGTTGCCCTGTATATCACGTGCATATATCCATGACGAGTGATCATGGCATGCATGAATACAGGTTCCATATTCGTTGGAACTTTTCACAAACACTTGGGCTACACATTTACACATATAACGTATTTTTGTCGTGACGTGATTTAGGGCAAGTCCTTTCGCTAAGGAGTTGTCACACATGTATTAAGCATATATTCATGTCAAATAAACATGTTAAGCACAAATCCAAATTCCAAACAGAATCAAACATTTCAACATATGCATAGAATAGCCAAAATCCTACATATCTCATATAAACTCGTATAACAAAACAGACGGTACATGTTGGTGAAATCGCATCCACGTCAGTCATAAAGCATTAACCAACATTGAAAGCCTTGAAAACCATAACCTATACGTCTAAAGTCCACACCTTTTGTTGGTAAACTTGAACCGAAACTAGTTTGAGCCTAACGCATTTGTCTACGGCACAACGACAACCTGAATCATGAAACAGGTCAGCTATTCCATCACCTACACTCTTGGAAACTCTAAAACATCTTAGGGTTAGGTTTTCTTACCTACGAACGAAGCCGAAATCGCCAAAAAAGTGATCAGATGGTGATGATTAATCACGAAGGACAGCAGGGTTGAGCATCAGGAAGAATCTCTCACTCCTCTCACACTTTCTCTCTCTTTTCTCTCTTCTCTCCTAGGTTTTTCTCAAATTCGTATGGAATAAGAGAGTGAGGGTTTAAGGTCCTATATAGGTCCAGAACTCACTAAATTAGACTCAGGGCTAAGGTATACTTAAGTTATGTCCAAATACGGATAGTTCCGTCTCAACGGAGCACTTCTGGAAGCCCCTCTTGAGCCAAAGGTCAAACTTAAGCTCACAAACATTGGATCTA
>JAJHSJ010000007.1:39744345-39830651 GCA_021015155.1 Magnolia officinalis
AAGATGGACAAAACCAAACAACGACTATGATAGGCTTCCTTATGGCCGATTGCCCTTCTGTCTACAACTTCATCCTTGGACGACCTTCTCTCAACATCCCATGAGCCATGGTATCTATTGTAACACCCCGAACTTTTCATACCTGAGTATTGAAAGTTCTCGAGTGTTACCATGGAATCTAATGTAATATATACATGTATACAATACTAACCTAACTATCCTAACCTTACATCTATTTCCTGACAAGAATTTAACCACTGGGAATGATCTCCATTCATAGATCAAGCCATCTGACCATTGATTTTAAGACAAGACCATCCATCATATGATTTGACAAATGTGCCTTCCCTTAAATAAATGGTGAACAACTCCTATCCGTAATAATTTAGATGTAAGTTCGTTCATAAGAATTGTTTAAAAACGTACATAAAACCATATAGAACCATTAGATTTCACGAAATCCTTAGATCAGCAAAAATTACAAAAATGTCATTAACCTAGACCTCGAATTATAGATCACAAGGTTCTCACGATCTGTTTGATGAGAAACCTTATACTATGCCTATATATCATAAATTAACTGTACATGTCGAATTTTAACCCTTAGATCAGGAAGATCCATGGTCAAAACAAACATTCACTTGATATGGACCACTTAAGGATCGTGATCACCTGATACTTTAAGACGGGTTGTACCTAGAACTGACAGAATGAATGGATGAAGTGATTTCTCAAAAACATCACTATGGGCCCCATAATCGACCCTGAGTGTGCACGGTATATTTGCACCGACGGTGCACTGAACTGAAAAACGGGTAAAACTGTGTTTGACTCGACCTTCTTTCAAACTCCTCTCCCGTTAACAACAATTCGAATGAAGAGCGTCCGATTGCGACTCCGGTGGCCCACCATGATCGTCCGTCTTCAGGATCTGAATCGTCCACCTCGTCGGCCACCCAAAACTGACCACTCTCTCCTTTTCTCGCTAGTCTTAGGATCAAACAAAACACCTCCACCACCCCGCCCAAACTGGGACCCACTGTCAGGACAATGAAACGGCCAGGACCGTTCATCACACACAGTCCCCACCTCGATAAATAAACAAACGATGTGCTCATTAGAAAGATCACCACAAGTGAGTCCCACAGACTCTAGCAAGAACCGAACCATTTCCCTTCCGCGCTCCATTCGCTTTCTTTCCCAAAACAGCGGAGAAAACAACGCATTTTTCCTCACATATAGGAAAACCAGGAACATCTTTCTAGCTCAAATCTAAGCCGTCTGAATCAAGGAGAGGGGAGTTCCGATCGACTCCACATCATCCAAAAGAAATAAGGACGAATGAAAGTTTGTGGAATCCCACGGATTCCTTGCGCTATGAAACAACGCGAGAAATCCTAAGATTTTTGTAACTATAGGGAAGACACCACAGTGTTTTTGATCCATGAAGGATCTGAGCCGTCCATTCCCCGGTGGAGATCCGACTATCACAAAGAAACATCGAAAAGTTGAGAGGATTCCAACGTTGCTGAAATCCCGGAAGAACGTGTATTCCACAACATCGCAGAAACCACCGCCAGCGTACCCTCTATGCAAGAAATCTCTAGACACATGGAAGAACTTATAAAACCCCACCCCACCCGACCATTGTAAGATGCACATTTCAAAGAGGGAAGAGAAAGAAACGAGAAAAAAGAAGGAAAGAAACAAAGAGAAGCAGCCGCGCTTTCCGAACTAAGATTCCAAAACTAGGATCTTAAAGAGAGGCCACACCAACGTCTGGAATTCTCATCCGAAGAACTACGGCCCTAGATCATGCAATTGGTAACTACGTCTTTCTCTTCCCATTATTTTCATTAAAACCCATCGATCTATTACTCTAAAAGCTAGAAACGATCACACACAACCCTTTGTTTCCAGCCAACGTGTCACATATGTAGGATATCTAGACTGACCAAAAGGTGGCCCACACCATGATGATCGCCTTGTGCAAAAATTAGCCCTATCCACTCATCGGGCAAGGCACGACACCAAAATCAATGGACAGTCAATGGTATGACCCAAATCTATAATTGCGTCCCACCGAATGAATGGATGGCTTCGATCTTCATGTTGGTGCTCACTAACTCATGGATTTGATTCTGGTTGAGGCATAAAAATGAAGATTGAAGAATAAATCAGAGAAGGGAAGAACGGATGAAGAAAATAAGAAAAAAGGGAAATCATTGTGTTGTGCGCACCTGCGTAAAGAACATTTGTTATGAGGTTGCCCAATACTGATATTGGTTGTGCGGGATCGCGCAACACTGGTTTGATTATGATAAATTAGATGGCTAAGAAGTCATATAAAGTGGGCCCCTTGGCACAGAGATCGAGGGTTCACACGTTTAAAGGCCTATAAATACTCCATTCCCCTTTCATTTGGTGATTGCAAAGAAGATCAGAGCTTCGGAGAAGAAGATATAAGACAAAGACTCCGAAGGTATCTCAAAGTAGAAGAAAAGAAGAAGAGAAGAGAAGACACCCATTGCACTAGATCGCTTAACAACATGTTGTTGCACGTGGGATATCATAAAAGGGTCAAAATGCTGTCAAAATTATTGGAATAGACAAACTTTTCTTCAATTCAGGCTCATGTTTAAATGAACTGAAGAAAGAGATATAAGATGTTCACATTCGTACAATATTCCTCTAGCTGAGATGAACAAATCGCAAGACGAAATGTCGTCAAAATTGGCATTCGAACTTGTTCTATATTTGTATTTCTTATGTTTTATTTTAGAATTAAGGGATAAGAGAATTTAAACGAACCAAGAATTAATAAAATATTACGATGATTATTCTCTTCATGCTTTTTCTTATTATTGATGACTATGATAATACCCGAATCAAACACATTCGTTTCTTGTCAAAACAATTCCCTTGCAACTAGGTTTTTTTTTGTTTTTTTGTTTTTTTTTTGTATGTTCAAGACTATAATTTAGTGATAAAAAAATCTCATATCAAATCTTAACCTTACAATTTACGTGATCTAGGATAAGATTGGGATTGAAGGAGTAAATCTAGCCTCAATCAAGAAACAATTTGATTTCAAAGGTGAGGGTTTTTCCTTTAAGCTTACTTTAATTTAAGTTGATGTACTTTATCTTGCCTGTTACATGTTATGCTTTCATGATATTATGATTCTCTCCCTACAGTTGTTAATTTACCACCAATGATCATTTACCCTTTTGGGAATTATGATATGATATTAATTACAAGTGATCTTTATGAATTTATGTGGGGTGATGGATACATGACTTACCCTTGCCTTTACCAATTTTGTTAAGTTGGTCATTGCTCGTCTCCTCTTTATTGAGTTGGCCATTGTCACTCTTCTCTTTATTGAGTTAGCCATTGTACTCTCCTCTTTGTTAAGTTGGACATTGCCACTTTTCTCTTTGTTGAGTTAGTCATTGCCACTCTTCTCTTTATTTTGTTAGCCTTGTGCTATCTGCCTTTAAGGCTTGGGCATGTGTCTTAATATTCCAAAACCCTCATGATTTAGTTTACATTCCCTATATGCAAGTGATGTATTGAAGGTATGACAACTAGTGATTCAAATATTTATCATGGGTGTAATGCGTTACGGGTAGCGGCCCTCTTGGTCGGCACATAATTTTGTGGGTTGGTTGGCATGGTGCACAATCGATGTAAGTAAATCACCATGCATGTTACTTTAGTTTTTGGTGAATGTATGTCGTAAATAGTCTCTCCATGAACACATCGTGTTATGTAAATCTCCCAACTGCATTGTTGTGTCGCCTTGAGATGTTCGCATAAATCCACGTTAACATTGGACATGTAGGTGAATATCCGTAGTTATGGGATGCAAGTCGAGTTGGGTTTTCTATGAATTATATTCCACATTGTGATGATCATTACGTTTAATGAGCCACACACACTCTGCTAGGCATGCATCTCCTATAGGTTGTTTGCGCGTACTGATACTTCTCGTAGTAGTGGAATACGTGACGTATCAGAACCTTTACATTACTTTTATGAATCTCTTGAATTATCGTTAATCTTAAAGGATACCATCACTATGAGTAGGGCGTTGACCCTCTCCAACCGTATAGATGATACAGGTGGCGTACAGATTGAAGGCCTAGAGGACCATCTCCATATGAAAGATTTTACTGAAAGAATAAGAAGATAGTTTCATGAAGTTCCCCACCGAGCATGAGTCAGAATGGTCAAAGGAGATCAGTAAGAAGCTCGTCAATGCTATATCATGGCATTAAGAAAGCAACATCAGATGATGACGGTTACATCACTCGACCCCCGGGAAGAATCAATCAAAAGAGGGTCCCTAATCGAGGATCTCATAGCGATACCTCTCTCCGATTTCAACCCGACCTGAACGATTCAGGTCGGGTCGTACCTAACATCACCTCTACGGATTGAGATCATTGACCTCTTCTAAAGACATGCCGACGTATTCTCCTGGTCTCATCAGGACATACCCGATATCGACCCAAAAGTCATGGTCCATGACTGAACGTAGATCCCGACCACCGACCAGTGAGGCAAAAACGATGAGCCTTCAAAATAGTGTTACACCATCATCGAAGAGGAGGTTGGCAAGCTCCTCGAAGCAGGGTTCATTAAAGAGATATATTACCTCGACTAGATTGCCAACGTTATTTTGGTGAAAAAGTCAAATTGGAAGTGGCGGGTTTATGTTGATTACACCAACTTGAAAAAACCTACCATAAGACAGTTGGGAGGATGCGATCCATCATGATGTATGTTGAATATCAACACTGTGCATTTGATGGGTCCCTTTTAAAAAATGGGATATCCCAAAAATCAGCCATACAAGGAACTAGGTGGCCCATACCATCTAAAATCATGTGGAAAGATGGCTAAAACATATAAAAGAACTCAGTGGAGCCCACCTGAAATTTGGATGCATCTGAAACTGGGTCTGACCCCTCATCCAAGTTGAACAAACATAATGGATGGGTTGGATTTGTGAACCAGTTCTTAGGGGGCCCAATAAATGATTATGAATGTTTTACTGGAGGATGACCCTCTCAACTTTTGTAAGTGGTGTGACTGACACAAGCCACTGATTGACTTGATTTTTAATCCTTGGGCCCACCATGGAATGGTACATCTGACTGATGGGGTAGAAGTTCGACACGCATCATGGTGGGCCCACATAGCTCAACCTCATGGGAAGTCTCCATGTGTTCGACCGCATAGAACCTTTTCCTATATATATATATATATATATATATATATAATATATATATATATATATATATATATATATATATATGTATATATAATACATCTCTAGTGGAACTAAATTTTTGGGCCTCTCAATAACTATATGTTCACCTCATTAAAACCCAAACCAAACTTATATGAGTCCACCATGAGTACTTCAGTGTGTATTAGACTTAAGGCCACCCTACATTACTGAAATTTGAGGCCCAACATCATGGATATTTTGATTAGTTATACTAGGCACTTAAACCGCCCAGTACCATGAAGTGACTAAATCATGCAGTATGCAATTAGATTGATAGTAGGACATTCATGCCTAAGAAGGGAGGTTAGTTGATACAAATGAGTAATAACTAAAATCACAATCAAGTATCCTAGTTTAGGAATTATAAGGACCGCAATTTGATTAGCCATAATTAAGCAAGAAGGGTAAAGTAATTCCTAGTCGAAAGTACCAAGCTACGAGGCCACAAGTTGACAACACCACGTAGGGACTGGTTACCTAGGTACGCAATTCTTTAGTAATTTTGCACCATGCATAGCGGCATACTTTGAGTTTTAATTATCCTTGAGTTTGACCGACCGGTGAGGAAAAGCGCGAACGAGGTCCGCTACTAGTGTACACAATGGAGGTTGTAACCCCATTGGTGGGTAGCGAGGTCGATTGCTGGTGTCTGGTGCATGGGCATCGACCCTGGTGGATCTGAAGTTCCAAAAGTATATTGATCATAATTGAGACGGTGATGTTCAAGAGTAGTGTGGTCGAGTCCGTGGTGAGAGGACTATTGGTAGATGTTTCTATAGCTAGTATACAATTATTTTATGCATCTCACAAATGATCACCCTCCATTGTTCATTAAGACATCGCTTTGCATAGATTATCACTTTTGGCAGTTCTTTCATTATGTCTTTCATGTTAATTTATCTTTCATACTTATCATGAGAACTTTGCACTTGTTAAGTTATAAAACTTACTTGTCTTTTAACCACTTAGGTAAAGGATGTAAAGAAGAAAAACAAGTATCGACCACAAGTTAGGCGTCACGTCGGGGGACTGATTTGACTTTTGAAATTTTGAATTGTATATGATGTATATATGTATCGCGCAAACAAATGATGTACTTTGGAAATTCTGTAGTACCCAGTTTACTCGTATACAAATATGATCTATGTTGTCTCTGATGTTCCCCTTTTGTGAAGAATGAATGGTGAGACTTATCCTTTACATTACTATGCCGGACGTCGAGCTTGAGACTTAGTGTGTGGGCATTAGGTACCAATCCTGGAGTTCGTTTTGTCACCCGCCAGATTTGGTAGAAATAGTGGTCGTATAAGATTATCGGGTCTGGGGCGTGACATATCCATTCTCAACTATTTCTCAAACTTCATGATCTAAGGATTGCATAAAGTAGTTTATTCTTACTTTGTAATATGCATATTTTGAACCATTGAAAAGAGGAGGACGAGAGACTGCAGTTCCCTCTCCCTTACCCATTTTTCTTACTTCGGTTTAAGGATCTCCCTCTAGGTTGTTAAACCCTTCAAGAAGAACTCACTTTGATACCAATTGAAATTGCAGTATAACCGCTAGTATTGAAATATGAAGTAAGACTAAGTGTCGTAGAGGGGAGTGAATAAGAATTTTTCAAAAATGTGTTATCTATTAACAACAACCTGTGCCTAACTTTTACAAATAGAGAAGTAAGGCAAAGTAACTTTATGGCTTCCAAGCAAGTAGAGGGTCCAATTCACATAGGCTTATGCAAAATACATATATAAAACAAAGCCTATAAGGATAATGTGTATTGTGTGTGGGACATGGCTTCAATCAATACTTGTACATTAACAAAATCATGCATCAATGTGAACATATGATAACATAAGCATAATTAGGTAAATGTACTCAAAACAATTCCAAACACAATCATGTATAATGGTTCGGCTACTTGCCTACTCCACTCCCGGCGAACGCAATCTCTCCTAAAGTGTATCGGATTTCACTATCCAATGGTTTTAAATCAGGTTAACCATGAACCTTCACAACCTACACAAGGTTAAACTAAGACACCCACACAAGGTTCATAGATGCTTACACAAGGCAACACGCCCCACTTAAGAACACAACGCAGAGAGCCTACACAAGGCGACCCAAGCCTATACAAGGCGACACAAGCCTACATAAGGCTAATCGTCCTACACAATGACATAAATCTATTCTCCCGTCGGAGGCCTACCACTAGGACTTGGTGAGTTTGACACTCCAACTCTGAATCTCAATCCTACATAAGGAGAGTGCTTCAGACACTTTTAGACTCTAAGTACTTACAAAGTAAGTTGGTGAGTCCCGTTCTCGCACAATGAAGATCTTCGATAATGACGAAGAATCTTATCATCCCTTGAACCACAACCTACTGATGATGCTTATGCAACGTCTCTGAGGTTATGAGGTTTAGGGTTTTGATCTTCTTTATTAAAATGATGGAGTTAAAATCAATAGAGAAGGTTCCCAAGATCTAGGCATTCAGAAGTTCCAAAGATATTATGATTAGTTGGAAACTTCATGAATGCTAGAGTTCATAATTCAATCCAAGCATGAAAGATATGAGTTAATGCTCAAGCAAGGGATTGAATGATGAACTCTAATGGGAATGAGACGATGTGTAATGCCCCAAACTCAGAAATCGGGCTCACAAAATTTTCGATCGCCGAATCCGGTGACGACAACCTCCGTAGTACCCCATTCTCGGCTCCCAGTGCACATACGCCAGCTTCCGGTCCTGGGATCCTACAAGGAGGATTTTTCAATGCACATTTATCTCGTAAGAAGCATAACCACAATTTTACCCAATTCACAAAGGCAACATCATCATCACATACCCACTAATATAAATAGTTGAAGACGGTGCTAAAAGGGAAATACATATATAAAAAATTAAAGCTCCAGAAGACCGCTGCGCGCTCCAAGCTCAACACTACTGTAACCTAACACCACCTGCATGCATTTATCGTGCATAAGCTTATAGAAAGCTTAGAGGGTGGTGAAAGTGTGTGTGCAAGATAAGTTCCAAGCATACAAATACAATGCCATAATCGTACAATGTCAGAAATACTGGCAAGATCATGAATCATAAGATATTAGAGTAAGCAGAAATATACAGGTAAGTCCATGAGTGCCATCAGTCATGCCAAGGCTATGTGATGCAAGGCATGAATGTTAACGACCATATCAATGCAGAAACATGGCACCACAGAATGTTAAATGCTGCGGAAGCAATACAAGATGCGATGTGAATGAAATGACCATGCTGGAGTGAAGTCGGGATGATAATACGTAGTATCACAGGTTATGGGGTCCATCATAAGGGACTTCTATCCAAACCAGTCCCATACCTAAATTTGGATAGTCAGACTCAATTTAGTAGACTCCTGATATTAGGTTAGTCGTGCGCCCCAACCGAAATCCTTACCATTATGAAGGTACACAACAATTAGTTGCGCACCACCAGCCCGAGTGGATAGTGAATGAATGAATGAATGAATGAGTATACAACTCCTGCTCAATAAGTCCACATATCAGTACCGTGCATCTCTGAGATCATCACCAGGGTCTAGTACACTCCAACCTGGCTGCCGCCCCTGTCAGCTGCACAGCCCAGCGAGTGGAAAAGACCTCACTACCTGCCTGTCAGTATTATACTAATGCCTACCCAGCTCGTCGATAACAGACCCATTTGGGAGCTGGTCAAACTTAGCCTATCTCACTGCCCCCTCACTCGGGCAGATAAGGCCACACCCCCTCCCAACCGACCACCACATAGTGGAAGATGCAACCTATTGGTATTCGGCACTCAGGCACTCATGTGTCCACTCGGTCTAGACGTTAAGGCATCTCCTGGCCACGAAGGTTTAAGGACTTTCACCCAAGGACATCCAAAGTGCCCAGATGCTCGAACCAAACATTTCTGGTATCCCATCTAGCCATCCACGACACGCCTGTGGAGGCTACAACCCTAATGTCGCTAGGGTGTACAGTAATCACAACACACAATGCAAAATGCATAAGTCATACAATCTAGTCATGCATCAATCCTGCGTATACCTTGCGCTCATGTGAGACAATCTCCGCCTATCAGGGAGTCTCATAACAACCTGCCCAATGACATATGCAATTGCCAACCACATCTTATAATAAACATGCAGATGATGCGTATGGGTATGTATCATGATGTTATGTTATCACATACTCATAATTAGCATCGACAATCGGCCTGTACAATCGTCCTCGGCAATCGAAATCGGCCTTGACAATTAGAATCAGAATCAGTAATCGGCCTTGATAATCGGGATCAACCTCGATAATCAGAATCGGCCTCGACAATCGGCTTCGCTAATCGGAATCAACCTCGACAATCCGAATCGGTAATTGGCCTAACAAAGTACCTAAGGGAAGGTTACGGTGAGGACATTTAACCATCATTGCCCATCAATGTGGACATTTAATCAACATTGCTCCCAAGGAGTGGCCCACATAGAGTCAAACGTATAGTGGGGCTCATAGCCTCACACAATGGCCTAACATACAACACCATGGGCCTCTCTCAAGGGCCTAATACATGCCACTATGGGCCTCGGCACATGGGCCATAAATACATCACATCGGGCCTCACTCATGGGCCGTACATACATCACAATGGGCCTCAGCACATGGGACATAAATACATCACATCAGGCCTCACTCATGGGCACAAACATCACAATGGGCCTCAGCACATGGGCCATCAATACATCACATCGGGTCGCATCATATGGGCTGCACCAATGGGCCAACATACATCAAATGGGTTGCACCAATGGGCCAATATACATCAAGTGGGCCGCACCAATGGGCCTCATAAACATTAAGTGGGCTGCATCAACGGGTCACACCAATGGGCTTAATATACATCACAATGGTCCTCAACGCATGACTCGAAAATATATCAGAATGGACCACTCATACGGGCATAATATACATCACCATTGGGCCACCTCACATGGGTAGAAATTACGTCACAATGGGCCACGACGTATGGGCCGTAAATACATAACAGTTGGGCCTCAAATATCCAACAAGTGGGCCTCAAATATACATCACAGGTGGACCTTAGAGATGCAACAAGTGGGCCTACTCATCACAGCTGGACCTACTAGCGGTCCAGCCAAAGGACGGCCTAGATAACCACACATCATGGTGGGTCCCACTATGATGTGGGTCGCCTGAAATCATTTCAATAGTTATAAGTGCAACATGTGTATGACTATACACTATCATTCTATTGGGCGCACGGTGCACGGTGACGATCAGCACCACCCAAACATTGCCCATGTAAATCAGTACTGTCCAAACATCGTCCATGTAAATCAGAACTGTCCAAACATTATCCATGTAAATCAGCACTATCTAAACATTGTCCAGCACCGTCCAGCACAATCTACAGTGTGAATGAAATAAATACATCATGGTGGTCCCATGCTGGCAAAACAGATGGATGGCTTAAATAGATCACATAAATCCGAGGTGGGTCCTAGCGAAATAAATGGACGACGAGGATATAAAACATTTACATCGAGGTGAGGCCATCGTCCAGAAGATCTGGACAATGCAGATATAATAAATACATCAATGTGGGTCCCACCCACACATGTGGGGTGGGCCACGTCCTGGATGGACGGCCAGGATCTAAGGCACATACATTACCTGTCCCACCATCTAGCAATGGATGGTGGACAGCAGAGGTGCATCAGAGATGGGTCCACACATGTGGCCCACCTCAGCCATGGAGCCGATATATATAATACATATTATATTATATTATTATAACATAATTATAATACATATTATATATTATATGTATACCTCCATTAGAGGTAAGTCCACACGTATGGCCTACCTCAGTTGGATATAACATGTATATATATATATAATACATATTATATTATATTATTATAATATTATTATATTAATTATATCAACGTCCTGCCTTTGGACGTTATGTTATAATATATTATTATTATATTGCTTGGGAGTCCAGCAACCACCGTCCAGTGGACTGGACGGTGTGGACACGAGAGACATGCATCATGTGCGGGTCCCACGTGTAGTGAGCCACAATGTTGTTATGCAGCATGAATGAAACACATACATCACGGTGTTGCCCATCAAACGGACGGCCTGAATCATACATCATGGTGTGGCCCGTCAAATGGACGGCCTAGATCATACATCATAAGCGGGCCATTAAACCATGGAAAAGAAAGAGAGACAGAGATGCGTGCGATGGAGGGACCCCGACACTATGGGCCCTCCCTTCCATGCATTACAACATACATCAAGTGGGTCCCATTACATGTGGGCCCACCAATTAAAATCAATGGTGTAGATCCCTTCTCCACTAAAATGCAAGGTCTAGATGACCTTTACAAACTAGGAAAAATAAACATCATGATGGGGTCCATGGAGAATGGCTTCATCATGGGATGAACATATGAATCATGGTGGGCCATCGGCCACACCTAGGGTCCAAAGTGAGATCTATACCATCAATCGGTAGGCCCCACTTGGCCCATCATCAAAATAATAAAATTTAAGCCTATAAAACACGTACAATTAGATCTTGGACTCCTCTTTCCACTGACATGTTCTAGAGCTCCAAGGGATGAGTTTCAATGGTTCGGTGTTCTTTGGAGGGTGGGATTGGGTGGTAGGAAGGTGGGCCACACCTAACTCTCTCATGGAGCATGGACGATTCTCATGGTTGCTTGGGAGATAGGTTTGAGAAATGAGAGAGAGAGAGAGAGGGTTGTAAGGAGAGAGAGGGATGGGTGATGGAGTGATGGGGAGTGATGGGTGTACTTGGTTGTAAGAGAAAGTTGACTTTAGGGGAGGGGTGGTTGTACTTGCTTGAGGTGATTGATGGGATATGTACTTAACATTTGATGTGATGGATTCTCTTGGGATTGTAAAGCACGGTGTTTTCCTCGAACTGAACGCGGGCTCATATCTCCTGGCCTGGGTATCGCCTCAGCGCGCGAGACGCAGCGTCGGAACCGCGGTAATGGCGTGGTCATAAGGGTACAAGTCTCAGGTCAAGCTGACTCAGGAATACGGGATACGACTCAGGGTCGCACGCAACTACTATCTACTCATCGCGGGTCACCAAAATTCGACCGGGAGGACTATGGAAGCCTATGGAATGGTACGAGCTAGGATGCGGGTCTTACATGATAAGTATGAAGGTAGATAGATCTTGTAATAACAGGCTCAAATTCTCTTACATTCGAGCTCATTTTAGCTAGAACAACACTTGTGTATTTATAGAGGTAGGATCCCAACGGTAAAAGAATGGGCAGAATTTTGAATTTGAATTTGAATTTCGATATCATCAAACCATCTTTGATTGCATCGACTTCCTACACAAGATTTATATTTGGGTGTAGGAAAAATTCTGATTGTCTTTCATCGAGCATCCTTCGATGATATCAAAATGAACTTTCATTCATCGAGGGACTCTCGATCCATTGAAATCTTCGTTAATAAAATACACAAGGTTGCTGGACAGTTTTGTCTCATGTTTGATATACTAGAGGACCTCTTTGATTCATTGAGGGTTTGACTTTCGATGAGATTGAATGATCTTCGATATACTCGAAGAAAATAGTTTTTTCTTTAAAAAACTTACTGGACAAAACTGAGTAAGTTTCGATACGATCGAATAGACTTCAATACTATCAACAACTTACTTTCGATTTCATCGAGAACGTTTCGATGTTATCGAGGAGCGCTTAGAGTATTTTTAATTTCTTTGGAAGTTTTTAAAAGTCGAAGAATTGAGGTCTGTTTGATTGCATCGAAGTGTGAAGTTCGATGATATCAAATTGTACTCGATGCAATCGATAATTCCAGCATTTCTTTCAATTTGTTGCTAGACAGACTAAATGAGTCTTCGATAATATCGAACGATGTACAATGGATCGAAGACTTCTTCAATTCCAGTTCGATACACTCAACTAGGACTTGTGATTTTTCATGTTTTGTTTCTTTCTTTCTTTTATACTCTTGGTGCTATTTATACCAACCCTACCAAAAGATGTTTCAAATCATTTTAAGCGTAAGTTGGGATTCTATGGGAGCACATACTTGCTAGGGTTAGTTTATGTAACATCCCAAAAAATCGGGGGTCGAGCATAACTCAACACCCGAGTTCTAGAACATCACTTATGCAACATAGATAATGATGATTAAATGCTGTCTACATTAGTGTATTGAACATGAGTGAGATTAAGCCAAAACAGCATATCATACTCCAAAGACAGTTAAATTGCAAACGGAAGACTGAGATAGATATATAAAATATATAAAAATTATGGTGAGTCTCCATAGTGTGATAACATTACCAGGTTAATAAATTTCAAGTACATTTCTAAAATATACCAAATGTGTAAGTGTAATGTCTTCTATCCCAAGTACCATAGCCCCATCAATATAATAACAGGTCTTCATAAACCTGTCAGAGAGCTACAAGTAGGAGAACTCCTCCACATCATAGTAATCCGGCTCTGCTTCATAAGCATCGCCATCACCTGAAACTCAACAAATCTGGTTGGTGTGTACAACACCGTCCCGTAATGTGGGAGTGAGTGATCAACTCAGTGGAACAATAAAGCATAGGTTAACATCTTATCAACTCAGTCAAGCAGTAATAATAAAGCAGTACAATCAAACAATTCTAACTACTCTTATTTAATGCAAGTATGAAATGACATGATGTATGCCCTTGCCAAACTACCCTCATGCGATACCATCTTACGTTCGCGAATGTGTTCATCCCTCAATGTGTCACATCTACCAGGCACATGCAGTGCGATGATGAGCATGATTACCGAGTAATTATTAGTCCATTTCAAACAATAGTATTGGGAAACTAAGGTACCTCCCATGTATAATTCCCAAACATGATCCATTTTAGGGTCGTTAGTCCTAGTTAATCTCATACGATATTATGGCTTAAGAGGCATGGCGAAGGCATCACAAAGGGCTCATCACGCGTCAGCACAGATACAGATCTCACCGTATCCGGCTCAATTGCTGGCCGCCAGCTCGAATACAGGTCTCACTGTACTCAGCTCAATCGTTGGCTGTCAGCTCGAATACAGATCTCACCGTACTCGTCTCAACTCATGCTCTATTTGCTGTGAAGGGCTCGTCGCCAATCACAAACCTTAGAGTATACTCGAAGATACTACAGAGGACTCGTCGCCAGTCAGTACGAACACAGGTCTCACCATATTGGCTCTCACCGTAGGTGTCGACAGCTCGAATATAGTGTCTCATACCACCATAATCGGCTCACGAGTCTAATTGCTCACTGGTCACAACGAGGAGGAACGTAACCCCAGAGTAGGCCGACAGCTCGATCACGGTGTCCCATACCACCATGTCCGGCTCATGAGTCTTAGCAGATCGAGGTACCATGGTTAAAAGGGATTTCTCTAGTAAGTTTGGTACCCTAGGTTCAAGCAATAGCGTCCAAACATGGTGAACATACATTAGACAGATCGGGTTACTTGACGAGCTTGGCTAGCTCGAGCGCACAACAAGTTGAACGATATGAAGCGTATAAGCACTTCGTGTGGCCAACCACTATCGCCAACCGAAGTACGACTCGGGTTCGTCGAACACATCTCACGTGGTGAATGAAACTCTGCCACGAATTCGATCCCGTTATCGACTGCTTGGACTATACAATAGCCTCAATCACATTCAATTTCAGATATTTAAAGCAGTAATGGATCAAATTTCAAATCATACAATCAAAGACTGATATTATCCGTTTAGGGCTGTCAGGGCTGTTGCACGCACTCGTTGCTCCACTCCCCCATCACCCATGATGGATCATACAACGTAAACATGAATTTAAACATATGCATTACATAGATAAAATCATACAATCAATTTAGCATGTTATGAAGTACAATATAAGCATGAGATTGTACATATTCAATTCCTAATCACACAGATATCTAAAGAAATCATACACATAGTTAAAGAAGTTGAGAATCATATCTCAACACCCTTAAACATTACAATTTACTAACTACTACTCATTTAGACATTTCAACAAACAATTTAAAATACATACATCAACATACATGACATATGTTGATCACATAGGCATTAGGCCAAATCCTTTCACTAAGGAGTTGCCCCAATCATAACACGCGTACACCCACGACGGATAGTCATGGAAAGTAGGAATCCAAGTTCCATATTCATTTGAACATTTTCACAAACACTTGGGCTACACATTTCAACATATATAGCGTATAGTGGTCGTGGCGTGATTCGGGGCAAATCCTTACGTCAAAGGGGTATCACCAATACAACAATCATATATCCATGACAATTAGTCATGGCGAACACGAATGATAATTTTATACTCATTCAGTTATTTTCACAAACACTTAGAATACACTATTACAATATATAGCAAAACATGTATTAAGGCTATCCTTTCGCCAAGCAGGTATTTTATCCATGTATAATATATTCATATAGCAAATAATCATGGCAAATACATCTCTAAAATTTATACGTATACGGTACTTTCTAGAATACACAATTTCAACATACATAGTGTATATAAGCAAAACATGTATAGGGTGAGTCCTTTCGCCAAACAAGTAATTTATTAACATATAATATATTCATACAACAATTAATCATGTCAAACACATTTCCAAAATTTGTACGTATACGGTACTTTCTACAAATACCTAGAGTATGTAGAATTCCATATTTTTCATCTTTAATCGAAACGGAAAACAGACAGCACTTTGTACATGTGCAATTGAATGCAGATCATGAATCTATCATTATCTGACATTGAAAGTATTGAAAACCATAACCTATACACCTAAACTCCACACCTTTTGCCATAGAATCGTAACGGATCCGATAGGTTTGCTAAGCTTTCGTATTCGGCAGTTTGGCAACCTATAGAACGGAATAGGTTAGCTATTTCATAACCTACAACTCTTAAAACCCCAAATCAGTTTAGGGTTAGGGTTTGTTACATAGAAACGTCGCTGAAATCGCCGGGAAAGCAATAAGAATGAGGTGGTTAAGCACCTAAGGTAGCAAGGAAGAAAGGCAGGAAGGATCTCCCACAACTCTCCCACTTTCTCTCTCTTTTCTCTCTTCTCTCTCTAGGGTTTCTCTCAAATTCGTATGGCTATGAGAGATGGTTTTAAGGTCCATATATAGCCTAAAAACTCACTGAAATAGACTTCAGGTCAAAGTATACTTAGGTTATAACCAAAGCGGGTCAGTTTCAGCTCAACGGAGGACTTCTGGAGGGCCTCCTTGAGCCAAAGGTCGAACTTAAGCTCACCGACACCGGATCTTTGTCTAGTTAAGTTTTTGTTTCGGTCGGGATTCCAGATCACGCGTGGCAGACTAGTTTCAGTTCAACGGTCAGCGGATCTCGATCGGAGATTCCGAGTACATGGATATGTATATGAAATTTTTCCTGATCCGAGGGTGTATTTGGGTCAGATTCTAACGGTCTGCTTGCTTAAAACTGATCTGCAAGCAAGAGGTGCCAGATTACTATTCAAGATATTTTATTTTGAATTAATTTCACATTTCTCACACTCTTCACTCCGAGTTCAAGCAAATAGCGCTGGGACACTATCTGGATTTGATTTTCGAGTTGGTTGTCAAGCCCAGCAAGGCGGTCCTAATTCCTTAACTTCGTGTTAATCGGACTTCCGATGTGCGGCTCGGATCTGATACGGAGTTTCAACGTGCTCCCGAGAGCAGTCGGGTAATGAGTTTGATCCGAGATTTTAGGGTAACCTAGCGTCAATGATTCTACAATTTTGGGTCTTGCAGATCGTATTTAAAGCGATTCTAGCTGATTTCGTAGCTAATCTAGTTTTGCACTTAGTTCCTTTATCTCATTTCTAAAGGATTTAGTCCTATAAGATTTTTGTCTGAGGTGGTACTTAGTCCTTTGTAATTTGTATATAAAGTGATCCAAGTTATACTACTTAGCTAGTTTAAGATAGCGTCTAGGGTGAAAGTACTTAGAAAAATTAAAAGAACAAGTGGTGAAGGGTGGGATTTGTGAAGGAAATGGGTTAAGGAGCGATTTTAGACTATGGGATACAGTTCTGACAAGTTAATAAGGTGTTAAGATCGACCCATTGCCTAAAGACGTCTAATCCCAGGTTGGGAAAAATTCGGGCTGTTACAATCTACCCCCCTTAAAACAAAATTTTGTCCTCGAAATTGGCTAAGGGTAATAAAGAAAGATTTATTTATTTCTTTGCCTAGGTTTATTGCGTAGGGTATATACTGGCCTGGTTTATTTTAGTCTACCCCCCTTAAAACTTATTTCTTTATCCATTTCTCATACCCTGATGGTTTGCTACAATTTATTTCTTTACCTATTTGGAGTCTTGACGACAATCCCCAATTATTTAGAGGAAGATAGTTGTTTTCAATATTTGACCAACACGGAGAGACGGTTATAGTGGGCTTCATCCCGATACATTGATCATCTACCGGGCCAGGGTAGAAAGCTCATCGTATCCCTTTTGAATCCTGGTAGATCCTAATCGTCTGCTCGTCAGCAGAGAGTCCATCGGTAGTCACCCAGAATTGGGAATTGGGTCAAGCCGTGAAAACTTCGGAGTTGTAGATGTCAGTAACTCCGTAGTCCGATCACTCTAAAAACGTAGGGAATGTCCATCATTGAAAGGTTCAAATTGTCTATTTCTAAGGCTGCCCTTGAGGTCTTAGTCCAAGAGAGTCCTCGTTATTATCTATGTCCAAGGAAATGGTGAATCAAATCTTACTAGATCATCCTAAAACGGTTTCTCATAGTAAGACAGGCTAGGACTTCTATAATGTTCGTATTCAAGGAGCACCGTTTCGATCCTGGGCCAGTGGGGTAGGGTCCACCATGCTTCCGCTGCGCCACCCAGATAAGAAAAAAAGTGTATTAGCCGACCTATCTAGATTGGGCTCATAATATTCTACCCCCTTAAAATTAATTTTCATCCTCAAGGCTCAAGATTTATGTCCTGCTCCGTATATCGGAACAAGGTGTAATTTAGGACCTATCCTTGACATGAAATGGGAAGCGGTCTCCCACTACATTGGTCTTCATTTCATCGATAATGTGTATTATGGCATTGGTACCTATGGGTATCGAAAGGAGCTAAAAATGATGGGTAATGTGGTTGATTTCAGGGGCAGGTGTGAGTTTGAGGCCAGATGCCTAAGTCTACCAAAGTAGGACTATCATCACAGTCCCGACCTACCTTACGTACTCATGTCAAGCCTAACAGGCAAGCTATCTTTCTACGTTCATATGCACAAAATGTATGCCGACATGGTATGTAATTTGGGACCTAATTCCTAACTATTTGTTGCCCATTTGGGTAATTCCTTGGGCCTAAAAGACAAAGTCGCTATTGGCTATATACTCTTAATACCTTTCAAAGACGAAGTTATAAACTTTGGGTTGTAAGTGGTCGGGCCAACACGGAAGGAAAGTTGTGTAGTGGGTCTGAGTCGGATACATGGACCTTCTGCCTAGCTAGGACAAAAAATTTGCCATATCATTTCTTAATCCTAGTTGATCCCGACCTTCTGCCTGATCAGAGCATATGGTTCATTGGTAACTACCAGGATTGAGACTTCAATTCAAACAGCGAATACCTCGCTTATATATATTGTGTCTCTACTCCGTGTTCCCGATTGTAACAAGTCTTTGGAAGGCAATTCTAAGGGATGTATTGATTGGACCTAACATTAAATCCAAGGGATGTATAGGTTTTCTCTAATCATGAATAGTTTCTACGTCAAACAAGCTCCCTAAGAGTTACTAAGGAAGCCAAAAGTATTAAGGGGATTCAACAATGAAACGGGGTCTCGCTCCAACCTAATCAAGCCCACTAACTAAGTCTATCATGCAATTGGCTTAGCATAATTAATTAGTCCTTTACTTTCCTTAGCCTAACCAGTAGTTTAGTCTTAATTTAGGAGTAGCGGAAATCCATAGGTGAGTCCAAAGTCTATGCTTATACGCTAGATGATTTCACTTCATTTCTAATACAAGGAAGAGTTTTATCACTTAGGATCAAAGTTGTCTAATTGGAACTGAGTTGCCTGAAGTTGAATTTAACTATGCCCGAGTATTTCACACATGCTCATACCAGCTAAGAGGGTCCTAAGGTTCACATTCTTAATTTGTTGGATTTCTTACACAGTCATATCTGTCGAAGTCTAGGAGCACCGCTCTAGGTCCCAAAACTCTAAGGGTCTATTGGTCAAACAACCATTTACTCTAAAAGCTTAAGCTATCAGAGTGTGGTGGGTTAATGTATATCAAGGGACTTTATCACTTCAACAATATTTGGCCAGTGGCCTTAAGTTGTAGCAAATGGGACTGTATTATTAATCCTACCTTGGGATTGGGAGTGGCATGGTTGGTAGGAGGGTGGGCGGGATAAAAATTAATTTTATAAGCTTTGGAGAATGAGCCATGTGTTGGAAAGTGTGAGATGGGATTTCCATATCCCACAATGGGGAATTTCTAAGTGTAATTTGAAAGAAAATTCTAGGATTTACATTTAATTGCATACACTCCAAATATGGTATTAGAAAACATGGGATACACCCAAACCCCATGAAATCGAGAAAATGGCCGTAACCAATTCGAATAGGGCCATGGAAAGTGAATGAAAAGTGAAGGGGAGAGAAAGTAAGGGCTGGAGGTTTGTTCCTCCATGAGTTTGAGCCTCAACAAAGATTATAAAGGCCCAAAGGCAGGGTTTGAAGAAGGAAAGGGAAGAAAATGGATGGGTTAGAGAGCTTACACGAATTTGAGTTTCAAATGGGGGGTGTAGAAGCTCAAATGAGAGAAAGTGAAGAGGGTAGAGGTAGGGATGGCTATGGATGGTGCATATGGAAAGGTTGTGGTCGAAAATGGGAGATGAGACGATTAGAAGGGAATTTGGAGAGAAAAACAACAAGTTGGAGAGCTTGGAAGGGTAGAAATGAGGAGTGGGGCTCCAACCGGAGAGAAATAGGGGCCCCCTGAAAATTTCATACGCACCAAATGTGTCAGGGGGTCAGGCCGACCATGACCAGACCCGGCCCAACCTGAGGGGGTCAACTTGACCGCGGTCGACAGCGGTGACCGCTGTTCCATCGCGGTCCGCTTTACCCGACGTGCTGCCGCCGCAGTTGGGTGGTGTTCTCCACCCTCCCAAGGTGCCAAATGTACCCTGGGTCTACTTGGTTCCTCCTTGGATTGACGCGTGCGGCCCCCGACTCAGTTTCGAGTCATTTCCTGTCAAATCGGACGTATCTTGCAATCTGGAATGAGTTATCTGACGTAAAATATATGAATTTGGGGTAGAACGAGCTAATGAAGCCAACCAACCCCGCTACGCTGGGTTACGTAGCCTGAAATTGTGAAAAAACCCTCTGATTGATGGTCGTTTCCCTGTTTCAATTTCGTTTTACTAAAAATAGTAGTTTTAGTTTGATTATTCTTTATCCGTTGGGCTTTAGGAGTTACGCCCATTGTGGAAACGGCTTGGAATAATTAGGAGAATGGTTTGGTGAAGCCAAATAGGACACTTACTATTTTTGGCCAAAAACCTTGCACACTAATAGACATCACGACCTTATAGTAAGTCGCGAATTCTAGGAGTTTTAGTTGTAGTTTGTTTCTGATTTCTTTCCCATTACTTGGTATCCTTATTTAAAGGGTTGTGAACTCAATTTCGTAGTCATTCATTAATCAATTTCAAATTTATTAGAATTTGTTTATATTTTTTTGCTTTCTTCTCTCGTGGATTCGAGAAGTCTCTGTGAGGAGTCCAGAGAAGCTCCGAGGATTCGGAGTAGTTATCCTCAACACGTTTATCCCGTATTCTACCAATTTTCAAAAGTTGAGATGAGGTGGATTGTGATCTAGACTCATTAATAGATGGCCTAGGAATGTTTTAAGGTCGACCCGTGCGACCATGGTTGAATACAGACTCGATTTCAACATTCATTTTCAGTGAACTAGCCGTTGGACGGAACAGGGATGCCTATGACTGTTTCTACATTCCATCGCTCCTTCCTAAGTCAGAGTGCATCAGTGTGCCTCGTGTGACCATAACCCAGGTTCAGTTTAATCCAAATCATGCTCTGATACTAACTGTAACATCCCGAAAAATCGGGGGTCAAGCATAACTCAACACCCGAGTTCTAGAACATCACTTATGCAACATAGATAATGATGATTAAATGTTGTCTGCATTAGTGTATTAAACATAAGTGAGATTAAGCCAAATCAGCATATCATACTCCAGAAATAGTTAAATTGCAAGCGGAAGACTGTGATAGATATATAAAATATATAAAAACTGTGGTGAGTCTCCAGAGTGTGATAACATTACCAGGTTAATAAATTTCAAGTACGTTTCTAAAATATACCAAATGTGTAAGTGTAATGTCTTCTATCCCAAGTACCATAGCCCCGTCAATACAATAACAGGTCTTCATAAACCTGTCAGAGAGCTACAAGTAGGAGAACTCCTCCTCCACATCATAGTAATCCGGCTCTACTTCAAGCATCGCCATCACCTGAAACTCAACAAATCTAATTGGTGTGTACAACACCGTCCCGTAACGTGGGAGTGAGTGATCAACTCAGTGGAACAATAAAGCATAGGTTAACATGTTATCAACTCAGTCAAGCAGAAATGATAAAGCAGTACAATTAAACAATTCTAACTACTCTTATTTAATTCAAGTATGAAATGACATGATTTATGCCCTTGCCAAACCACCCTCATGCGACACCATCTTACATTCGCGAATGCGTTCATCCCTCAGTGCTCCACATCTACCAGGCACATGTAGTGCGATGATGAGCATGATTACCAAGTAATTATTAGTCCATTTCAAACAGCAGTATTTGGAAACTAAGGTACCTCCCTTATATAATTCCCAAATATGATCCATTCTAGTGTCGTCAGTCCTAGTTAATCTCATACGATATTATGGTTTGAAAGGCATGACGAAGGCATCACAAAGGGCTCATCACCCGTCAACACGGATACAGATCTCACCGTATGCGGCTCAATTGCTGGCCGCAAGCTTGAATACAGGTCTCACCGTACTCGGCTCAATCGCTGGCGGTCAGCTCGAATACAGATCTCACCGTACTCGGCTCAACTCATGCTCTAGTTGCTGTGAAGGGCTCGTCGCCAATCACAGACCTTAGAGTATACTCGAAGACACTACGGAGGACTCGTCGCCCGTCAGCACGAATACAGGTCTCACCGTATTCGGCTCACGCTGTAGATGTCGACAACTAGAATATAGTGTCCCATACCACCATAATCGGCTTACGAGTCTGGTTGCACACTGGTCACTACGTGGAGGCACGTAACCCCAGTGTAGGCCGACAGCTCGATCACGGTGTCTCATACCACCATGTCCGGCTCATGAGTCTTAGCGGATCGAGGTACCATGGTTAAAAGGGATTTCTTTGGTAAGTTTGGCACCCTAGGTTCAAGCAATAGTGTCCAAACATGGTGAACATACATTAGACAGATCGGGTTACTAGACGAGCTTGGCTAGCTCGAGCGCACAACAAGTTGAACGATATGAAGCGTATAAGCACTTCGTGTGGCCAACCACTATCGCCAACCGAAGTACGACTCGGGTTCGTCGAACACATCTCACGTGGCGAATGAAACTCTACCACGAATTCGATCCCGTTATCGACAGCTTGGACTATACAATAGCCTCAATCACATTCAATTTCAGATATTTAAAGCAGTAATGGATCAAATTTCAAATCATCCAATCAAAGACTGATATTATCCGTTTAGGGCTGTCAAGGTTGTTGCACGCACTCGTTGCTCCACTCCCCCATCACCCATGACGGATCATACAACGTAAACATGAATTTAAACATATGCATTATATAGATAAAATCATACAATCAATTTAGCATGTTATGAAGTACAATATAAGCATGAGATTGTACATATTCAATTCCTAATCACACAGATATTTAAAGAAATCATATACATAGTTAAAGAAGTTGAGAATCATATCTCAACACCCTTAAACATTACAATTTACTAACTACTACTCATTCAGACATTTCAACAAACACTTTAAAATACATACATCAACATGCATGACATATGTTGATCACATAGGCATTAGGCCAAATCCTTTCACTAAGGAGTTGCCCCAATCATAACACGCGTACACCCACGACGGATAGTCATGGAAAGTAGAAATCCAAGTTCCATATTCATTTGAACATTTTCACAAACACTTGGGCTACACATTTCAACATATATAGCGTATAGTGGCCGTGGCGTGATTCAGGGCAAATCCTTTCGTCAAAGGGGTATCGCCAATACAACAATCATATATCCATGACAATTAGTCATGGCGAACACGAATGATAATTTTATACTCATTCAGTTATTTTCACAAACACTTAGAATACACTATTACAATATATAGCAAAAAATGTATTAAGGCTATCCTTTCGCCAAGCAAGTATTTTATCCATATATAATATATTCATACAGCAAATAATCATGGCAAATACATCTCTAAAATTTGTACGTATACGGTACTTTCTAGAATACACAATTTCAACATACATAGTGTATATAAGCAAAACATGTATAGGGTGAGTCCTTTCGCCAAACAAGTAATTTATCCACATATAATATATTCATATAACAATTAATCATGTCAAACACATTTCCAAAATTTGTACGTATACGGTACTTTCTACAAATACCTAGAGTATGTAGAATTCCATATTTTTCATCTTTAATCGAAACGGAAAACAGACAGCACTTTGTACATGTGCAATTGAATGCAGATCATAAATCTATCATTATCTGACATTGAAAGTATTGAAAACCATAACCTATACACCTAAACTCCACACCTTTTGTCGTAGAATCGTAACGGATCCGATAGGTTTGCTAAGCTTTCGTATTCGGCAGTTTGGCAACCTATAGAACGGAATAGGTTAGCTATTTCATAACCTACAACTCTTAAAACCCCAAATCAGTTTAGGGTTAGGGTTTGTTACCTAGAAACGTCACTGAATTCGCCGGAAAAGCGATAAGAATGAGGTGGTTAAGCACCTAAGGTAGCAAGGAAGAAAGGCAGGAAGGATCTCCCACAACTCTCCCACTTTCTCTCTCTTTTCTCTCTTCTCTCTCTAGGGTTTCTCTCAAATTCGTATGGCTATGAGAGAGAGGGTTTTAAGATCCTTATATAGCCTAAAAACTCACCGAAATAGACTCCAGGTCAAAGTATACTTAGGTTATAACTAAAGCGGGTCAGTTTCAGCTCAACGGAGGACTTCTGGAGGGCCTCCTTGAGCCAAAGGTCGGACTTAAGCTCACCGACACCGGATCTACGTCTAGTTAAGTTTTTATTTCGGTCGGGATTCCAGATCACGCGTGGCGGACTAGTTTCAGTTCAACGGTCAGCGGATCTCGATCGGAGATTCCGAGTACATGGATATGTATATGAAATTTTTCCTGATCCAAGGGTGTATTTGGGTCTGATTCTAACGGTCTTCTTGCTTAAAACTGATCTGCAAGCAAGAGGTGCCAGATTACTATTCAAGATATTTTATTTTGAATTAATTTCATATTTCTCAAACTCTTCACTCCGAGTTTAAGCGAATAGCTTTGGGACACTATCTGGATTTGATTTTCGAGTTGGTTGTCAAGCCCAGCAAGGCGGTCCTAATTCCTTAACTTCGTGTTAATCGAACTTCCGATGTGCGGCCCGGATCTGATTCAGAGTTTCAACGTGCTCCCGAGAGCAGTCGGGTAATGAGTTTGATCAGAGATTTTAGGGTAACCTAGCGTCAATGATTCTACAATTTTGGGTCTTGCAGATCGTATTTAAAGCGATTCTAGCGGATTTCATAGCTAATCTAGTTTTGCACTTAGTTACTTTGTCTCATTTCTAAAGGATTTAGTCCTATAAGATTGCTGTCTGAGGTGGTACTTAGTCCTTTGTAATTTGTATACAAAGTGATCCAAGTTATACTACTTAGCTAGTTTAAGATAGCGTCTAGGGTGAAAGTACTTGGAAAAATTAAAAGAACAAGTGGTGAAGGGTGGGATTTGTGAAGGAAATGGGTTAAGGAGCGATTTTAGACTATGGGATACAGTTCTGACAAGTTAATAAGGTGTTAAGATCGACCCATTGCCTAATGTAACATCCCGGATTTTTGCCAACCTGGGATTAGACGTTCTAGGGCAATGGGTCGATCCTAAGACCTTATCAACTTGTCAAAACTAAATCCCACAGTCTAAAATCGCTCCTGAACCCATTTCCTTCACAAATCCCACCCCTTTACTACCTTGTGCTTTCAATTTTTCAAAGCACTTTCGCCCTAGACACTAACTTAAACTAGCTAAGTAGTAAAACTTGGATCACTTTATATACAAACTACAAAGGCCTAAGTACCATCTCAACCAGAAAACAATTAGGATTAAATCCTTTAGAAATTTAACAAAGTTAACTAAGTGCAAACTCGACTAGCCATGAAATCCGTTGGGATCGCTTTAAATACGATCTGCAAGACCCAAAACTTGTAAAACATGTGACTCTAGGTTACCCTAAAGTTTAGAACCGAACTCATTACCCGTCTGCTCTCGGGACTGAAACGAAACTTCGTATGAGGTCTAGATCGCACATCGGGAGTCCGATTAACACGAAGCTAAGGAACCAGGACCGCCCCACTGGGCTTGACAATCATCTCAAAAATCAGCTCCGACCGATGTCCCACGGTCATTTATTTCGATCCGGAGCGAGGGAGTGTGAAAAACACTATTTCCATCCTAATAAAAATATCAGGAATAGTGATCTGGCACCATTCGCTTGCGCATCAGTATTAAGCAACCTGACCGTCAGAATCAGACCAAATTACACCCTCGGATTAAGAAAAATTTCAGGAACATTTACATGTACTTGGAATTTCGGATCGTGGCCCACTGACCGTTGAACTGAAAGTGGCCCGCCACGTGCGATCTGGGAATCCGATCGAGTCAAAAACGTAATCCCTCATAGATCCATGTGTGGTGAGCTTAAGTCTGACGTTTGGCTCAAGGAGGGCCACCAGAACCTCTCTTTTGAGCTGGAAAAGTGACGAAATACCTATATTAGCAGTAACCTTTGAACAGGAGTCTATTTCGGTGAGTTTTGAGACTATATAAGGACCTTAAACCCTCTCTCATGGCAGCCATACGAATTTGGATTTGAGAGAGGGAAAAGAGAGAGAAAGTGTGGGAGATGTGGGAGAATCTCCCTGCCGTCCTTCCCTGCTGCTATCCATGCTCCACCGCATCCTTCTTGACGCTTTTCCGGCATTTTCGGCGTCGTTTCTAGGTAAGAAACCCTAACCCTAATCTGTTTTGGGGTTTAGACTGTTGTAGGTTGTGAAGTAGCTAACCTATTTCGTTCTATAGGTCGCCTAGTTACCCGTATACGGAAGCTTAGCAAACCTATCAACTCCATTACGATTCTACGACAAAAGGTGCGGACTTTAGGTGTATAGGTTACGTTTTTCAACGCTTTCAATGTCAGATAATGATAGATTCATGATCTGCATGCAATTGCACATGTACAAAGTGCTTTCCGTTTCCTGTTTCGATTAACATTGTAGAATATGGAATTTCACATACTCTAGATATACGTAGAAATACCGTATACGTATTTTTTTTGGAGAAGTGTTTGACATGTTTATTTAATGTATGATTATACTATATATGGATAAAATACTAGTTTGGCGAAAGGAATCGCCGTAATACATGTTCACTTGTAAATGCTACGTATGTTGAAATTGTGTATTCTAGAAATACTGTATACGTATAAATTTTGGAGATGTATGTATCATGATTATTTGCTGTAGTAATATATTATACATGGATAAAATACTAGCTTGGCTAAAGGATAACCCTAATACATGTTTTACTAACATACACCATGTATGTTGTAATAGTGTATTCTAAGTGTTTGTGGAAATGGCTGAATGAGTATAGAATTCTCATTCGTGCTCGCCATGACTAATTGTCATGGATTCATGATTGATGTATTGGCAATACCCCCCTTTGACGAAAGGATTTGCCCTAAGTCACGCCACGGCCAAAATACACTATATATGCTAAAATGTGTGGCCCAAGTGTTTGTGGAAATGACTGAATGAATATGGAACTCGGATTCCTGCTTACCATGACTATCTGTAGTGGGAGTACGCGTGTTATGATTGGGGCAACTCCCTAGTGAAAGGATTTGGCCTAATGCCTATGTGATCGACATATGTCGTGTATGTTGATGTATGTTTGTTTAAGTGTTTCTTGAAATGTCTGAATGAGTAGTAGTTAGCAAATTGTAAAGTATAAGGGTGTTGAGATATGATTCTCAACCTCTTTTAACTATGTGTATGATCTCCTTTGATAGTTGTGTGATTAGGAATTGAACATGTACAAACTCATGCTTGTGTTGTGATTTATAACATGCTCAACTGCTTTATGATTTTAACTATGTAATGTATATGCTTAAATTTATATCTACGTTGTATGATCCGTCATGGGTGATGGGGGAGCGGAGCAACGAGTGTGTGCAACAGCCCTGGCAGCCCTAAACGGATAATACCAGACTGATTGTATGATTTGAATCCTGATCTATTACTGCTTTATATCTCTGTAATTGATTGTGTTTGGGGCTATGATTATAGTCCAGGCAATCGGTAACGGGATTGAACTCGTGGCTGAGATTCATTTGCCACGTGGGATGTGTTCGACGAACTCGAGTCGTGCGTTGCCTGTCGGCAGTGGCTAGGCCACACGAAGTTGTTTATGCACTTCATGTCGTGCGGCTCAATGGGCGATCGTGCTAGTCGAGCTCATCAAGTAGCCCGATCTGCCTTATGCATGTTCACCCTATTTGGTCGCTACTGCTTGAACCTAGGGTACCAAACTTACCAGTGGCGATCCCCGTTTAACCATGGTACCTAGATCCGCTAAGTCGCATGAGCCGGGCATGGTGGTATGGGACACAGTGGTCGAGCTGTCGGCCTACGCTGGGGCCATGTGCCTCCCCGTAGTGACCATTGCGCAATCAACTCGTGAGCCGAATATGGTGGTATGGGACACTGTATTCGAGCTGTCGATACTTCGGCGAGAGCCGAGTACGGTGAGATCTATGCTCGTGTTGACGGGCGACGAGTCCTCCGTGGTATCATCGAGTACACTCCAAGGGTCTGTGATTGGCCACGAGTCTTTCACAGCAACTAGAGTGTGAGTTGAGCCGAGTACGGTGAGACCTGTACTTGAGCTGACGGCTAGTGATTGAGCCAAGTACGGTGAGACCTGTACTCGAGCTGACGGCCAGCAATTGAGCCGCATACGGTGAGATCTGTATCCGCGCTGACGGGTGATGAGCCCTTTGCGATGCCTTCAATACGTTTCTCAAACCATAACATCGTATGAGAATAACTAGGATTGACGACCCTAGAATGGATCATGTTTGGGAATGATACAAGGGAGGTACCTTAGTTTCCCAATACTGCTGTTTGAAATGGACTAATAAAAACTTGGTAATCATGAGCATCATCGCACCGCATGTGCTTTGTAGATGTGGCGCAATGAGGGAGTAAGCATTCGCGAACGTAAGATGATGTCGCTTGAGGGTGGTTTGGCAAGGGCATACAGCATCATGTCATTTCATTCTTGCATTTAATAAGAGTAGTTAGAATTGTTTGATTTGTACTGCTTTATCATTACTGCTTGATTGAATTGATAACATGTTAACCTATGCTTTACTGTTTCACTGAGTTGATCACTCACTCCCACGTTACGGGACGGTGTTGTACACACCAACCAGATTTATTGAGTTTCAGGTGGTGGCGATGCTTGTGAAGCAGAGCCGGACTACTTCTATGATGATAGGAGGAATTCTCCTATCTGTATCTCTCTGGCAGGTCGATGAAGACCTGATATTGTATTGACGGGGCTATGGTACATGGGATAGGAGGCATTACACTTCCTCACATTTGGTACATTTTAGAACTGCACTTGTATTTATTTAACCTGGTAATGTTATCACACTCTGGAGACTCATCATAAGTTATATATTTTATCTATCTATCACAGTCTTCCACTTGCAAATTTAACTGTCTCTGGAGTATGATATGCTGTTTTGGCTTAATCTCACTCATGTTCAATGCACGAATACAGTCAACATTCAATCATCATTCATTTTGTTGCATAAGTGATGTTCTGGAACTCGGGAGTTGAGTTTATGCTCGACCCCCGATTTTCAGGGCGTTACACCTAAGGACGTCTAATCCCAGGTTGGGAAATATTCGGGCTGTTACAATCTACCCCCCTTAAAACAAAATTTTGTCCCCGAAATTGGCTAAGGGTAATAAAGAAAGATTTATTTATTTCTTTGCCTAGGTTTATTGCGTAGGGTATATACTGGCCTGGTTCATTTTAGTCTACCCCCCTTAAAACTTATTTCTTTATCCATTTCTCATACCCTGATGGTTTGCTACAATTTATTTCTTTACCTATTTGGAGTATTGACGACAATCCCCAATTATTTAGAGTAAGATAGTTGTTTTCAATGTTTGACCAACACGGAGAGACGGTTATAGTGGGCTTAATCCCGATACATCGATCATCTACCGGGCCAGGGTAGAAAGCTCATCGTATCCCTTCTGAATCCTGATGGATCCTGATCGTCTGCTCGTCAGCAGAGAGTCCATCGGTAGTCACCCAGGATTGGGAATTGGGTCAAGCCGTGAAAACTTCGCAGTTGTATATGTCAGTAACTCCATAGTCCGATCACTCTAAAAACGTAAAAATTGTCCATCATTGAAAGGTTCAAATTGTCTATTTCTAAGGTTGCCCTTGAGGTCTTTGTCCAAGAGAGTCCTCGTTATTATTTATGTCCAAGGAAATGGTGAATCAAATCTTACTAGATCATCCTAAAACGGTTTCTCATAGTAGGACAGGCTAGGGCTTCTATAATGTTCGTATTCAAGGAGCACCGTTTCGATCCTGGGCCAGTGGGGTAGGGTCCACCACGCTTCCGCTGTGCCACCCAGATAAAAAAAAGTGTATTAGCCGACCTATCTAGATTGGGCTCATAATATTCTACCCCCCTTAAAATTAATTTTCACCCTCAAGGCTCAAGATTTATGTCCTGCTCCGTATATCGGAACAAGGTATAATTTAAGACCTATCCTTGACATGAAATGGGATGTGGTCTCCCACTACATTGGTCTTCTTTTCATCGATAATGTGTATTATGGCATTGGCACCTATGGGTATCAAAAGGAGCTAAAAATGATGGGTAATGTGGTTGACTTCAGGGGCAGGTGTGAGTTTGAGGCCAGATGCCTAAGTCTACCAAAGTAGGACTATCATCACAGTCCCGACCTACCTTACGTACTCATGTCAAGCCTAACAGGCAGGCTATCTTTCTACGTTCATATGCACAAAATGTATGCCGACATGGTATGTAATTTGGGACCTAATTTCTAACTATTTGTTGCCCATTTGGGTAATTCCTTGGGCCTAAAAGACAAAGTCGCTATTGGCTATATACTCTTAATACCTTTCAAAGATGAAGTTATAAATTTTGGGTTGTAACTGGTCGGGCCAACACGGAAGGAAAGTTGTGTAGTGGGTCTGAATCGGATACATGGACCTTCTGCCTAGCTAGGACAAAAAATTTGTCATATCATTTCTTAATCCTAGTTGATCCCGACCTTCTGCCTGATCAGAGCATATGGTTCATTGGTAACTACCAGGATTGAGACTTCAATTCAAACCGCGAATACCTCGCTTATATATATTGTGTCTCTACTCCGTGTTCCCGATTGTAACAAGTCTTTGGAAGGCAATTCTAAGGGATGTATTGATTGGAACTAACATTAAATCCAAGGGATATATAGGTTTTCTCTAATCATGAATAGTTTCTACGTCAAACAAGCTCCTTAAGAGTTACTAAGGAAACCTAAAGTATTAAGGGGATTCAACAACGGAACGGGGTCTTGCTCCAACCTAATCAAGCCAACTAACTAAGTCTATCATGCAATTGGCTTAGCGTAATTAATTAGTCCTTTACTTTCCTTAGCCTAACCAGTAGTTTAGTCTTAATTTAGGAGTAGCGGAAATCCATAGGTGAGTCCAAAGTCTATGCTTATACGCTAGATGATTTCACTTCATTTCTAATACAAGGAAGAGTTTTATCACTTAGGATCAAAGTTGTCTAATTAGAACTGAGTTGCCTGAAGTTGAATTTAACTACGCCTGAGCATTTCACACATGCTCATACCAGCTAAGAGGGTCCTAAGGTTCACATTCTTAATTTGTTGGATTTCCTACACAGTCATGTCTGTCGAAGTCTAGGAGCACCGCTCTAGGTCCCAAAACTCCAAGGGTCTATTGGTCAAACAACCATTTACTCTAAACGCTTAAGCTATCAGAGTGTGGTGGGTTAATGTATATCAAGGGACTTTATCACTTCAACAATATTTGGCCAGTGGCCTTAAGTTGTAGCAAATGGGACTGTATTATTAATCCTACCTTGGGATTGGGAGCGGCATGGTTGGTAGGAGATTGGGTGGGATAAAAATTAATTTTATAAGCTTTGGAGAATGAGCCATGTGTTGGAAAGTGTGAGATGGGATTTCCATATCCCACAATGGGGAATTTCTAAGTGTAATTTGAAAGAAAATTCTAGGATTTACATTTAACTGCATACACTCCAAATATGGTATTGGAAAACATGGGATACACCCAAACCCCATGAAATCGAGAAAATGGCCATAATCAATTCGAATAGGGCCATGGAAAGTGAATGAAAAGTGAAGGGGAGAGAAGGTAAGGGCTGGAGGTTTGTTCCTCCATGAGTTTGAGCCTCAACAAAGATTATAAAGGCCCAAAGGTAGGGTTTGAAGAAGGAAAGGGAAGAAAATGGATGGGTTAGAGAGCTTACACGAATTTGAGTTTCAAATGGGGGGTGTAGAAGCTCAAATGAGAGAAAGTGAAGAGGGTAGAGGTAGGGATGGCTGTGGATGGTGCATATGGAAAGGTTGTGGTCGAAAATGGGAGATGAGACGATTAGAAGGGAGTTTGGAGAGAAAAACAACAAGTTGGAGAGCTTGGAAGGGTAGAAATGAGGAGTGAGGCTCCAACCGGAGAGAAATAGGGGCCCCCTGAAAATTTCGCACGCACCAAATGTATCAGGGGGTCAGGCCGACCATGACCAGACCCGGCCCAACCTGAGGGGGTCAACCTGACCACGGTCGACAGCGGTGACCGCGGTTCCATCGCGGTCCGCTTTACCCGACGTGCTGCCGCCGCAGTTGGGTGGTGTTCTCCACCCTCCCAAGGTGCCAAATGCACCCTGGGTCCACTTGGTTCCTCCTTGGATTGACGCGTGTGGCCCCCGACTCTGTTTCGAGTCATTTCGGGTCAAATCGGACGTATCTTGCAATCTGGAATGAGTTATCTGACGTAAAATATATGAATTTGGGGTAGAACGAGCTAATGAAGCCACCCAACCCTGCTACGCTGGGTTACGTAGCTTGAAATTGTGAAAAAACCCTCCGATTGATGGTCGTTTCCCTGTTTCAATTTCATTTTACTAAAAATAGTAGTTTTAGTTTGATTATTCTTCTTCCGTTGGGCTTTAGGAGTTACGCCCATTGTGGAAAGGGCTTGGAATAATTATGAGAACGGTTTGTTGAAGCCAAATAGGACACTTACTATTTTTGGCCGAAAACCTTGCACACTAATAGACATCACGACCTTATAGTAAGTCGCGAATTCTAGGAGTTTTAGTTGTAGTTTGTTTCTGATTTCTTTCCCATTACTTGGTATCCTTATTTAAAGGGTGTGAACTCAATTTTGTAGTCATTCATTAATCAATTTCGAATTTATTAGAATTTGTTTATATTTTTTTGCTTTTTTCTCTTGTGGATTCGAGAAGTCTCTGTGAGGAGTCCAGAGAAGCTCTGAGGATTCGGAGTAGTTATCCTCAACACGTTTATCCCGTATTCTACCAATTTTCAACAGTTGAGATGAGGTGGATTGTGATCTAGACTCATTAATAGATGGCCTAGGAATGTTTTAAGGTCGACCCGTGCGACCATGGTTGAATACAAACTCGATTTCAACATTCATTTTCAGTGAACTAGCCGTTGGACGGAACAGGGATGCCTATAACTGTTTCTACATTCCGTCGCTCCTTCCTAAGTCAGAGTGCGTCAGTGTGCCTCGTGTGACCATAACCCAGGTCCGATTTAATCCAAATCATGCTCTGATACCAACTGTAACATCCCAAAAAATCGGGGGTCAAGCATAACTCAACACCCAAGTTCCAGAACATCACTTATGCAACATAGATAATAATGATTAAATGTTGTCTGCATTAGTGTATTAAACATGAGTGAGATTAAGCCAAATCAGCATATCATACTCCAGAAATAGTTAAATTGCAAGCGGAAGACTGTAATTGATATATAAAATATATAAAAACAATGGTGAGTCTCCAGAGTGTGATAACATTACCAGGTTAATAAATTTCAAGTACGTTTCTAAAATATACCAAATGTGTAAGTGTAATGTCTTCTATCCCAAGTACCATAGCCCCGTCAATACAATAACAGGTCTTCATAAACCTGTCAGAGAGTTACAAGTAGGAGAACTCCTCCTCCACATCATAGTAATCCGGCTCTACTTCAAGCATCGCCATCACCTGAAACTCAACAAATCTGATTGGTGTGTACAACACCGTCCCGTAACGTGGGAGTGAGTGATCAACTCAGTGGAACAATAAAGCATAGGTTAACATGTTATCAACTTAGTCAAGCAGAAATGATAAAGTAGTACAATCAAACAATTCTAACTACTCTTATTTAATGCAAGTATGAAATGACATGATGTATGCCCTTGCCAAACCACCCTCATGCGACACCATCTTACGTTCGCGAATGCGTTCATCCCTCAGTGCTCCACATCTACCAGAAACATGCAGTGCGATGATGAGCATGATTACCAAGTAATTATTAGTCCATTTCAAACAGCAGTATTAGGAAACTAAGGTACCTCCCTTATATAATTCCCAAACATGATCCATTCTAGGGTCGTCAGTCCTAGTTAATCTCATACAATATTATGGTTTGAAAGGCATGGCGAAGGCATCACAAAGGGCTCGTCACCCCGTCAACATGGATACAGATCTCACCATATGCGGCTCATTTACTGGCCGCCAGCTCGAATACAGGTCTCACCATACTCGGCTCAATCGCTGGCCGTCAGCTCGAATACAGATCTCATAGTACTCAGCTCAACTTATGCCCTAGTTGCTGTGAAGGGCTCGTCGCCAATCACAGACCTTAGAGTATACTCGAAGACACTACGGAGGACTCGTCGCCCGTCAACACGAATACAGGTCTCACCGTATTCGGCTCACGCTGTAGGTGTCGACAGCTTGAATATAGTGTCCCATACCACCATAATCGGCTCACGAGTCTGGTTGCTCACTGGTCACTACGGGGAGGCACGTAACCCCAATGTAGGCCGACAGCTCGACCACGGTGTCCCATACCACCATGTCCGGCTCATGAGTCGTAGTAGATCGAGGTACCATGGTTAAAAGGGATTTCTCTGGTAAGTTTGGTACCCTAGGTTCAAGCAATAGCATCCAAACATGGTGATCATACATTAGACAGATCGGGTTACTTGACGAGCTTGGCTAGCTCGAGCGCACAACAAGTTGAACGATATGAAGCGTATAAGCACTTCGTGTGGCCAACCACTATCGCCAACCGAAGTATGACTCGGGTTCGTCGAACACATCTCACGTGGTGAATGAAACTCTACCACGAATTCGATCCCATTATCGACTGCTTGGACTATACAATAGCCTCAATCACATTCAATTTCAGATATTTAAAGCAGTAATGGATCAAATTTCAAATCATACAATCAAAGACTGATATTATCCGTTTAGGGCTGTCAGGGCTGTTGCACGCACTCGTTGCTCCACTCCCCCATCACCCATGACGGATCATACAACGTAAACATGAATTTAAACATATGCATTACATAGATAAAATCATACAATCAATTTAGCATGTTATGAAGTACAATATAAGCATGAGATTGTACATATTCAATTCCTAATCACCCAGATATCTAAAGAAATCATACACATAGTTAAAGAAGTTGAGAATCATATCTCAACACCCTTAAACAATACAATTTACTAACTACTACTCATTCAGACATTTCAACAAACACTTTAAAATACATACATCAACATACATGACATATGTTGATCACATAGGCATTAGGCCAAATCCTTTCACTAGGGAGTTGCCCCAATCATAACACGCATACACCCACGACGGATAGTCACGGAAAGTAGGAATCCAAGTTCCATATTCATTTGAACATTTTCACAAACACTTGGGCTACACATTTCAACATATATAACGTATAGTGGCCGTGGCGTGATTCAGGGCAAATCCTTTCATCAAAGGGGTATCGCCAATACAACAATCATATATCCATGACAATTAGTCATGGCGAACACGAATGAGAATTCTATACTCTTTCAGTCATTTTCACAAACACTTGGAATTCACTATTACAACATACATGGTGTATGTTAGCAAAACATGTATTAAGGCTATCCTTTCGCCAAGCAAGTATTTTATCCATGTATAATATATTCATACAGCAAATAATCATGGCAAATACATCTCCAAAATTTATACGTACACGGTACTTTCTAGAATACACAATTTCAACATACATAGTGTATATAAGCAAAACATGTATAGGGCGAGTCCTTTCGCCAAACAAGTAATTTATCCACATATAATATATTCATACAACAATTAATCATGTCAAACACATTTCTAAAATTTGTACGTATGCGGTACTTTCTACAAATACTTAGAGTATGTAGAATTCCATATTTTTCATCTTTAATCGAAACGGAAAACAGACAGCACTTTGTACATGTGCAATTGAATGCAGATCATGAATCTATCATTATCTGACATTGAAAGCGTTGAAAACCATAACCTATACACCTAAAGTCCACACCTTTTGTTGTAGAATCGTAACGGATCCGATAGGTTTACTAAGCTTCCGTATTCGGCAGTTTGGCAACCTATAGAACGAAATAGGTTAGCTATTTCATAACCTACAACTCTTAAAACCACAAATCAGTTTAGGGTTAGGGTTTGTTACCTAGAAACGTCGTTGAAATTGTCGGGAAAGCGATAAGAATGAGGTGGTTAAGCACCTAAGGCAGCAAGGAAGAAAGGCAGGAAGGATCTCCCACAACTCTTCCACTTTCTCTCTTTTCTCTCTTCTCTCTCTAGGGTTTCTCTCAAATTCGTATGGCTATGAGAGAGAGTGTTTTAAGGTCCTTATATAGCCTAAAAACTCACCAAAATAGACTCCAGGTCAAAGTATACTTAGGTTATAACTAAAGCGAGTCAGTTTTAGCTCAACGGAGGACTTCTGGCGGGCCTCCATGAGTCAAAGGTCGAACTTAAGCTCACCGACACCGGATCTACGTTTAGTTAAGTTTTTGTTTCGGTCAGGATTCCAGATAACGCGTGGCGGACCAATTTCAGTTCAACGGTCAACGGATCTCGATCGGAGATTCCGAGTACATGGATATGTATATGAAATTTTCCTGATCCGAGGGTGTATTTGAGTCAGATTCTGATGGTCTGGTTAATTAAAACTGATCCGCAAGCTAGAGGTGCTAGATTACTATTCAAGATATTTTATTTTGAATTAATTTTACATTTCTCACACTCTTCACTCCGAGCTCGAGCGAATAGCGCTGAGACACTATCTGGATTTGATTTCTGAGATGGTTGTCAAGCCCAGCAAGGCGGTCCTAATTCCTTAATTTCGTGTTAATCGGACTTCCGATGTGCGGTCCAGATCTGATACGGAGTTTCAACGTGCTCCCGAGAGCAGTCGGGTAATGAGTTTGAGCCGAGACTTTAGGGTAACCTAGCGTCAATGATTCTACAAGTTTTGAGTCTTGCAGATCGTATTTAAAGCGATTCTAGCGGATTTCGTAGCTAATCTAGTTTTGCACTTAGTTACTTTGTCTCATTATAAAGGATTTAGTCCTATAAGATTTCTGCCTGAGGTGGTACTTAGTCCTTTGTAGTTTGTATATAAAGTGATCCAAGTTATACCACTTAGCTAGTTTAAGATAGCGTCTAGGGTGAAAGTACTTAGAAAAATTAAAAGAACAAGTGGTGAAGGGTGAGATTTGTGAAGGAAATGGGTTAAGGAGCGATGTTAGACTGTGGGATACAGTTCTGACAAGGTAATAAGGTGTTAGGATCAACCCATTGCCTAAGGACGTCTAATCCCAGGTTGGGAAAAATCTGGGTGGTTACAGTTTATTGGATGATGAGGCTATGACTGACAGATTTGATCTTGAGCATGGCCTTCATCTTTTGTTGAGGCTCAGTCTTGATGTCTTCTTCTAAGAGTTCACTTGAACTAATCGACTCAACACTCACGTATATTGATAAACTAGGGAACTTTCAACTTTTACTATGAAGGTCATTGTATTCACTGCACAAAAATTAGGCTTCAAGTTTTAAATTCTAATCTTAAATTTAATTTGCATGATGAAACCCTAAAGTTTCGTCATAACTATATTATGGTGTAACGTGGCAATCTAATCATGCATATTGTACAAATTTTATTAGATTCTAATCCTAAGAGTGTACAAATTCTGGCAACACTTGAGAAAATCCGACTTGAGAGGTGTGGATCACCCTTCAAGCCTTTCTACATCATGATAGTTAGTCTTGCCATTTAATTTCATTAATTTATCTTAATTGATTACTTAATATTGTATTAAGTGGAAATGATGATAACTATTAGTTTCTGAGTAATTTTTTATATATGAATGATGATTGGATTTAAATTCAAATACCTGAACGTGCTATGGATCTCAAATACCTCTGTTCTAGGTTAATATGAACATGTTTATAAGTGTAAATGTTATTGAGATTGTTCGTGATTTGTTTTAGTACTTATAATGACTTGATGGTGTTTTTGGAGAGTCCTTGAACTAGTGGTGAATCATGTAATGGACTAATTGAGATTATGTTGTCGAATTACCATTTTGTGAATCGCTTGTGCCTTTGTGTCTTTTTGGAGACAATCCCTTCTATCGCATCCTTGAATGAACTATTTGCTTTCTATGGCTTTGATTGACTATTTTCCCTTTTGTGGCTTTTATGGATTGTTTTCGTATAACCCTTTGATGGTAAGTTTCACTTGTCAAACTACAATTGGCCACTAGTTGAGGAGGTTACCTTTAAATATCCTATTAGTTAGAGTCTCATGAGCCAGTGATGCTGGTATGGGATACTATGCTCGAGTTGTCAGCCTATGCTGGGTGATGAGCCCCCCATAGTGACCTTTGAGCTTTCTAAAAATGGTTGTTTGAAATTGAAATAATAACGGTTGAGGTAATCATGAATTTTCATGGCATACGGACTTTACTGAGTGGTCGATGTAAGACACGGAGTTTCTTGGGTCATTATGGGCTATACCAAAAAGTATTTTACCGGGTTATCCTAAGTTAATATCATATGCATTCTTACTAATATGGGTTGTCCTTTTCATATAGACTTTTCTGGGTGTTTAGTCCTCCTTAGGACATACCTTTGTGTACTTTTCCAGGAGACTAATTCACCTTGGGTGTCCTCATTGCATAGTCTTATCCGGGTGGCTAGTCATCCTTAAGTTGTACCTTTGAGTACATTTCTGAGTGGCTAGTTCTCCTTGGGTGACTTTTTCTAGTTGGATGTGCATCCCTAGGTTTGTGAGCATGTGCATGCATTCATGCATTTAACTATGAACATCTTTATGGAATTTATTCAATGTATGCGTATCTAATAAACTCTGTCTTATTAATATGATAGTCATTGTGAAATATTCATTATAGACTGTTCCTGATAACTATGCATAATTATCTTGATGATACGATAAATCTTATAGGTTATACCTCACTGGGATAGCCATTGACGCTATCAAACCGTATTCAGTGTGCAAGAAACGCAGATAACGTGCATGTTGGTGTTTATGTGGAATAGGAGGAACCAGATGATCTTGCGACTCTCTATTCCTAATTTCATTTGTATTTAATTTGTACTGTCATGTATTGTAAAATCTTAAGACATTGGTTTGTATAAGTTTTTAGGCAACCACTTGAATATTCGATTCTGTATATTTGGACTCCCTCTTATACTTGATTTGTTTGTATTCTGCTAAATTGCTAACTCTGAATAAAGAAAAAATGTATGTGGAATTTGAGTATCTTTAAAGGTTAACACTCGGGTTTTTAGAAAACGAGTAGTGTACAGGGGTTTCGGGAACCGGGGTGTTACAGTATATGTCTAGGTGTGTGTGTAATGGACTACATGGAAATCGGGACCTACAATCTACCCCCCTTAAATAAAATTCTCGACCTTGAGATTTATATACATATAATTTATTTATTTATGTTTTTAACTTTATAGTATTTCACATATTAGTTCCTCCACTATCTAGAGTAAAGTTTCTCTATTTTGTTTTTTTTGTTCTTAGTGTTTCGGGGCAACACGGAAAATGGTTATAGTACGGCTAATCCTGACACACTGAGCTCTTGCTTGGTCAGGGCAGTGAGTTCTTTAGTATCATCCATTCCGGGTGAGTCTCGATCTTCTGCTTGATCAGGGCATTGAGTTCATTGGTAAGCGCTCGAGATTTGGTACTTGATTAACCCGCTTCTAACTTGCTTGAATACGATTCTGTAAATCCGTGGTCCCGATCATTTTAGATCCTTGGGGAATATCGTATTTCTTTTTTCATCCCACCATAAAAATTACCCTAGTTTTCATAAAGGATAGACCCAAATTATCCATTCATTGTTGAACCTAAGATTTAGTGTATCCTTTATATAACGGGTTGTAAATTTCCAAAATCATTTTATATTGACAGCTTGTTACTCTCAGAATTTTATTTTATGATCCGTGTGTCCAATTTATTCAAAATTTGGAAATAAAATCCTTGACTTATTCCTAAAGTTACAGAAAAATTCCTAAGGTAATATTCCACGGTTTGGGGGTTGTTTCACACTTGTGAGATGTATAAAAGTTTGCTGTCCAGCAACAATTCCTACCTATTTTTGTTATTGTGGAATTTTTATAGAATTTTCTACAGATCTGATTGGTTTGAAATTTTAGGAGGAGATTTCTGGAGACCTAAGGTACCAAAAAATTTTCAAACTTTTTCAATAAGTATACTTACTGAGACCAGCGGAAGTTTCCTAACGTATCAGTTTTCATCAAAACGACAACAAAATTTAGGAAAATTGGAAAATATCCGATTCCGATTTGGGAAACTAGTTTTCCTTTCTTGAAAATTCGTTCAAGGATGAATTTTTGTTCATAACAAGTTTATTTGGGATTTTAAGAATTTTTGTAAAGGTACCTAGAATCATGGTCTCTAAATTCCACATCTAACTTAATATTTTCAATGGAAAACCCGAATATGGGTTTCTAATTCCTCAACTTCCTAATTCCTTTGGAAATCCAATTAAGTACATGCATCTAATTCATGATCCTATCCCGGTCACGTAAAGCTTATGATGGTCCATGCCCACAGGCCCAGTTAATCTCATTCTCAAGCTCTGATACCAACTGTAACATCCCGAATTTTCACGGCCAGAGTTTATACTCATGCCCGGTAAAATCGGGTGTTAATAATGTATAAATTAGATTGTAGACACCCCACCCAGGCTGATGTCTTAAGAAAGCTAGAACAATCCGAGAACCATGGTCCAATCCAAACCAAACCACGATCCCAAACCCTAATCCCAGAACCAAACCCTGATCCAAAACCCTAATCCTGACCTGAGCCATCACAAGCCATCATTCAAAGCAAAAGAACACCCATTTGAGCTTAAAATTCTAAAAAATGGACTACTGGACAAAGTGGAACATCAGATAAAACCCACCAGTCAAGGCTCGCCCGAACCAGGCCCAGGTAATAGTCTGACTACTGCCGACGGTAATCCAATTACTTCCGCGCGCGAGACATGTGTGTCCTTCGAGCAACAGCTGTCTCTCGTGCCAACACGCACAGCAGCTCCAACAGACTCACCAACTACTGTAGCCATGAATGAGATGACCCAAAGTCTCATAGCAATGCAGGAGCTATTACTTCGCCTAGTGCCAGGAACCATACCCAGCATGCCGGCAACACAACCTAGTGTGCAAAATAACTCAATCCCGCAAACTCCTTTTGCCTTCTCCCTCATTCCTCCAGCGAATCATGTACTCCCTCTTCCAGAGGAGTCAACACAAGATCAACAACAACTGACAAATAGGAGCAACCCTCTAGCACATCTCCCAACACATTACTCAACACATCTCCCCAGAAAAGGGAACAACATTTAACTTACAACACAGGTTCCCCCTAATGGGAATCGCGGACAAGAACTGGCGGATTCCCATGAAGGGGGTCAGTTTCGAATCCAACTTACTCCCCCCAATGGGAGTCATATTCTAGACTTGGCAGATGCCCCGGGTGGGAGCCATGTCCATACATCACATCCTCCCCCGAAAGGGAGTGGAGTTCATTTCCAATTACCTCCCGCCATTGGGAGTCCGTCTTCTTTCCAACAACCCCCTCATTCTTGGTAACTAAAGGGTCGAGGAAATCGATCCTTATGAGGAGGAGGCAGCCCAAGCCTTACAACAAGGGGGAAATACCCACAGCCCAATAAAGCAGAAATTGAGGAGTTGTGGGAACAACTACAAATGGTGCAAAATAAACAACAGAGGCAATAAGGCGTGGATCACCCATTCACTAAATTCAGGGATCTATGTCCCTTCCTGGACGCTCGGGTACCTCCAAACTTTAAGGTACCGAAATTCAGAAAGTATGACGGTAGCGGGTGCCCCACAGCACATCTAAAAGCCTTTTGTGGGGAACTCAATGCGATAGTAGGGAACGATGGAGCCTTGATATGGCTTTTTAAAAAATCCCATAAGGGCGATGCCCTGGATTGGCACACATCATTGGATAGCCATTAAATTAAGACCTAGGAGAGACTCTCCCAAGCATTCATTGACAAGTTTTCCTACAATTTGAACATGGCTCCAAGAAGAGTCAACCTAGCTACCTTAAGGCAAAAAAAAAAAAAAAAGACAAGCCATTGTCAGCTTATGTGAGTGAAGGCGGGCCATGATAGCTCGAATGAGAAACCCCAGCGATGAAGAGGATCAATTATCCATGATTGTCCATTCGAAAAATCCGAACATCTCCAGATATTTGATTTCCTATCCATATGTAAACTTCTCTCAACTCATCCGAGTTGGGGAGCAAGTAAAAGCTGAGATCAGAGCCGGGACCATCTCTTCATGGCCGCATTAGGCCCCCTCAATCAAAAGGAATAAAGTCGAGGGGAAGCCCATTGGATATGGGAATGGAAACGACACCACTCCCACGCAATGTACTAAGAAGTTAACAACATCGTCACCAACACTTAAGGCAATTAGTACGCTCTACAACTGAAGCCACAACAAAACAGACAGTGCCAACCATAACAAACTCAGCTGGGATACCAGACACAGCCGCCTCAACAACAATAGCAACAACCTAGGTGAAATGCACAAAGTCCATATAAGCAAGCAATGCTGGGCAAGAAGTTCTCCCCTCTGGCATAAACATATAGTCAGATCATGACTATGTTGGTGTAAAAGCAACTTCTCACACCACTCTGACCTCGACCTTCGCCAAATCCCCTACTAATAGGTTACAATGAAAATCAATATTGTGCATATAACTAGTCCCCTGGCCATCTAACAAACCGTTGTTTTGCCTTAAAACGCGCGGTCCAAGATTTGATCGAAAGCCAGAAGATTGCGGTCACCCCACAGGTTAACAGTACGGCTCAGGCCAACATTCTCCAAAATCCTCTGCCATCACATCAAGCAGGACCCAGCACATCTGACACCTCTACCATCAACAACATCGAGGAAGAGCGTCCCCCACACTCCTTCCCACTCCACTCCATACAGGCAATCATGCCCGGTATAACAAATCGGACATGGGATACCGACAGGCATCTCCGCCTGGGCCATAAGTATTCCTCGAAGTAGTACTGACAACACAGCCTCTCGTCCTACAAGGGGCACCAACAACATCCAACAGGTCAAACTCTCAGCCTCTCATTCTCTAAGGGGCATTTCCAACATCATCTCCCGCATATCCAAACAGGTCAAACTCTGAACCTCCTCTCATTCTACCAGTGGGCCTCCCCGATCTGGCCCCGTTAACCATAAAAGGGGCACCCCTGGTCCAATCTCCAAGCCTCCTCTTACCTCACCAGCTAACACACGCCCAAAGGATCCCTCCTTCACAAATTACACACCAAAAGGAGAAGGAAAATCCCACCGTAAAAACTCTTGAGGATTTAATCATACTTCAAGAGAAATCCTCAAGTCCACCACAAACAGTTCTGATAACAACTCCGCAGCCTCAAGAGCTGGTGATATACCTAGAAGGGAGGATGGTTCCCTCCTATAACACAAAGGCAGTCCCATGGCACTACCCAGAGTGCGCCGAAGTGGGCAACAATTGTAGGTATTTCAGAAGAGACAATCAGAATCCAAAAGAAACCTAGGGAACTTTGTTGGGAACAGCCCATAAAGCTGATGTTGCCTACAACGTAGTAGCTTAGCTCAAAATCATTTCCACGTAAATTTCCCTCTTGGAAGTCCCGTGCACATCGAGTTCGTATCGAGAAATCTTTGCAAAAACTTTGAATGATGCACACATCTCTCCTGACGTACCACCTGAAATGGTGGCAAGCATGATCGGACAACTTCTTGCATCGCAGGCCATCACATTCTCCGATGATGAGCTACTGCTTGAAGGTCACAAACATGGGCGCTCACTCAATATAGTTGTCTATTACATGGACTTAAAGGTCCCACTCGTGCTTATCGACAACGGATCAAGCTTAAACGTTTGCCCTCTAAGGACTGCTGAACGTTTAGGGATCGAACCACCATCCTTCCGGCATAGTACCATGAGCATCAAAGCTTTTGATAACTCTTGAAGGCAAGTGGAGGCAGAAATAGATTATGAGTTACAAATCGGACCAGACATGACTCTTGTCACATTCCAAATCATTGATATTCCTGCCTCATTTAACCTTCTGTTGGGGCGACCATGGCTTCATGCTGTTGGAGCCATCTCATCCACCCTCCATCAAAGGGTTAAATTCGCTTCAGGAAATTGAATCATTTCGGTACTAACCAAACCGGAGATCATTCTACCAGTAGCAGTCAACATCCTAGAACCTGATATCCTAGTAATAGACGTCTAACACATGGAGGGTGACATACCGTATCACAATTTCAAGTTCAAGATTGTGAATTCCATCACAAACCCTTACCCACTTGTTGCCGAATATGTCATCTCCCAGGCTGAACGGCTAATTCTAAACTATCGTACCGAGTTCTAGAGAAAGGTATGGTAATAAAGCAAGCCCATGCCAATGAGCGAAGATAGGGATTGGGATATCAATCGACACCGGAAGATCAGGCCGTAAGGTCCAGAAAGAGGCAACCGTTCAAATATACACCCATCAAGTTTGTAAAGTCCGAGATAGTTTATGGTGACACGATGATCTCACTTGAGGATCACCTCCAGCGGCTCAAACTAGCAGAATAATCCAGCCAGGAGTCAACTTGGACTCCAATACAGTGGGACAGAATCCTCAAAGGTTCAAAAGCATACCCAACGCTAGGGGCAGAACCCCCGGACCCAATACATGAGGTTAGGGGCATGGAATCAAGGCCACCCATAGAGGACCTGGGACCAGGAGTGCCCATTGCAAAACACACAGGTAAGAACGGGGAGGCACCTATCCCCACCAATAGTCAAGGGGAAATACCCCCACCAACAACTCAACAGTGCAAGGGGCAAAAGTAGCCCCTCCATTGGATTGAGAAAGGGAAGTGACCTTCCTTTGATTGGACAGACATCAGGATCCCACCACAGTGTGGACCCGAGGAGACTGAAGAGCTCCACTTCTAAGAGAAGAGATCGAGTCAGACACAGCCTCTATACCCGGTCCAGCTGACAGCGTGGTCATCGGGACGGATGACCAACAGGTACAAACAGAGCAGGGTAACAGGGTCGAAAGGGGGAAAGAACCAAGCTGGACGGCCATCCCCTAACGATTTAATCGTCAGGTAAGCCATCCACGGATGTCGACCTCTAAAAAAAATGTTAATGTAAATAACAGTTAGCATCCCAAATCAACATAGGATCAATCCTGATTTGCTACACTGTCTTGTTCGGGACCCCTTGGCGACACAAAAAAAATCAAAAAAACCTCATAACATAAAAACATCAAATAGTTCTTAAAATCACAAAAAATCGAAAACTCTTCAAAAATAAAAAATAATAGAAAATCTTTCAAAGCTCACTATGCCAAACACACCGCTCATAACACCAGAGTTCGAGGTTGACTCATATGATTTCGATCTAGAGTTAGATTTAGAGCTCATGGCTTTGGATGAAGCCCATGATGAGGGAAATGATGATACAACTCTCGAACTTGAGGATTCCCTCAAAAAGTTCGAAACTAAGGCTAATGTTATGGCAGACGATTTTGAAGTTGTGAAGTTGGGATCGCTGGAACTCCCTAGGGAAGTGTGCATCGTTAGATCACTGCCTCCAGAATATAAGCAGAGGATGATGGAATTCTGGAATCCAAGGTTGTCCAATTTTGCTTTCTCTTATGAAGATATGTCAGGGCTCGATGAAGATTTGGTGGTACACCACTTGCCAACAAAGCCAGACATGAAGCCTGCTAAATAGAAGCTCCAAAGAATGAAGCCAGAATGGTTCCTAAAGGTCCATGATGAAGTCATGAAGCAATACAATGCGGGATTCCTGGTAGTCTCCAAATATTCGGAATGACTCGCAAACATCATACCAGTTTCAAAGAAGGACAGTATAGTCAGGATGTGCATTAACTTTAGGGACCTCAATAAAGCAAGTCCAAAAGACGATTTCCCTCTGCCTCACATCGGTACATTGGTAGATGATACTGCTGGACACAAGTTCTTCTCCTTCATGGACAGCTTCTCCAGCAACAATCAAATCGAGATGGTCGTTGAAGATCGTGAGAAGACTTTTCATCACACTGTGGGGAACCTTTTGCTATCGGGTTATGCCCTACAGTGCTGAAGAATGTAGGAGCTATATATCAGCGAGCCATGACCGCCTTGTTCCACGACATGATATGAAATGGCGGTGAAGACCGTACTAGTTGAAGAAGGAATATGCCAATATGTCCTAGAGGGGGATGATTAGGACTTTTAAACATTTTTATGATTTATTTAAAATCCTATTACACTAATCCTAACAACAGGCACATATTAAGATTACTCAAACTTAACTCTGCTGGCTTTCAAGCCCGGTAGAGGATCCAATCACAAACTATTTAAGAAGCAAACAATATAAACAGTTTATGATGGATATGACTGTGTAAGAATGTGAGGTGTGATCTTAGATATTCAGATATGCAAATATTGAAGTAAATCACACAATAAGAAGAATAACAATCTCAAACACAGTCATTTTTATAGTGGTTCGACGATCAGTCTACTCCACTCTCGGCAGACGCACTGAACCCTCGAGTGTGCTAGATTTCACTAACGAGGTTTCACAGTGGTTCACCTCAAACCTAAGGTTTTAAATCAGGTTCACCTTCAACCTTTACAACCTACACTGAGGCTGACTGTTTATGCTCTCATGAGCAAGGGTCAACACAACGCACCCACTTTTAGGCACACTGGCCAAGGATCTTCTATAAGACCCTACTGGAGGTTTCTACACGATTCACCTCAAACCTGAGTTTTTATAGCGGTTGACCTCAAACATAAGGTTTTACTGGTTCACCTTCAACCAGATGTTTATTCTCTCCACAGAGCAAGGGTCCACACAATGCACCCACCACGTATACTCCCACCGGAGGCCTCCTTGAGGACTTCAAAAGGTGAGAACCACTTAAGACCCAATCCTACAAAGGAATGATCACAACTGTCCTCTTGGACTCTAGATACTTACAAATAAGTTGATGAGTCCCGTTTAGCACAATGTCGAAGATCTCCTCCTCCTTGTTGACAAAGATTCTTCTGCTCCCTTGATTCGCAACACAAAATGATATATCAATACTCAGCTTCGGGTTGGGTCAAGGTTATGATGGAATCCTACTCTCTAAGGTTATCTTATAAGGAAGATAGAGTAGTTCCAATCATCTAGGCATTCAAGGCATCCCAACTTAATGATTTGACGTTAAGGTAGTAGCCGGAGGATCCTTGAATGTGGAAGTTCATTCCCAAATCCACTCTATTGAATATCAATGGTAAGGGTGGATTAGAGGATGAACTTCCCTGAGAGAAAGGGCTTTGGGTATATGATCTAAGGTTAAACACTCAAAAGCTCTCTCTACGTTCTCTCCCAGCAACAATAGATAAGTCCTCTATATATAAATAAAAGGTTCCAACGGATATAAAACGGTCACATTTATGAATGAGTTCGATATCATTGAGCTTATAATCTCGATAGCATCGATGGTCTGCTCAACGACTCGAACTCAAAGTCATACGCTTTTGAAACCTTTTGCTAGCTGGTCGATGAATCGAAACAATTGTCGATGTCATCGGATTTCGAACTCCGATTCCATCGATGAGAGGTTTGATCCATCGACACTGAAAAAAAGAGAGAGACTTGACTTGAAATACTTTAGGTTTTCATGAATGATCGGGGAACCATCAAGATCATCGAAATTTGAATGTCGATGATATCGAAATCAGCGTCGAGGCATCGATAAATCCAGCGGATTTTTCATTAAGCTTGTTCGACAGTTTATGTCCTTGTTCGATACAATCGACCTGGTACTGATGTCATCGATATTTGAATATCGATTCAATCCAAGGGCCCCCAATCATAGTTAAACCACCCTGAAATATGCTAGAAGAAATGCACACCCTCGATCGATATCATCGATGCACTTCCAATCTTATCGATGTTTGATTTCAGATCATATCAGAAGGAGCATCGATATATCGAAGGAATTTGAAATTTTCTTTAAAAAATAGTGGCATTGAAAATCTGCCTATCGATGATATCGATTCGACTTGGATAGACTCGAGATTTGAATATCGATGATATCAATAGGTGTATCGATACATCGATAATTCGTCCAGATATGTTATGAGGTTGCTGGATATTTTTTGTCCTCTTTTTGATGGTATCGATGGCTCATCGAGGACACGACAGCGCAGGTCGATCATATCAAGATGTGTATCGATACAATCGACAGGGTAAAAAAAAACTTAGAAATTTTTTTGTTCTGAAAAAGGTTTTCTCACCTTAAAACCCTATGATTTTTTAACTTATTTTTAAGGGTTTTATTCACCAGGTGTTTTGGGACATGGGATGTGAGGCTTTAGATTTACCTGTGGAGAGCTTGCATAAATCTAGTTGAGGCAGACGCTTGAATTGATCTTCCTATCAGGCTCTGTAGACAATCTGACTCAATACGCACGTAACTTGATAAACCAGGGCACTTTCAATCTCCCCCTTTGTCAATTACGTGATAAAATCCCTGAAACACCCTAGAATATTCTAGACAAACACATCCTAAATTGTGTGTACATGCTTTTTACACAATTTTATAGTTTCTAGCCCATGTACACAACCAGTAGCTGTTTACTGCAAACTCCCCCTTACTTGATGCAGCTCCTCCCCCTAACACCTGCAACAACATACAGATATACAATTTTCCATTCGAGGTGTTTGCAAATGTTCTCCCCCTTTTTGTCAGTCATTGACAAAGATATATTAGGTGATATTGACTGAAGAGGGAATTACTTGGAAGAACTGACCAGGTAGAAGCAGATCAATTGATGTATAATAATTAACTCAGTTTAAGCAGACATTAATTTAAGAATCTATGGATGCATTTTAAATAAGATAGAGCAGTGATATAGCAGTTACAATATTCATTAAGGACATCACATGCAATCCATAGCAGACATAGATAAACCAGGGGATTTCAAACATAATCATGGCAATAAAGATAAGAATTACATTCAGCCATAACAACAGTATTCAAATATCCATCATCCAAAACGCGCACTACCATAGATAGTAGTTGATTAACAGTATATCCACCTGAACCAAGCCCCAAAAAAAATATGTTCAGTCCAACCATGGACATATACAATGACCCAAAAAAAAAAACGTCAGATTCTCCAGATTAGTTAGTTGTCACATACACTCATGAAGGTGTAGAACATTTAAAAAGATACTAATGTTTGTACGTAGAGATAAAAGTGGGGTGTATGTGATAGAAAGTAGTGATCATCATCATGGAGCGGAGTGGGATGGTGCTGTGTTGTCCCGGCAGCAAGTTATCACATCCACCAACTGTTCGACGGTTTACTGCACACTTAGCACCATCCGTTCCAGGACAGTAAATCTCTCATTCATTGACTCCCTGAGCTGAGGGACATCATGCTGAATGGTGTCAAGCTTATCTGGACGGAGCTTAAACCTCTTTGCATGCCTAGGTGTTGATGTTGATGGAGCATGTTGAGGTCCAAAAGCTTCTTCTCTGGCCATCTCAGCTCCTCCCATGGGAGCGTTACCACCCCGGCCTTCTCCCTCAGCTTGAATGCCTTCCACCGGTTCTTCAGAATATTTATGAAACCTCCAGTCTATCATTCATATGTTGTTTTTCGGTGAAGGTTTGGAGGGGAAGAACGGGATCATTGGTTGTTGGGAAGCCAATGGTGTTACAAACCATGTGTATGATCCAGGGATAGGGTAGTTGAAGATCCCTGGTTGTATGGACAGCATTTACCAACTGAGAGACAAGCAAAGTTGGAAGGCAAATCTTTATCCCCCTGGCGATTGAATACACTAGCATGGTCATAAAACTGGTGAGATCGGACCGGTTGGTATTCCTGAGATATATATTTGTGGTGAAGATACTGTGCAAAATTCGAAATCTTGGTTCCATGTACCTAGATTTCAAGGCATTCCCTTGATACCATGAGATGTCCCGACCATTGCATAGAAACTTAGTAACCATGGACTGAACTTCCATATTTTCGAGGTCCATGTCAGGGAGATCATCTGATGCCATTTTCAGTCCAAGGATATTAGCCATTGAAGCAAGAGTGATCAACACATCATCACCATCCATTACAACCATGATCGAAGGAGGATCAGACACAGGTGAGTGGCAGGTGGAAAGGAAGTTGCATGTTCATTCGAGTTGGCATGGCCCATCGAAATTCAGGATGGGTAACCAATCGATCACAGTAAATAGGGATTCAAGATTGTATGGCTTTAGACAATCCCCGTCTACTTTTCTCTCGTGGATGAGCTTCCTACTCGTGAATTTTTGTGGTCGTGATGTTGCTTTAACAGGAGGCGGTACTTGTGCCTTAGACTGGGATTCGCCACACCTCGAGTGTTGCCTTGTGGGGGTCCCATGTTCAGGGTCCCTTGCCCTTTCTCTTGAAGCGAGCATCTTTTGTCTGGTGGACCTTAAAGACTCGCCCGGACCCGACACTTTTCCCTTGTCTTTTTCCATGTGGACAAAAAGAAGGTTTGAAAACTTTGGGAAAGAGGACAAAGTTCTTCTTTTAATGAAACGAAAAATACCTGACCAAAAGTGAGAGAAACTCAAAAATGGAAGAAACAGAAGGATAATACCCATTTTTGAGAAGTTTCTGGGACCCACCAATGGTCTTCTGGCCCCAGGATTTGAGCAGAAGGTAAAATAGAAAAACTTTTCCAGAAAAATAAGATTTTTCTGTTTGACCGGCTTTTATCGGGCGCCAGACATCGAATTTATTGAACTTTCTTTCGATTTTATCGACGATCCTCATTCGATGTTATCGATAATAGCTTCGATAATATTCTCGATCAAGTGACTTTCCACATTCTGAAGAGACGTTGATAATATCGACTTTTTATCGATTTGATCGAGAATGCTCATGACAAATTGGCAGATATATCAGACGTGAATGTTTTTCAATTTTCAGCCTTCAGACGACTCTTTAAGTATATTTTAATGTTTCTATGGATCAGTAGTATACTCAGCAAAATTATGTACAATTTTTGTTCACATCAATATTATAAACATTTTAACGTTTATATACAAAAGATGGAGGTAAAGAACCTCAGATGTGTCCTTTTAAGCTCAGCAAAAAGAATTCTCATTTTAGCACATATTCAGATCTTTGATGCACGATCTGAATTAATTCTTCCTTATCCATTTCACTTTGTTCACCGATTTGGGTGGTGGTGCAAGGGCATTGCTTCTATCCATATCCTTAAGAGGACTTTTGAAGTTCTGTATTTCTCTGGTTAATAATTTGTTAACATGATTCTGACCAGAGTTAGGTTGAATCCTCCTAGGTGTTATGCATTGAAACTTATAATGACCTGAATCACCACACAAATGACATACTGGAGTTGTTCTGGTTTTGCTTCTAGAAGTAGCAAAATTTTCAGTTCTAGGTGCTGCATTTCCAGCCTTTGGCTTAAATTTTTCATATCCTAGGCCACTTTTGTCCTTTCTAGGTCTTCCCATTCCTAACAGTTTTTCGAGCTTTTCTTCACTTTGGAAAAACTTGTAGTTTATCTTGGCCAGCTTTTTGGATTCTTCTATATCAAACAGGATTGTATAATTTTCATTTTGAAGAAGCACAATTTTATCTTTTAAGATCTTAACCTGTTTGTTCAACTTCTCAGACTCATTTTCGAGAAGGATATTACTTCGTTCAAGCCTATCATTATCCGTATGATATTGCTACAGATCATTTATTAATTGTGTGTTGATTTCCAATGTTTTATCTAAATCTTTTTACAGCAACTTACTTTTGTTTTCCGCCATTCCAAGTCTTTTAAGGATATTTATGCTATGAATGTAAAGTTAATTATAAGCATTTTGTAGTTTATCCTTTTTTTCTTCTTCAGTTTCCTCATTATCAGATGGACACGATTCAGTGGCTAGTTGTTCTTTCTCGTTCTCAAATTCAGTGGGAATGATTGAAGCAGTGGAGACCATGAGTATTTTTAATGATTTCTGATCTCCATAGCTTTCTGAGTCATTAGATTCCGAGTTTGACTCTTTTGTATTATCTCATGTGGCAGCCATCGCCTTGCCCTTAGTTTTTCTGTTTGGGCATTTAGTAGATAGGTGTCCGTACTTCTGACAGGTATAACATTGTGGTTCTTTAGTTCTTTTACAAAATTTTCCTGTAGAAGGTTTGTCATCCACCTCTCTACCTCTAGAGGGACGGCAACGATTCTTCTGAAAGAATCTTCTGAATTTTTGTGCCAGCAAAGCCACTTCCTCATCTTCATCCTCTTTTTCACTTTCACTATCCTTTTTTAATGTTTTCTTTGAAGTTTTTAGGATAGTTGTTTTGGATTTAGGGATTTGTTTGAAGTGTAGTTCAAAAGTTTGTAGGGAACCTACCAGTTCTTCTACTTTCATCTCGTCAATGTTCCTACACTCCTCAATTGTTGTTACTTTGGGAATAAATAGTTCCGGTAGGGATCTTAGGATTTTCCTACAAATTTTTGGTACCGGAACTTTTTCTCCCAATCCACCCATGGAGTTGCAAATTATATTTAACTTTGTGAAAAACTCCATAAATGTCTCATGCTCTTCCATTCTGAGACTTTCGAACTGTGAAGTCAGAAGTTGTAGTTTGGACCTCTTCACAGTGCTTGTACCTTCATGGGTTATTTCCAGTAGATCCCATGCTTCCTTAGATGTCCCACACATACTTATTTGATTGAAGATATCTTGGGACACGGCATAGTAGATAACATTCACAGCCTTGGCTTCAAATGTTTACCTTTCTTTATCGAATGTTGTCCACTTCTCTTTGGACTTGGGTTTTATGATGGTTGTGCCACTGTCAAGTACAATTTGTTCAGTAGGTGACACATATCCACTTTCAACTATATCCCAAACATCATGGTCAAAAGATTTCAAAAAGTAGGGCATCCTAGCTTTCCAGTATGCATAATTTGATCCATCAAATACTGGAGGTCTAGTGACTGATGAGCCCTCTCCTTTGGCCAGATTCCCAAATTCAGTCAAGATCACTCTCTAGACGGTGAAGCCCTTAAAGAGAGACTCGCTCTGATACTAATTGAAATGGCGATGAAGACCGCACTAGTTGAAGAAGGAATATGCCAATATGTCCTCGGGGGGGTGGGGGGGTGAAATGGCCAAGCTATATGTCCTACAGTGGGGGTAAATAGGATTATGATAAATTTAAATTAAAATAGCGGAATAAACAATAAAGATATAGCCTTACAAGAATAAATCAATTTACAATGCTGAAATAAACTCAACCTCAATTAACAAGTATTGAGAGATTGATACGAATTCAGTTCTAAGGACAACCTTACACCATAAAAACCAAAGGTTTATGGCAGGACAACCTTATTTATAGAACGTCCTTTGTATCAGGAACTCAATAAAAATAAATAGCAAGGAATTGAAATAGATTGCTAAAATTTAAATCTAACTTATTACAACATTCCCCATACTTGTTTGAAATGTAAATATTTACAACATTCATAACCACTCATACATTCCACAACTTTGAATGATAAAAGATAAAAAATTAAACAAGCATTCAATCCACAAGATAAAGAATTATAGTGGTTCGCCTGTGTGTTCACCAACTGTTAAACAACAGCCACAAAAAATGCTACTCCACTCCTAATATCCTCACATAGGGAATATTACCATTCACTATCAAAATAGGTTTCACAGGTTCACCTAAAACCTTCACAATTGTGTCTTTTTAACTTGGGCTTACACAATCCAAAAACCCCCCCTTTCTGAGTTTTTTGGCTCTTGTAACATCCCGGATTTTTGCCAACCTGGGATTAAACGTCCTTAGGCGATGGGTCGATCCTAACACCTTATTAACTTGTCAGAACTGAATCCCACAGTCTAAAATCGCTCCTTAAACCATTTCCTTCACAAATCCCACCCTTCACCACCTTGTTCCTTAAATTTTCTAAGTACTTTCACCATAGAACTATCTTAAACTAGCTAAGTAGTATAACTTAGATCACTTTATATACAAACTACAAAGGACTAAGTACCACCTCAGACAGAAATCTTACAGGACTAAATCCTTTAGAAATTTGGCGAGATTTAGTTAGTGTTAAACTAGAGTGCCTGTGAAATTAGCACAAATCACTTTAAATACGATCTGCAAGACCCAAAACTTGTAGAATCATTGACGCTAGGTTACCCTAAAATCTAGGATCAATCTCATTACCCGGCTGCTCTCGAGAGCATCTCGAAACTCCGTATCGGATTTGGACCGCACGTTAGAAGTCCGATTAACATGAAGTTAAGGAACTAGGACCGCCTCGCTGGGCTTGACAACCATCTCGAAATCAAATCCAGATAGTGTCCCAGCACTATTCGCTTGAGCTCGGAGTGAAGAGTGTGAGAAATGCGAAATTAATTCAAAATAAAATATCTTGAATAGTAATCTGGCACCACTCGCTTGCGGATCAGTTTTAAGCAACCAGACCGTCAGAATCAGACCAAATTACACCCTCGGATCAGGAGAAATTTCATACACATTTACATGTACTCGGAATCTCCGATCGAGATCCGCTGACCGTTGAACTGAAACTGGTCCGCCACGCGTGATCTGGAATCCTAACCGAAACGAAAACTTAATAGAACGTAGATCCAGCGTTAGTGAGCTTAAGTCTGACCTTTGGCTCAAGGAGGGCCGCCAGAAACCCTCTTTTGATGTGAAACAATGCCGATTTGATTATAATGTAAGTATGCCTTGAACATAAGTCTATTTCGGTTAGTTTTTAGGCTATATAAAGACCTTAACCCCTCTCTCATGGCAGCCATACGAATTTGAGAGAAAAGAGAGAGAAACGAGAGAGAAAGGGTGGGAGATGTGGGAGAATCTCCCTGCCACTCTTCCTTGCCGCTGTACGAGCTCCACCGCCTGATTCTCATCGCTTTCCCGGCGTTTCTGGCGTCATTTCTAGGTAAGAAGCCCTAACCCTAATCTGATTTGGGGCTTGGGTGGTTGTAGGTTATGAAATAGCTAACCAATTTCGTTCTATAGGTTACCAAACTGCCGAATACGGAAGCTTAGCAAACCTATCGACTCCGTTACGATTATACGACAAAGGTGCGGACTTTAGGTGTATAGGTTATAGTTTTCAACACTTTCAATGTCAGATAATGATAGATTCATGATCTGCATGCAATTGCATATGTACAAAGTGCTGTCTGTTTTCCGTTTCGATTAAAGATGAAAAATATGGAATTCTACATACTCTAGGTATTTGTAGAAAGTACGGTATATGTATATTTTTTGGAAATGTGTTTGACATGTTTATTTATTGTATGGATATACGATATATGGATAAAATACTTATTTGGCGAAAGGATTCGCCTAAATACATGTTTTACTTATATACACTATGTATGTTGAAATTGAGTATTCTAGAAAATACTGTATACGTATAAATTTTGGAGATGTAATTATCATGATTATTTGTTGTAGTAATATATTATACATGGATAAAATACTTGCTTGGCTAAAGGATAGCCCTAATACATGTTTTGATAACATGCACCATGTATGTTGTAATAGTGTAGTCTAAGTATTTGTGAAAATGACTGAATGAGTATAGAATTCTCATTCGTGCTCGCCATGACTAATTGTCATGGATTCATGATTGTTGTATTGGCGATACCCCTTTGACGAAAGGATTTGCCCTAAATCACGCCACGACCAATATACACTATATATGCTAAAATGTGTGACCCAAGTGTTTGTGGAAAGGACTGAATGAATATGGAACTTGGATTCCTGCTTGCCATGACTATCCGTCGTGGGTGTACGCGTGTTAAGATTGGGGCAACTCCCTAGTGAAAGGATTTGGCCTAATGCCTATGTGATCGACATATGTCATGTATGTTGATGTATGTTTGTTTAAGTGTTTCTTGAAATGTCTGAATGAGTAGTAGTTAGCAAATTGTAATGTATAAGAGTGTTGAGATATGATTCTCAACCTCTTTTAACTATGTGTACGATCTCCTTGGATAGTTGTGTGATTAGGAATTGAACATATACAAACTCATGCTTGTGTTGTGCTTCATAACATGCTCAACTACTTTATGATCTTAACTATGTAATGCATATGTTTAAATTTATATTTACGTTGTATGATTCGTCATGGGTGATGGGGGAGTGGAGCAACGAGTGCGTGCAACAGTCCTGGCAGCCCTAAACGGATAATACCAGACCTTGATTGTATGAGTTGAATCTTGATCCATTACTGCTTCATCTATCTGCAATTAATTGTGTTTGGGGCTGTGATTATAGTCCAGACAATCGGTACCAGAATTGAATTCGTGGTTGTGATTCATTTGCCATATGAGACGTGTTCAACGAACCCGAGTCGTACTTCGGTTGACGATAGTGGTTGGCCACGCGAAGTGCTTATGCACTTCATGTCATTCAACTTGTTGTGCGCTCGAGCTAGCCGAGCTCGTCAAGTAACCCGATCTGTCTTATGTATGTTCACCACATTTGGACGCTACTGCTTGAACCTAGGGTACCAAACTTACTAGTGAAATCCCTTTTAACCATGGTACATCGATCCGCTAAGACTCATGAACCGGGCATAGTGGTATGGGACACCGTGGTCAAGCTGTTGGCCTACGTTGGGGCCACGTGCCTCCCCGTACTGACCATTGAGCAACCAAACTCGTGAGCCGAATACAGTGGTATGGGACACTGTATTCGAGTTGTCGATACTTACGGCGAGAGCCGAGTACGGTGAGACCTGTAATCGTGTTGACGGGCGACGAGTCCTCTGTAGTATCTTCGAGTATACTTCAAGGTCTGTGATTGGCGACGAGCCCTTCACAGCAACTAGAGTATGAGTTGAGCCGAGTACGGTGAGACTTGTATTCGAACTAACGGCCAGCGATTGAGCCGAGTATGGTGAGACCTGTACTCGAACTGACGGTCAGCAATTGAGCCGCATACGGTGAGATCTGTATCCGTGCTGACGGGTGACGAGCCCTTTGTGATGCCTTCGCTATGCCTCTCAAACCATAATATCGTATGAGATTAACTAGGATTGATGACCCTAGAATGGATCATGTTTGGAAATGATACAAGGGAGGTACCTTAGTTTCCCAATACTGCTGTTTGAAATGGACTAATAACTACTCAGTAATCATGCTCATCATCGCACTGCATGTGCATGGTAGATGTGGAGCACTGAGGAGGTATGCATCCGCGAACGTAAGATGATGTCGCATGAGGGTGGTTTGGCAAGGGCATACATCATGTCATTTCATACTTGCATTAAATAAGAGTAGTTAAAAATTGTTTGGTTGTACTGCTTTATCATTACTGCTTGACTGAATTGATAACATGTTAACCTATGCTTTATTGTTCCACTGAGTTGATCACTCACTCCCACGTTACGGGATGGTGTTTGCAACACCAACCAGATTTGTTGAGTTTCAGGTGTTGGCGATGCTTATGAAGCAGAGCCGAACTACTACTACGATGTTGAGGAGGAATTCTCCTACATGTAATCTCTGACAGGTCTATGAAGACCTAGTACTGTATTGACGGGGCTACGGTACTTGGGATAGGAGACATTACACTTCCTCACATTTGGTATATTTTAGAACTGTACTTGTAATTATTTAACCTGGTAATGTTATCACACTCTGGAGACTCATCATAGTTTATATATTTTATCTATCTATCACAGTCTTCCGCTTGCAAATTTAACTGTCTCTGGAGTATGATATGCTGTTTTGGCTTAATCTCACTCATGTTCAATGCACGAATACAGTCAACATTCAATCATCATTCATTTCGTTGCATAAGTGATGTTCTAGAACTCGGGAGTTGAGTTTATGCTCGACCCCCGATTTTCAGGGCGTTACAGCTCTCCACAGATAACCACACAAATGGAATTTTTCTGGCAAATCCCAAACAAAAACCAAAGAAATAGAAATTTTACAGAATTGTAAAATACATGGATTTCTCCTCTTGTAGCAGCCTGGAAGAACCAATCGGAGTAGAAGTTCTAATATGAAAGTTCAATGTCCAATACTCACTTTAAAATGGTTCTAAGTTCTAATTGACACTACAAGAAAGAGGGTTTTTACTGACGAAACTTTTAGCGGCGAAATTTTATTTCGTCACTAAAAGTCACTTTTGGTGACGAAATAAAATTTCGTCGCAAAAAGTGTACTTTTAGCGACGAAAATTTTCGTAGCTAAAAATTGTGGATGAGACTTTTAGCAACGAAAATTTTCGTCACTAAAGGCTGCACACAAAATTTCAAATTTTTGAATGAATTACTTTTAGCTACGCAAATTTTTGTAGCTAAAAATTGTGTATGAGACTTTTATCGACGAAAATTTTCGTCGTTAAAGGCTATAAACAATTTAAATCAAATGTTTACTTTTATCTACGAAACTTTTCGTAGCTAAAATACGTGGGTGACACTTTTAGCGACGAAAATTTTCGTCGCTAAAAGCTCTAAACAATTTTTGAAAAAAATTCAAAGGTTTACTTTTAGCTACAAAACTTTTCGTAGCTAAAAAACATGGGTGACACTTTTAGTGACGAAAATTTTCATCGCTATAGGCTGTAAACAGTTTTTGAGAAAAAAAATCAAAAGTTTACTTTTAGCTACGAACATTTTCGTAGTTAAAAAATAATGATGAGACTTTTAGCGACGAAAATTTTCATCGCAGAAGGATGTAAGCAAATTTTGCTAAAAGTCGTGTATGAGACTTCTAGCGATGAAATTTTTCGTCGATACTTTTAGCTAAGAAAATTTTCGTAACTAAAAAACGTGGGTAACACTTTTAACGATGAAACTTTTCGTCGCTAAAGGCTATAAACATTTTAGAAAGTTTACTTTTAGCTACAAACATTTTCGTAGCTAAAAAACATTGATAAGACGTTTAGCGACGAAAATTTTCGTCGCTAAAGGCTGTAAGCAATTTTTGAAAAAAAACCAAAGGTTTACTTGTAGCTACAAAAATTTTTGTAGCTAAAAAACGTGGGTGACACTTTTAGCGATGAAAATTTTCGTCGCTAAAGGCTATAAGCAATTGTTAAAAAAAAAATCCAAAGGTTTACTTTTAGTTACGAAAAGTTTCGTAGCTAAAACACATTGGTGACACTTTTAGCGACGAAAAGTTTCGTCGCTAAAGGCTATTTTGAATTTTAGCACAATATTTCGCGCTATTTGGAAATGTTCGCGGTAAGACCTTTAGCAACGAAAATGTTCATCGGTAAAAGTGTTTTTCCTAAAACTTTTTCCCGACGGCTGAAAACCGTTAGTAATAATGTAATAATGTTTTAATTTTTTAAAAATTTTGTTGGTAAAAATGCGTGTCTATATATATATATATATATATATATATATATATATATATATATATATATATATATAATTAAAAGGTAATATTTAAATGATTTGTAATATCACATAAAAAAGAATATTGAGAAGTTTAGAAATTTTAACAATGTTTGAGAAAAATTTTGAGAACAAAATGATGCTTTTGAAGAAAAAAAATTGGCAATTTGAAATTTTTGAGAAAAAAAATTAAAATATGAGAAAACTTTTGAGATTTTGAAAATAAAAATTTTAATTTTTTATTTTAAATACTTTTTGAAATATTTTTTAATAAAAATGATATTTTGTTAAAAGAAAAAATATATATACATTTTGAAAAAAAAATGTTATTTTTAAATGGAAATTGAAATTTATCTGTGTAAAATAAAATTACTAAATTATTAGGCACATCCACTAGTTGAACCTTTAATCATTTTTGGACAATTTAATCAGTTCAGATTGAATAATAAATAACTTTAGATGTTTAAATCAAATTTCACTGAAATTGTGTGATCAATCTTGTATGTCTAATATCTTTCTCATATGTAGCCTGATTGAGGCGAGTAGCTAGTCAAATTGAGAGTATTGATCAGTAAAATAGAGTGAATGGACCAGACATGTAAAATGGGCCAAATATTCTGGTCAAAATTGTGACCCAACTTACTGACCTCGTGAGAACCTAATAATTGATGTTCGTAAGTTTTGTGGGCCCCATCATAATGTGTGTCGAACATCAACACCATGGATTTGATGTGTCCCCTTTAGATTATGAGATATCTCAAAAATCATCTGTATACGAAACTCAAGTGGTTCATACCATCTAAAACTATGTGAAGACATCCTAAAAAATATAAAAGCACTTGGTGGGGCCCACATGAGTTTTGGATGCGGTTGAAACTTGGCCTGACCCCTCATCCAAGTGGGACACACATAATGAGTGGGTTGGATATGTGATTCACATTTAGGTAGGCCCAATATATGATTATGAATGTTTTAAGGAAACCCTTCTCCACTAAATTTAGGTGAGTTACTCGTTACCCTTACCGAAGTAAACTCTGTGGGGTCTAGACCGTTATTTATTTATTTTATCCACTCCATTCATCCATGTTAATGGATAATTTGAGGTCCAAAGAACAAAAATGAAGCATATCCAAAGCTCAAGTGGACCACACCACATGAAATAGTGTGATTGAACCTCACCATTTAAAATTTCTTGGAGGCCATAGAAGTTTTGGATCAAGCTGATGTTTGTGTTTTCTATTCATTCATATATTTTTGATATTATGAACAACATTTAACCATTTTTGGACAATCTAATCAGTTCAAATTGAAAAGTAAATAACTTCAGATGTTTTAATCAAGTTTCACTGAAATTGTTGATCAATCTTAGTATACCCAATATCTTTTCTCATATGTAGCCTGATTGAGGCGAGTAACTAGTCAAATTGAGGGTATTGATCAGTAAATTAGAGTGAATAGACCAGACATATAAAATGGGTCAAATATTCATGTCAAAATTGTGACCCAACTTGCTAACCTCGTGAGAACCTAAGAATTGATGTTAGTAAGTTTTGAGGGCCCCATCATGATGTATGTCGAACATCAACACTATGGATTTGATGTGTCCCCTTTAGGTTATGAGATATCTCAAAAATCAACTGTATACGAAACTCAAGTGGGCCATACCATCTAAAACTATGTGAAGACATTCTAAAAAATTTAAAAGCACTTGGTGGGACCCACATGAATTTTGGATGCTACAAAAAATTGGTCTGACCTCTCATCCAAGTGGGACACACATAATGAGTGGGTTGGATATGTGAATCACATTTAGGCAGACCTAATATATGATTATGAATGTTTTAAGGAAACCCCTCTCCATTATATTATGTGGTGTGGCCCACCCAAGTCATGGATTGACTTTATTTTTAAGCTCTTGGCCCACCTAACTCATGGATTGACTTTCTCCATACCGTTCAACGCTTTTCTCAGATCATTTTAAGATATTAAACAAAAAATGGGGCAGGTCAAAAGCTTAAGTGGACTACAAAGTAGGGACTGAACGTCCACCATTAAAAATAACATTCATAAAAGTTTTGGATCAGGCTGATGTTTATGTTTTCTCTTCATTTATATCTTTTTGTTTTGGGATTTGATGATTTTTGTCCATTTGGATTTGGGTGCTTAGGTATCACATTTTATTTATTTTTTCTTTTTTCCTAGCTTTGATGTTGAAATATCTTTTATAATTCGGATTTCTCCCTTTGTTTGTGAAATTTTAAGGAATCCTATTCCTATATAAAAATAATAATAAATAAATAAAAATAGAAAGATTTATTCATTCTTCATGGTTATGAAGTATTTGCCCTTGTTGTAGCAGTAGTTAAACTTGTTGAACATTGTCTCTCGAAGAAAAATTATAGTCTCCATGGAAAAAAAAAAAAAAAACAGTACAGTTGGCCTTGCGATGATTTTAATTATGGATAACCAATCACTATTGTTTTCATGTGGTGTGGTCCACCTGATATTTGATTATGATTCATTTTTGGGCTCATATCCTACAATAAGTTGGCAAAATAAATGGATCATATGGATATACAATATATAAATCAAAGTAGGCCCACATTTGCCCCATCACCCAATGCACCATTCCATGGTGGGCCTAGGGCTTAAAAATCAAGTCAATCCGTGACTTTTTTGGGCCGCACCATGTACAAAAGTTGAGAGGGGTTACCCTCCATTAAAATATTTATAATCATTTGTTGGGCCCACGGAGATGTGGTTCACAAATCTAGCCCATCCATTATGTGTGTCCCACTTGGATGAGGAGTCGGACCAAGTTTCAAATGCATAAAAATTTCAGGTGGGGCCCACCAAGTGCTTTTATATGTTTTAGGCATTTCTTCAAATGATTTTAAATGGTATGGCCCACCTAAGTTTCGTATATGGCTGATTTTTGGGATATCACATAATTTAAAGGGCCCATCAAATGCACGGCATTGATTTTTGACACATGTCACGGTGCATGTAGCGTATGTAGCGTATTTCTCGGGTAGATTTCTCTACCAACAACTAAAGCAATTTTTAAAGTTTTTTAATATATTGAGTTGCATGCATATTTCAAAGTGATGGTGACTCGTATTGATCATAAATGACTCTCTATACGGCTAATCTGGACCATCCAAACTGTGCTCCCGGATAGATGATATATAGTTTTTTTTACACCCATCTGATTATCCAAACCCTTTGATTTTGGATATCAAAGTTCAGGGTTGGAGAAGCTTTGTTTGTTGTAAATGGTGGCAGACTCGCAAGATATAAGAGGCTTTATAACTTTAAAGCCATTAGGAAATGGGTTCTGAAAACCCTATTTTCTCTTGTCGCAGAGCTTCACGGCCCCAAAAATCTGAGAGCTCGATTCTCTCCTCTGCATATCCTTTTCAAGTGAAACTTTATGAGTTTGATCGGCCCTAGCAAAGGAGTCTACAACTGGAATTTCAGAGCATTTAGATGAAAAACAAGTGAGAAATCATTGATCCCTCATTTAACGTCCGTGTGGTAGCATTCCAATTTTCGATTTCTTTTCATTTTATACGGGTTTTGAGTCTCCAATGCGAAATCGGATATGAAGGCATCCTCTACAACATGAACACCGATGAATCCAACATCGGTTTGCAGAACGGTACTCTCTCTCCCTCCCCATTTATTCTCCAGATTGGGGTTTTTAGGGTCTGGAAGGGTTTTTGTGGGATTTTGGTATATAGGTTTTGATTTTTGTTGGATTTGGGGATATGGGTCTTGTTAAATCTGACGTGAGATTTGTTGGGTTTTTAGGAATTTGTTTTTTTTTTTCTTTTCATTTTATACGGGTTTTATATGGTGCCATCGTCCCCACTTGTACTAACTTAGCATGTGGGGGTTTATGTATGTAGAGTGTTCTGGAAAGCAGGAGAATGTGTAGGAAATGCAGGTGTGTCAATGAGGGAGAGAAGGCATATTACTTCTCAAATGAGAGTGAGTTGCTGGATGACAGTGGGAAGAGCTCAGAGATGCCATTATTTGATCTTTTTGAAGTTGTGAATGCTACTGATCACTTCTCTGATTCAATAGCTTGGTGAGGGCGGTTTTGGCCCTGTTTACAAGGTAATGAATGCCACGCACCTATTTTCATACATCCATTGCATTACATCATAGTAAATCATGGTCTTAATACTCGGGCGAGTCTGATTTGGCTCGTCCGAGTTGACTCGGATTAGGTGGGGGCAAGATCTAGTTTATTGGATGGATGTGGTGCAACAAATAATCTATTGCTGACCCATCCAGTCCATGGATTTGGTGATTATAGATCGGCCTACATGGGCCCCACACAGGGAAATTTGTGTTACAAAATAAAATTGAAATTATTTTGGATTGTGGATTGCAGGGGAAGCTGAGGAATGGTCAGCAAATAGCAGTGAAAAGGCTGTCGAGAAATTCAAGACAAGGAATAGAAGAATTCAAAAATGAAGTGGCACTTATACAACAGCTGCAACACAGAAATCTAGTTAGAATACTTGGCTGTTGCACACAAGGAGAAGAAAAGATGTTGATTTATGAATACATGCAAAACAAAAGCCTTGACTCTTTCATCTTTGGTATGTTTCCTTTGTTTTATGTATGTGTTATATGCATTATTCAGTCTATTCATTTAAGTTATCCACCTCAGACAAAGGGATATCACAAAAATCAGTCTATTCTAAAACTCAAGTGGCCTTAGCAGAAATATATGGTTGGGGTCCCTATCATTGATAGAATTAGTGGCCATTAAATGGATGGTTGAAATGGAAATTGGATATGATTCCCATTCCCACCTGATAAACTCCATTACTCCCCCAAGAAATTTGTTGGAATACCCAACACATTTTCATTTCTCATGTGTCATGTGTTTGCATTCATTTCACACCTCCATGAAACATTGGCAATTTCTCAAAGCTTTTAAATTACACGTGGAACTATCAATCACTAATCTGAGCTGTCGATTGGCAAGCCATGCTGCAAACATCACAACATTGCTCCAATGATCCTAACCATCCAATCCTGACATGAAGAACAAAGACAGTCCAAATTGAATAGAGAAAAAAAAGAAGAAAAAGAAGTCCAATAATCATCTTGAAACATCTAGCCTACAGGCCTAATGGTTGAATGCTATTGATTCTAAAGAAACACTTCATATCATCCAATGGATAGCTCATAAAAGCACATGGTTATAATAAATGGCTAATATTTGAAGGATTAGGATCATTCAATTATCATTTTATCATTTCTCATATATGTGTGACAGGTGAGAAAATTAATTTCAAAATTTCATTGATGTTTTTTTTTTCTTCTAGATATATTGAGAGATATTTATAGATATTAAGAGATAGAGAGTTGTGTTGTAAAAATATAAATAAATAATATTATAATGCAATTATTTACAAAGGAGAGGAGAGTCCTAATCATACACAGACATCAACTTCTAAAATAATCTTTACCGTTTTTAAAATAATCTTCAACACGTGTGTGTATATGTTTGTAATTAAATTTATGAATGTATAAAGAAAGATGAAGCTGACATGGAGACATTGAAATGATAGATAAGACAAAACGGGCACTGTCGGATTGGAGAAAGCGCTTTGATATTATCATTAGGATTGCTCGAGGGGTTCTTTATCTTCACCACGATTCTCGGTTGAGAATTATTCACAGAGATTTGAAAGCCAGCAACATTCTTCTAGACGATGAAATGATCCCCAAGATATCAGATTTTGGTATGGCTAGAATTTTCGGCGGAAATCAGACCCAAGCCAACACAAATAGAGTGGTTGGCACATAGTAAGTACCACAAACACATGCATGATTCTATACATTGCTAAGTACCACAAACACTAAAAATGGCGCCACTCAAGTGTTGGTCATTTCTTCCATATTGAGTTAGATTATTGCAGTTCATTTGAAATGAGCATCCCAATGCGACCTTTGAACTTGATTTAAAATATGTTTTTCATGGCACAAATGCTTACATATGATTATCGTTCAGAAAGAATTTTTCTTCCGTTAGGAAATGCTATTATGTTACCTATTTCATAGAAGTTATATGAAGTATATCCTGCACATGGCAAGTATATATGATGATTGGGACTGTTCGCTGGTTGTCACTACATTGTTGGGCAATGAGCCAAAATGAAAAAGATTGGACTGCTCTAATCACCCATTTATGGCAAGTTTTGCCTGTTGAATGTGGAAGGATGTTTGTATTTTGAGTTAATTGTACCTTTTCAGCAAACGTCTCAGCAAAATTTACTTGTTTGTTCTTTGATGGTCATATGTTGTAGTGTTTCCCAAAAGCATTGGTGAATGTTTGGCTATTATGTCAATTTATGTATTGGCAAGACTCAGCAAGTTGGCTTGACTCGCTTGAGACGAGTCAATTTTTAGGCACAACTTAATTTAGTTGGCATCTGAAAAAAACTTAATGAAGTATTTCAATAACTGCATAGTTGTTCTCAATCCAATTGACCTTTTGAGTTATTTCTTATAGTTGCTCTCGTGAAATCTGCAAACAAGACTTTCAAGTTCCATTCAACTCTTCTAACTCTTTCAAAAATGTATAATTTTGCATGCCCAAAATTCTAATTAAGTTGGTCATTATTTAAATGTCCTTTGCTGTCTCATAAAAAGAAGTTTTAAAAAAAAGTTGAAGTTGTCAGTTCTTCTTGCATTGTCGAATCCTAAATTAGGGATTTGCATTGTCGAATCCCGAAATAGGGATTTGCATTGTCGAATCCCTTTTTAGGGAGTTTTTTTTTTTTTCCATATATATGGTTTCAGATGTTTGATTGTCACAAAATGTGAAGTGGTTTCTCCTGCACTCGAAATGGAGATCAAAAATGAAATAAAAAGAGAAGAAACAGGAATTGTTTTGAAGCCAAAGCAGGAAAAAATTACTAAATCTACTACTCAGATTGTGAGTCTCCATGCTTTAGTTCCTTTTTCAGCGAGTTTGATTCTTGGTGTTGTACTAACAGACAGTCCAATGCAGAATTTTCTTGAAAGAATGTTGATATTTATGGGCATGTTAGATCTCTTTTAGTGGGTGATCTACTTTCAGTTTTTACAGTATTAATTGGCTTAAATGTAGTTGTAGAGAGATTAGAAGGATTGATGTGCCATACCAAGAACCTCTGTACTATTTTTTAGAAGAATGATAGGACACTACTCATAAGTGAACATACATTGTGGAGGGGCAGGATTCCCTACATGTGTGGCGATGGGTTTGTATTCAAAGCAAAATGTTCAATGATCAAAGGGTTGAATTAATCACCTTGGGAGTTTTCTTATGTGTAACCTATCTACAGTGAGGCCATTGTATAAGCGGTTTGGATCATAGAGATGTGTAACCTATCTACAATGTTTTTATTTTTAAAATTCTCTCATGTGTTTGGTTGTTTGTACTTGTTAGCCTTTGAGACTAAATCTAATATATTATGATCTAATTCTTGCCTATTCATGTTCAGTTCTGCTCTTGCTGCACGTATGGCCATGACAAGAAGAGTTCACCTTCTTGTTTCCTTGAATCCGTATCAAGGCAGCTGGACCATAAAGGTTCGGGTCACAAGCAAAGACAATTTGCACACGTATAAGAATGCGAGAGGTGAAGGACAAGTCTTGGTGAGACTTCTTTTACCTCTTCATTTTTATTTACTTGTGTAATCGATACATGAAATTAGTATGTTGGTCAGTTTATCTAGACTGGCTGGTTGGTCCTGATTTCTAAATTTCTGCAAATAGAATGCTTTTGTTCATTTTATCACTGCTGCTGGCTGAAGACTGTAATGAAGCTGCATCTGCATTTGTTTGTGTGGCCATTCATATGACCAGTTGTCTGTTGGTGCAGAATTGAATGGCTGGAAATATGTATGTTTAGTGGGTGAATTGTTATGAATGGTTGGATGCAGGGAAGTCATGCAGTTGACTGGGAGTGTTTGCAGGATTGTTGCTATGCAGATTTTCAGCTGGCCGGTCTCTGGAGGTATGGGTTATCCAGGTGTTGTACTCTCTCTTCATTGAGGTTTGAGTGACATGTGATACTCTGTTATTTGAGCTAATTTCTCTGTTGGGCGTTGAGGCTGAAAGAGGCTAGTCTGAAGACGCAGAAGAGGTTTCAACTATGCTATGTTGTTTGGATGTCGTCCAGTGTCGTTCATGTAGATTTTTTGCTGCTTTGCTCTACTTAGATGATTTTTGTGCATATTTAGTATTCCATCTAGAGCTGGAATGGAATGTGATTGGTGAGTATTTATTTATGTTCTCCATCCTTTTGACACCAACACACTTTGTAAAATCATTCTGTTTCTTTTCTTTTTTACAGGTGGTCACTTGGAATGTGGGTATTGGTGCTTTCAGGTAGGTGTTGCAGAACTTAAAGTTGCAGTCGAAAGGTATGGCTTAGAATTTCAATCCTTCTATGAGTAAATTCCATCCTTGTTGGCATATTTGAAATTTTATTAGGGTTCTTAATGAGAAGTTGGGGTTCTCTGTCTTGGAATTGGTTGTGTGAATAAAAGTAGGATACCTTGTTTGCTTCTATATGATCCAATTCACAAAGTTACCAGTTGATTTATTTAAAAAATGGGTAATTTCCTATTTGGCTTGTGAATCAAAATGAACAAATAAAATGAGCACCGAAAAATTGCATTTACATGATGTTGATAAAACCTAATTCAATTGCAATAGTTAGTCCCAGGTTATTACTGTAATGTTTAGATTCTAGTTTTTTCTCCAGCTTTTCCTATTTGTGGTTTTGTTTATTGAGTTGAAGTGATATATAATTGATGAAGTCTTGGAGAAATTTGCCATCCTCAAGCATTCCTCAAAAACTTATTTGGTTTCTCAAGAGCCACTTTGCAAAGCAAAAGCCAACTGCATTGTTTTGCAGGCTTCTTCGGTGTAAACATAGGCTTGATTCTTCCATAACACAAATGTTGATTTTCTCATCTTTAATTCAATTATATTTGCTGACCAATTGAAAAGGAGTTTTGAGTCTCAAGGTTCAAGCCAACTGCATCGTTATTAACGTGTCTCTTGCTTGATTTTATACATTAAGGATTGGTTATCATATTCAATTTGTAAGATGCTCCAAGTGTACAAGTACGAGCTTGAGCAAAACCAAGCAAAACCCAGTATAATTTTTATTCTTGATCCCATGAAAGGCAAATGTTGATGAGCAGCAGTTGGCTATGAATGTGAATGTGAATATGATGAAATATGGATGTGAATATGATGGATGTGAATGTGAATATGATGAAATATGGGTTGTTTATATTGATGTGAATGTGAATATGATGAAATATATTATATAATAGGTGTATATCAGGAAGAATATGATGAAATATATTATAACAGGTGTATATCGGGGAAAATATTTCAGCAATTTTGTGTTGGATTTTTTTTTTTTAAAAAGAGACTTTTAGCTACGAAAACTTTCATTGCTAAAAAGTCTACCACATTGTTTTTAGCAGCGAAAATTTTCGTTGATATTTTTTGGAGACGAAAATTGTCGTCGCAAAAAGTGGAATGATTATTTTTAGCAGCGAAAATTTTTGCTGCTAAAAGTCTTCTACAGTTTTTTTAGTGACGAAAATTTTCGTTGCTAAAAGTGGAATGATTATTTTTACCAGCGAAAATTTTTACTGCTAAAAAAAATGTGGAAGACTTTTAGCAGCGAAAATTTTTGCTGCTAAAAATAATCATTTCACCTTCTACGACGACAATTTTTGTTGCCAAAAAAATATTGCTAGACTATTAGCAGCGAAAATTTTCGTTGCTAAAAGTGGAATGATTATTTTTAGCAGCAAACATTTTCGCTGCTAAAAGTCTTCCACAGTTTTTTTAGCAACGAAAATTTTTGTTACTAAAAGTGGAATGGTTATTTTTAGCAGCGAATAGTTTCGTTGCTAAAAATCTTCTATAGTTTTTTTAACGACGAAAATTTTCATCGCTAAAAAGTTTCCATTTAGCAACGATTCAAATTTTTCGCTGCTAAAAGTCTTTTGTGGCGGTGTATTAGCGACGAATTTAGCGACGAAAATTTTTCGTCGCTAAAAAACTTTAGCTACGAAAATTTGGCGTTTAGCGACGAAAATTTTCGTCGCTAAAAGTAGGATTTCTTGTAGTGTGAATTTAAGTTTAATCAACTTAGGGCTAGCTATATTTGATTTTGATTCCGTGAAGAAGGAATTTAAGATTTTCCCCATTTTCTAATCAGATTGGAATGCAAATCAAAATCAAATAACAATAAGCTAACAAAAGGAAAGAGAATTAAGCATAATGTAGCTTAAAAACAAACACAAACTTATCTCAGAGTGGAGTCTTGAATTCACTTAATTTTCAATAAAAAACTCTGAAATTCGTGTCTTATTTATAGCTGCAGAAATTCATCTTCGATTGGTCCTAGGGTTACCATGACTGGTCGAAGAATAAACTGATTTTTAAACTTTTGAGCGCGATCGGATAAAACCGTTGTACGACCGGTCGTAGGCAGTCCACGATTGGTCGAAGGCAGTCCACGACCGGTTGAGACCCCTCTACCACTGGTCGTGCGACACTTGATTTAGTCGCTGGAGTTTGAGTCGTAGCTTTACGACTGGTCGAAGGTCGAGTCGAGACCATCCCACGACCAGTCGAGCAGACTCCAGGACTGGTCGTAGCCGAACCAGAAAATATGATAAATTGCAACAATTCTAGGACTGGTCCAGGAATTTCTTAGACAGGTCGAGCCAGTGCTAGGACTGGTTGAACAAGGTCTAGGGCTAGTCTTAAAATAGACACAAATCATATATTAATATTCAAATGAATTATGTAGCCAAAGTGACCTACCCTAAGGTCAATCTAAGGTTTATCATACTTGGGACATGAAGTATGGACATTGAAAACTTCATTTGCTTAGACTTTGAACATTACTAAGCTTGAGTTCTTCTTGATGTAGCTTGACTACTTCACAAGCTTTGAAATCAATGTCATTTTGAGTTGCACTTGAGTCCCAAACTATGCTTGAGTCTTGATCTTAAATACACGTGAAAGTAAGCTTGAGTTCTTACATGTGAACTTGAGCTTAAGTCTTGAGCTTGAACTCTTCTTTAATATCTTATATATTATAGCTTGAACTAGCTTGAGGAATTCATCTTCTTGACATGGTGTCTCGAATAAATTTATCAAGATATAAACACAAGACACATACAAGGTTTTGCCACACAAAATTTGACAACCAAAGAGGAATCAAACCATAGCACTTACAATCTCCCCCTTTGTCAAATTTGTGACAAAACATACTTCAACAAGAAAAGCACAACATGTATATTAACGAATCATGCACCAGTTGTCATGAACTAGCATACAACATACAACCTCATGCATAACCACTTAACTTCCCTTGTGTAACTCTCCCTTAAATCCCCCTTAGTAGTACACTTCAACCATCCCATCACAGCATCAATCAATTCATAATTCATAATCCATGAACTCTCAAATATCTCCCCCCTTTTGTCAAAATATGACAAAGGAAAAAACACAAATAGGATTTGAAAGATAGTAAAGTAATGATCAAGTCATAAAGCTAAAAAGATTTAAAAGTTAAGAGAACAAATCATAGCATAAGGAGTTATAAAGTCAAGTCAGATAGAGTCTAACACAACCAGAGAAAGTAAAAAGTATTATAGTTATTACAGACCAAAGAGTAAAATCTCAATCCGATCCAGAAGAAGGAGCAGGTGTGGTAGGATCAATTTGATGAAGGCCTTTTTTGTAATCGCCTAAAATACTTGCGCATATTTTTGAATTGCTGATTATGGCCAACATTCAACCTTCTCCTCTAATGCACTTAGACGAGCATTGAAATCAAATGGCACAAAGTCAAGATCATTTCCAGAGTCATAATCCATTTCATTAAAAATATCGTCTATATTGATATCATCTAGAGGAAGATCATCACCTTCTTCATCATTCCCAGCCTCAGCAGCAACTCCACCTTCACCAACATCAACTTGGCCTGGAGCCAATTTCAACTTCATTTTGTTTAAGTTGGAGTTGTTGAATATGAGGTGTTGGATAGGAGCCTCTCCAATGAGCATAGCGACTAACATGTGAGTGGCTAATACATTCAACAGATACCCAAATGGAATATCCCATGACTAGGATGACTACGGATTTGAATGATAGAGGAACAAATCAAAGAAGGCAAACAAACATTAGCACCAGTAATGATTGAGTACAAAATACGAACCATAAGCAGAGTCAACTCAGTCTTGTTTCCAGATTGGGGATACAGATTAGAAGTGAAGATACGATGTAAAACTTTGTATCTGGGTAACAAGTATCTGGTTTTGAGGGCATTCCCATTTTCAGTCCATGGTGCATTCATGTTACACAATGCTCTAGTATAAACACGTTTTTCCGATTCTGACACTTTCTCAACAAGTGTATTAGGATGAATACCATCATCATTTACTGGTATGTCCATAAAGCCTGAAATTAAATGTCGATCAACAGGAAAAGGCCCTTCTCTAGTAGCAATAGTAAAAGTCAGTTGCTCAGTAGAGAATTCAGTTATGCATGCAACCATGGCCTGCGCTATGGATTGGTATGCCGGCCCGCCCCAGTGTAAAATGTTTTCCCATCCTACAGATTGAAGGAGAGGAAGGAGACCGAAAGGAGCGATATGGTTTAAACTGACAGCTTTTTCAACAATCACATTGCGCATACGCAAATCATGTACATGTGGTGGATCATCTTCAGGAGCCCTAAGATGACGTCTAGTGAAAACATTCGATGTAGAAGAAGAAGCAGCTCTAGGATTTTTCTTTTTACCTCTAGAATCCATTTTCTTGAAGAAATACCAGAAATATCAAGAAAAGAGAGATGAGTTTCTCTAGATTCAGCAAATGAGAAGAAAAACCCAAAAACTTGAAGAACGAGTTGAAATAGACAACTATAATCAAGAAATTGAAGAGAAAAGACTAAGATTCATCAAGAAATCAAGAAAAAAACACTCTAACCCGAGTGAATCGAACAGTGGGGTTCGACTAGTCGGAGCTCGGCTTGTTGGAGAAGAGAAATGAAATGAAGAAGTGGTTTTTTTCCAAATAAAGGCAATCAGCGCGCTACACGACTGGTCGTGGGACGTCCTCGACCGGTCGTACCACGACTAGTCAAGCACGTCCTCGACTAGTCGTGTACTAGAAAAATAAATAAACATGTATTTTTAAAGAAAATTTGAAATATAGACCAATAAAGTATTTACACTATGATATAGAGATGCATGCTCAATCATTTTAAATTGCACAAACCGAGATCGAATTTCAACTTATTAAACCTGCTTTTGTCGAGCGGTTTAGAGAAAATGTCAGCAAACTGAGTCTCGGTTGGAATATATTCTAAAAATATTTCTTTTTCTTCCACTAATTCACGGATATAATGAAATCTAATGTCAATGTGCTTAGTACGTGAATGTTGGATTGGGTTTTTCAAAATATTTATCGCACTGGAATTATCACAGTATAAAACCATCGAGTCTTGTGCGATTCCATATTCACTCAACATACGTTTCATCCAAACCAGCTGAGTACATGCATTTCTAGCTACAATGTATTCAGCCTCAGCAGTTGAGAGTGATATGGAACTTTGCTTCTTGCTAAACTAAGAAACCAATAAATTTCCAATGTAAAAACAACCACCACTGGTTGATTTTCTATCATCGATATAACCCGCCTAATCAACATCTGAGTACCCAGCCAATTGAACACTAGTATCATAAGGATACCAAAGACCCAGATTAAATGAACTTACGATATATAGAATAATTCGCTTAACAACAGTTAAGTGATATTCTTTAGGATTAGACTGATATCTAGTACAGATTCCAACACTTAAAGCAATATCAGGTCTACTTGCAGTTAAATAAAGCAAATTGCCTATCATGCTATAATACAATTTAGGATCTACATTTTTACTTGTAGAGTCTTTTGAGAGTCTTAGAGTTGTACTCATAGGAGTATCAAAATTCTTACCATTCTCAAATCCGAACTTCTTAGTCAAGTTCAAAGCATATTTAGATTGTGAAATAAAAATTCCATCAGACTGCTACTTTACTTGCAATCCTAAGAAATAATTTAATTTTTCAACCAAGCTCATTTCAAACTTAGATTTCATCAAATCTGCAAACTCAACAATCATGTTAGTACAAGTTGATCTATAAATAATATCATCAACATATATCTAAACCATTAAGATATCATCGTTATGTTTCTTAACAAAAAGCGTCTTATCGACACTACCCATTTGAAAATTATGACTTAGTAAAAACTTAGTCAATTTTTCATACCATGCCCTGGGAACTTGTTTCAAACCATAGAAAGCTTTTTTAAGGTGGTATACATGATTAGTAAACTTAGGGTCTTCAAACCCTGTAGGTTGTTCAACATATACCTCTTCATGTAAATCACTATTTAAAAAGGTACTTTTTTCATCCATTTGATAAATTTTAAACTTTCTAAAGCATGCAATGGATATAAAAAGTCTAATTGATTCAAGGCGAACAACTGGAGCAAAGGTTTCATCGTAATCAATACCTTCTATTTGAGTATACCCATGTACAACTAGTCTTTCCTTATTTCGAATTATATTTCTAAGTTCATCAGACTTATTTTTGAAAATCCACTTAGTTCTTATAATGTGTTTATCTTTAGGTCTAGGAACAAGATACCAAACATCATTAAGAACAAATTGATTAAGTTTTTCCTTCATTACAACTATCCAGTTTTCATCAGAAAGTGCTTCTTTTACGTTTACTGGTTCAATCTGGGATATAAAGCATACGTAATTATATATGTCTTCTAGTTGTCTTCGAGTTCGCACACCAATGAGAGGGTTTCCAAGAATTTGATCAGTTGGATGATCTTTAACAGTCCTTAATTCATAATTAATTTCACTTGATGAAGTATCTGGTTTTTCAATTACAAGAACTTCATCATTATCTGAACCAGGTGTAGGTGAATTCAGGTGATCATCAATGACCACGTTAATAGATTCTTAAATCACACCGGTCTTGTTGTTCAGTACACGATATGCACGATTGTTTAAAGAATATCCTAAGAAGATTGCTTCATCACTCTTTGTGTCAAACTTTCCCATATTTTCACGGTCACACAAAATATAGCACCTGCTGCCAAAAACTCGAAAGTATTTGACAATCGGCTTCTTATTGAACCACATTTCATAAGCCGTTTTATTATTGAATTTACAAGTATAGACACAGTTAATAATGTAGCAGGCGATATTCACTGCTTCACCCCATAAATTTCTAGGGAGCTTCATGCTATTCAACATAACATTTCCCATTTCTTGGAGCACTATATTTTTCCTTTCCACAATACCATTTTGTTGTGGAGTTTTGGGCGCAGCGAATTCATGTGATATTCCTTGATCGCTACAGAATTTCTCAAAACCGCTATTTTCAAACTCGGATCCATGATCACTTCGGATCTTACTAACTTGAGAACATTTTTCAGTTTAGATCCGTTCGATAATCTTTTTCACTTCATCAAGGGTTTCTGATTTGTCTCTTAAAAATGAAACTCAGGTGAATCTTGTAAAATCATCTAAAATAACCAAGATGTATTTTTTGCCACCTCGACTTTCTGTTCTAGTTGGTCCTATAAGATCCATGTGGAGAAGCTCGAGTGGTCTTAATGTGGTATTGGAGTTCACTTTTTTGCGAGAGCTCCTAGTTTGTTTACCATACTAACATTCACCACATATCTTGTCTACTTTTTTAATCTTAGGTAGACCTCTAATAAGTTCTCCATTGCTCAATCTATATAAATTTCGGTACTGTACATGTCCAAGGCGTTTATGCCGTAATTCCATCTCATCGGTATGGACCAAGCACGTTTGATTAGATGAGCTACCATTGCTTACTATATAGCAGTTTTCAGAAGTTCTGCGACCAGTTAATATTACAGAACCCTTTTTATCTATAATCTCACAACCTTGATTAGAAAATTTAACACTATGGTTGTTGTCGCATATTTGAGATATGCTTAACAGGTTTTGTTTTAGTCCCTCAACATATAAAACATTCTTAAATAAGGAAATATTATAGAGTTGAACCGTACCTTGGCCAATAATCTTGCAGTTGCTACCATCACCAAATGTGATTGACCCATCAGTTATATCTTTTAGATCGGTGAATAAAGCCTTGTCACCTGTCATGTGCCTGAAACATCCACTGTCTAGATACCATTTTGAATGGCTTGTTTCTTTGAAAGCAGTGTGGGCAACCAAACAGGCAACTTTAGGAACCCATTTTAGAACTATTTTGGGTTTAGGAACATAGTTGGTCTTTTTGTTTATAGTTGTGGAAATGACCTACTGAGTTAGATTTTAAGAGCTCCTTGAGTAAATCAACTGTTTTTCAGCCAGTGGATTTTTGTTCTGATTTTTGAAATTGATATGATTACATTTAGGTTTTAAAATTTTTTTGTATTTTTAGAAAAACCTTGACAAGTACCTTTTTATTTTGAGTTTGAGGCTACTCCTTTCACAAAGTTAGGAGGAGTACTCTTTTGTTTATGAGGTATATTCTATTCATATCCCAACCTGGATTTATCGCTACATTTTTTAGATCCGGATAAGAGTTTTTCTAACTTTGGATCTCCTTGGGCATATCTCCATGTATCCTTCAAACTCAGAAGAGAAGATACTTCATTCTTGAGTTTCTCAATTTCAAATTTCAAATCTTCAATCAGGGAGGTTTTGAATTTCAAATCACATTTTGATTTTTCAAAACTATTTGAAATTTGAGATTTTTATAAAACCAGTAGTCGAAGCATTCTTTGAGTTTAAAAAACTTTTCTTTTTGAAGTTTAAGCTTCACAGCAATTTTACAACTTTCCTTGTATTAGGCATTGTAAGCATCTTGAAGATCTTCTTCATTTTCATAATCACTATTCAAATTTTCTTCACTAGTTGAATCATTGTGATCTGAAAAAGTGAATTTGGCTAGAGTCATAAGGGCTTTTACTTCAATGCCCAACTTGGTTTCAGAATCTTCTGATTCAGAAGTAGCTTCAGAATCAGTGGATTCATCCCAAGTAGCCAACATACCCTTCCTTTCGGGTTTATCCTTTTTAAGACATTTGTTTGCTAAATGCCCATATTCATGACAGTTGTAACACTGACTGTCTTTCAAAGATTTTCGAGTTTTGGGTTTGAATTTCTTTTTATCATTTAATTGATGAAAATCAACCCTTTTCTTACTTTTGAAAATCTTATAAAACTTCTTTGCTAAACGAGCCATATCATCTTCGGAATCAGAGCTTTCTTTAGAATCAGAGCTTTCTTCAGAAACATTTTTAGAAGATTTCAAAGCTATAGATTTACCTTTAGGAGCTTTAAAATTTAATTCATAGGTTTGTAAAGAACCAACTAGTTCTTCTACCCTCATATTATCTGTATCACGGAGTTCCTGGATCGCGGTTACTTTAGAGTTGAACCGTTCAGGAAGTGAGCGTAGTATCTTTGCACACACTTTACTTTCTGAGATTTTATCGGCAAGACCTTACATTGAGTTTACAATGTTATTTAATCTTATGTAAAAGTTAAACATTTCATTTTCCTCCATATGAATTTCTTCAAATTTGGTTGTGAGGAGTTGGACTTTAGTTTTTTTACAATTGATGTACCCTCGTGTCATTTCTAATATATCCCAGGCTTGCTTTGCAGTATCACAGGATATGATTCTTTTGAACTCATCCGGTGATAGTGCACAAGTGATTGCATTTAGTGCTTTAGCATTTGCACTACTCTCACTTTCTGAAGTGTGGTCCATTGAAAATACGGAGACACTCTCGTAGTTTTTAAACCGTCAACTCCAGTCACTTCAGTGGTAGGACGATTCCATTCAGTCACTGTGGCTTGCCACACACTCTCATCCATTGATTTGAGGAAGATCCTCATTTTGGCTTTCCAATAGGCATAGTTGGAGCCATCAAAGAGTGGAGGCCTATTGACTGATAGGCTATCAAAATTTGACATCTTATATATATAGCTTAGATCGTTAGCTCAGTAAATAAATCCAAAATAAAAAGCAATAAGAGCGAGCTATTAAGCTCTGATACCACTTGAAACGGCCAAGTGTAACATCCCGAAAAATCGGGGGTCGAGTAGTAACTCAACACCCGAGTTCCAGAACATCACTTAGCAACATAGATAATGATGATTAAATGTGTCTGCTTAGTGTATTGAACATTAGTGAGAATAAGCCAAAACAACATATCATACTCCAGAGACAGTTAAATTGCAAGCGGAAGACTGTGATAGATATATAAAATATATAAAAAACTGTAGTGAGTCTCCAGAGCATGATAACATTACCAGGTTAATAAATTTCAAGTACATTTCTAAAATATACCAAATGTGTAAGTGTAATGTCTTCTATCTCAAGTACTATAGCCCCGTCAATACAATAACAGGTCTTCATAAACCTGTCAGAGAGCTACAAGTAGGAGAACTCCTCCACATCATAGTAGTCTGGCTCTGCTTCATAAGCATCGCCATCACCTGAAACTCAACAAATCTGGTTGGTGTGTACAACACCGTCCCATAACATGGGAGTGAGTGATCAACTCAGTGGAACAATAAAGCATAGGTTAACATGTTATCAACTCAGTCAAGCAGTAATGATAAAGCAGTATAATCAAACAATTCTAATTACTCTTATTAATGCAAGTATGAATGACATGATGTATGCCCTTACCAAACCACCCTCATGCGACACCATCTTACGTTTGCGAATGCGTTCATCCCTCAGTGCTCCACATCTACCAGGCACATGCAATGCATGATGAGCATGATTACTGAGTTGTTATTAGTCCATTTCAAACAGCAGTATTGGGAAACTAAGGTACCTCCCTTGTATCATTCCCAAACATGATCCATTATAAGGTCGTCAGTCCTAGTTAATCTCATACGATATTATGGTTTGAGAGGCATAGCGAAGGCATCACAAAGGGCTCGTGACCCATCAGCATGAATATAGATCTCACCGTATGCGGCTCAATTGCTGGTCGTCAGCTCGAATACAGGTCTCACCGTACTCGGCTCAATCGCTGACCGTCAGCTCGAATACAGATCTCACCGTACTCGGCTCAACTCATGCTCTAGTTGCTGTGAAGGGCTCGTCGCCAATCACAGACCTTAAACTATACTCGAAGACACTACAGAGGACTCGTCGCCTGTCAGCACGAATACATGTCTCACCGTATTCGGCTCTCGCCATAAGTGTCGACAGCTCGAATATAGTGTCTCAAACCACCATAATCGGCTAACGAGTCTGGTTGCTCACTGGTCACTATAGGGAGGCACGTGGCCCCAGTGTAGGCCAACAACTCGACCACGGTGTCCCATACCACCATGCCCGGCTCATGAGTCTTAGCAGATCGAGGTACCATGGTTAAAAAGAATTTCACTGGTAAGTTTGGTACCCTAGGTTCAAGCAGTAGCGTCCAAACATGGTGAACATACATTAGACAGATCGAGTTACTTGACGAGCTTGACTAGCTCGAGCGCACAACAAGTTGAACGACATGAAGTGCATTCGCGTGGCCAACCACTATCGCCAACCGAAGTACGACTCGGGTTCGTCGAACACATCTCACGTGGCAAATGAATCTCAGCCACGAATTCAATCCCGTTACCGATTGCCTGGACTATAATCATAACCCCAAACACAATCAATTACAGATAGATAAAGCCGTAGTGGATCAAGATTCAACTCATACAATCAAGGTTTGGTATTATCCGTTTAGGGCTTCCAGGGCTGTTGTACGCACTTGTTGCTCCACTCCCCCATCACCCATGACGGATCATACATCATAAATATGAATTTAAACATATGCATTACATAGATAAAATCATAAAGCAATTGAGCATGGTATGAAGTATAACACAAGCATGAGTTTGTACATATTCAATTCCTAATCACACAGCTATCCCAAGGAAATCATACACATAGTTAAAGGAGTGAAATCATATCTCAACACCCTTATACATTACAATTTACTACTTACTACTCATCAGACATTCAACAAATACTTAGACTACATACATCAACATACATGACATATGTTGATCACATAGGTATTAGGCCAATCCTTTCACTAGGGAGTTGCCCCAAACATAACACGCGTACACCCACGACGGATAGCCATGGAAAGTAGGAATCCAAGTTCCATATTCATGTGAACATTTTCACCACACTTGGGCCACACATTTTAGCATATATAGTGTATATTGGCCGTGGCGTGATTTAGGGCAAATCCTTACGACAAAGGCATATCGCTAATACAACAATCAATTATCCATGACAATTAGTCATGACGAGCACGAATGAGAATTCTATACTCATTCAGCCATTTACACAAACACTTAGAATACACTATTACAACATACATGGTGTATGTTAGCAAAACATGTATTAAGGTTATCCTTTCGCCAAGTATTTTATCCATGTATAATATATTCATACAACAAATAATCATGGAAAATACATCTCCAAACTTTATACGTATTCGATACGTTCTAAAATACACAATTTCAACATACATAGTGTAGATAAGCAAAACATGTATTAGGGCAAGTCCTTTCGCCAAACAAGTAATTTATCCACATATAATATATTCATACAACAATTAATCATGTCAAACACATTTCCAAAATTTGTACACATACGGTACTTTCTACAAATACCTAGAGTATGTAGAATTCCATATTTTTCATTTAATTAATCGAAACAGAAAACAAACAGCACTTTGTACATGTGCAATTGCATGCAGATCATGAATCTATCATTATCTGACATTGAAAGCGTTGAAAACCATAACCTATACACCTAAAGTCCACACCTATTGTCGTAGAATCGTAACGGATCCGATAGGTTTGCTAAGCTTCTGCATTCGCAGTTTGGCCACCTAGAGAACGAAGTAGGTTAGCTATTTCATAACCTACAACCATCAACACTCCAAATCAGATTATGGTTAGGGTTTCTTACCTAAAAACGGGACTGGAATCACTGGGAAAGTGATTAGAACGGAGTGGTTGTGCTTGCATAACGGCAGGGAAGCATGACAGGGAGATCCTCCCATAACTCCCACACTTTCTCTCTTTTTTCTCTTTCTTTTCTCTCTCAATCTCAAATTCGTATGGCTGTGAGAGAGAGGATTCAAAGGCCCTTATATAGCCTAAAATCTTACCAAAACAGACTTGGGAACAAGGTATACTTAGGTTTTGTCCAAAGGGCATCTGTTTCAGCTCAACGGAGGACTTCTGGCGGGCCTCCTTGAGCCAAAGGTCGGACTTAAGCTCACTAACACTGGATCTACATTTAGTTAAGTTTCGTTTCAGTGGGATTTTCAGATCACACGTGGCGGACCAGGTTCAGTTCAACGGTCAGCGGATCTCGATCGGAGATTCCGAGTACATGTAAATGTGTATGAAATTTCTCTCTGATCCGAGGGTATAATTTGGTCTGATTCTGACGGTCTGGTTGCTTAAAACTGATCCGAAAGTAACACGTGCCAGATTACTATTCAAGATATTTTATTTTGAATTAATTTCACATTTCTCACACTCTTCACTCCGAGCTCAAGCAAATAGCGCTGGGACACTATCTGGATTTGATTTCCGAGATGGTTGTCAAGCCCAGCAAGGCGGTCATAATTCCTTAACTTCGTGTCAATCGGACTTCCGACGTGCGGTCCAGATCCGATACGGAGTTTCGAGATGCTCCCGAGAGCAGCCGAGTAATGAGATTGATCCTAGATTTTAGGGTAACCTAGCGTCAATGATTCTACAAGTTTTGGGTCTTGCAGATCATATATAAAGTGATTGGTGCTAATTTCACAGGCACTCTAGTTTAACACTAGCTAAATCTCGCTTAATTTCTAAAGGATTTAGTCCTGAGTAATTTCTGTCTGAGGTGGTACCTGAGCCTTTGTAATTTGTATCTAAAGTGATCCAAGTTATACTACTTAGCTAGTTTAAGATAGTGTCTAGGGCGAAAGTGCCTAGAAAAATTGAAAGAACAAGGTAGTGAAGGGTGGGATTTGTGAAGAAAATAGTTTGAAAAGGGACTTAAGACCCTTGAGTTGAGTGTTTGAGAAGTTAAACAGGAGTTAGGATTATCCCATCGCCTAAGGACGTCTAATTCCAGGTTAGGAAAAATCCGGGCTGTTACACCAACCAAGCTATATTGTCCTAGAGGGGGGTTGAATAGGACTATGCCAAATTAAAATTAAAACAGCGGAATAAATAATAAAGAGATAGCCTTACAAGAATAAATCAATTTACAATGCTGAAATAAACTCAACCTCAATTAACAAGTATTGAGTGGTTGATACGATTTCAGTTCTAAGGACAACCTTACACCATAAAAACCAAAGGTTTATGGTAGGACAACCTTATTTCTAGAACGTCCTTTGTATTAATAACTCAATAAAAATAAATAGCAAGGAATTGAAATAGATTGCTGAAATTTAAATCTAACTTATTACAACATTCCCCACACTTGCTTGAAATGTAAATATTTACAACATTCACAACCACTCATACATTCCACGGCTTTGAATGATAAAAGATAAAAGATTAAGCAAGCATTCAATCCACAAGACAAAGAATTATAGTGGTTCGCCTGTGTGTTCGCCAACTGTTAAACAACAGCCACATAGAATGCTACTCCACTCCTAATATCCTCACATAGGGGATATTAACATTCACTATCAAAATAGGTTTCACAGGTTCACCTAAAACCTTCAAAATTGTGTCTTTTTAACTTGGGCTTACACAATCCAAAAACCCCTCTTTCTGAGTTTTCTGCCTCTCCTTAGATAACCAGACAAATAAAATTTTTCTGGCAAATCCCAAACAAAAACCAAAGAAATAGAAATTTTACAGAATTGTAAAATACCTGGATTTCTCCTCTTGTAGCAGCCTAGAAGAACCAATCGGAGTAGAAGTTCGAATATGGAAGTTCAATGTCCAATACTTACTTTAAAATGGTTCTAAGTTCTAATTTATTTTAAGTTTAATCAACTTAGGGCTAGCTGTATTTGATTTTAATTCCGTGAAGAAGGAATTTAAGATTTTTCACCTTTTCTAATCAGATTGGAATGCAAATCAAAATCAAATAACAATAAGCTAACAAAAGGAAATAGAATTAAGCACAATGTGGCTTAAAAATAAACACAAACTTATCTCATAGTGGAGTCTTGAATTCACTTAATTTTCATTGAAAAACTCTAAAATTCGTGTGTTATTTATAGCTGTGGAAATTCTTCTTCGATTGGTCCTAGGGTCACCACGACTGGTCGAAGAATAAACTTATTTTTGAACTTTTGAGCTCGATCGGATAAAACCGTTGTGCGACCGGTCGTAAGCAGTCCATGACTGGTCGAAGGCAGTCCACGATCGGTCGAGACCCCTCTACGATTGGTCGTGCGACACTTGATTTAGTCGCTGGAGTTTGAGTCGTAGATTTACGACTGGTCGAAGGTAGAGTCGAGACCATCCCACAACCGATCGAGCAGACTCCAGGACTGGTCGTAGCTGAACCAGAAAATCTGATAAATTGCAACAATTTTAGGACTATTCCTGGAATTTCTTAGACAAGTCGAGCCAGTACTAAGACTGGTCGAACAAGGTCTACGACTAGTCTTGAAATAGACAAAAATCATATATTAATATTCAAATGAATTATGTAGCCAAAGTGACCTACCCTAAGGTCAATCTAGGGTTTATCATACCTGGGACATGAAGTATGGACATTGAAAACTTCATTTGCTTAGACTTTGAACATTACTAAGCTTGAGTTCTTCTTGATGTAGCTTAACTACTTCACAAGCTTTGAAATCAATGTCATTTTGAGATGCACTTAGTCCCAAACTATGCTTGAGTCTTGATCTTGAATACACGTGAACTTGAGCTTGAGTTCTTACATGTGAACTTGAGCTTGAGTTTGAGCTTGAACTATTCTTTAATATCTTCTATATTATAGCTTGAACTAGCTTGAGGAATTCATCTTCTTGACATGGTGTCTCGTATAAATTTATCAAGATATAAACACAAGACACAGACAGAGGTTTTGACACACAAAATTTGACAACTAAAGAGGAATCAAACTATAGCACTTTCAGGGGTTGAATAGGACTTTTAAACGTTTTTTTGATTTATTTAAAATCCTATTACACTAATCTTAACAACAGACACATTTTAGGATTACTCAAACTTAACTCTACTGGCTTCCAAGCCCGGTAGAGAATCCAATCACAAACTATTTGAGAAGTAAACAATATGAATTAGTTTATGATGGATATGACTGTGTAAGTGTGTGAGGTGTGATCTCAGATATTCAGATATGCAAATATTGAAGTAAATCACACAATATGAAGAATAACAATCTCAAACATAGTCATTTTTATAGTGGTTCGACGATCAGTTTACTCCACTCCCGGTAGACGCACTCAACCCTTGAGTATGCTAGATTTCACTAACAAGGTTTCATAGTGGTTCACCTCAAACCTAAGGTTTTAAATCAGGTTCACCTTCAACCTTTATAACCTACACTGAGGCTGACTGTTTATGCTCTCACGAGCAAGGGTCAACACAACGCACTCACTTTTAGGCACACTGGCCAAGGATCTTCCATAAGACTCTACTAGAGGATTCTACACGGTTCACCTCAAACCCGAGGTTTTACAACGTTTGACCTCAAACTTAAGGTTTTGTTGGTTCACCTTCAAACAGATGTTTATGCTCTCCACAGAGTAAGGGTCCACACAACGCACCCACCACGTACACTCCCGCCGAAGGCCTCCTTGAGGACTTCAAAGGGTGAGAACCACTTAAAACCCAATTATATAAAGGAATGATCACAAGTGTCCTCTTAGACTCTAGATACTTACAAATAAGTTGATGAGTCCCGTTTAGCATAATGCCGAAGATCTCCTCCTCCTTGTTGATGAAGAGTCTTCTGCTCCCTTGATCAGCAACACAAAATGATATACCAATACTCGACTTCGGGTTGGGTAAAGGTTATGATGGAATCTTACTCTCTAAAGGTTTTCCTATAAGGAAGGTAGAGTAGTTCCAATCATATAGGCATTCAAGGCATCCCAGCTTAATATTTGCCATTAAGGTAGTAGTTGGTGGATCCTTGAATGTTGAAGTTCATTCCCTAATCCACTCTATTGAATATCAATGGTAAGGGTGGATTGGAAGATGAACTTCCCTGAGAGAAAGGGCTTTGGGTATATGATCTAAGGTTAAGGTTAAACACTCAAAAGCTCTCTCTACTTTCTCTCCCAGCAACAATAGACAAGTCCTCTATATATAGACAAAAGGTTCTAACGGATATAAAACAGTCTCATTTATGACTGAGTTCGATATCATCAAGTAGGTTCGATATCATCGAGTGTATACTCTCGATAGCATCGATGGTCTACTTGATAACTCGAACTCAAAGTCATACGCTTTTGAAACCTTTTGCCAGCTGGTCGATGAATCAAAACAATTGTCGATGTCATCGGATTTCAAACTCCAATTTCATCGATGTTAGGTTCGATCCATCGACACTTGAAAAATGAGAGAGACTTGACTTGAAATATTTTAGGTTTTCATGAATGATCAGGGAACCATCGAGATCATTGGAATTTGAATGTCGATGATATCGATATCAACATCGAGCCATCGATAAATCCAGCGGATTTTTCATTAGGCTTGTTGGACAGTTTATGTCCTTGTTCGATGCAATCGACCTAGTACCGATGTCATCGATATTTGAATATCGATTCATTCGAAGAGCCCCCGATCATAGTTAAACCACCTTGAAATATGCTAGAAGAAATGCATGCCCTCGATCGATATCATCGATGCACTTCCGATCTTATCGATGTTTGATTTCAGATCATATCGGAAGGAGCATCGATATATCGAAGGAATTTGAAATTTTCTTTAAAAAATAGGGGCACCGGAAATCTGCATGTCGATGATATTGAGCCGACTTCGACAGACTCGAGATTTGAATATCGATGATATTGATAGGTGTATTGATACATCGATAATTCGTCCGATATGTGATGAGGTTGCTGGATTTTTTTGTCCTCTTTTCGATGGTATCGATAGAGCATCGAGGATACAACAACTCA